>CM052813.1:37824813-37847272 GCA_028533885.1 Nasua narica | reverse complement strand
GAGAGGAAAAAGCTGCTCACCTGGAATCTCCATGTTGCTCCCAGCTCTGCCACCTGCCAGCAGCACGAACCTCAGCAATCTACTTGGCCCCTCTTCACCTCCATTTCCTCCACACAGCGCTGCCGTGGAGATTAATTACCAATGACCAGGATAATAAGGGATGGCTGCCCAGCATATAGTGGGGGCTCAATTACTGTGTCTTTCTTCTGCTCTTCCTGTGTTTAGATCTGATCACTTTCACCATGGGCATTAATGACTGGGCTTTATCAATCCCTATGAGCACGAGGTTCAAAGCTCTTTTATTAGTGGTTATGGGGATATAACAGTAATATTTATAGACAGGCTTAACATCTTGTTGGGAAAAGATGGAATTAGAGAGGAGGATGGTCTACCATAAAATGCTAAATTACCTAATGCGCACTCTTGGCACAGGATGGGAAGAAATCTGTGTGGCCTCTGGTTATCAGGTTCGGCTTCATGGAGGGAGGGTGTGGAATGAGGAATTAATGGGGCACATTGCCCTGAATGCAGTAGCAGATACTTTATAACTGATAATGGTGTTGAATGATTGTACATATTTAATGTTTGGAATGAATAACTTCCTAGTTTACAACGTAAGCTGTTCAGACGAAAAGTCAAAGTCTGAATAGTTAGAGAACAAATTTTAGGAAGGACATGGACAAAATTGTAAAAGCTAGGAATTTATCTTCAAGGGGATTAGAAAACAATTAACACGCATCATGTAAGTTCCTATTTTCTCAATCCTGGGGGAAAACTGAGGTTTTAAGAGTGTGTTGAGTTTTAAAATACATTAAATAATATTAAAGGCGGTATGTAGGTATGCCAACAATCATTGGTATGTGGTATGTGAATGACTGAAGTCTGGGAAACTCTGCTGGAGGTAATAGGATTAGTCTCTGAATACCTTTTGGATGGAAAGATAAGCAGAATCTTCATCTCTCTGCTGTGAGAGGCTATGTGCTTTTACAGTTCTGTAGCTCATTTTCCTATTTTATTAAACAGGGGTAGTTATGATGCTACCTTGTGGGGATGGTTAACATCTGTAAAGCATTTAGAGTAAGAGAAAAAAAAACCATGAGGGTTATATGGGGTTGGGGACTGGCACTAAGTGAACCACAGAAGTGTCATACTAGGTCTTTGAGAGTGAGCGTTACCCTGCCCCACACTGACACAGAGTGATGGGTCAATAGACTGCGCTGTGGTCGCCAGGAAGAAATTTGGGCTCTGTCATTCAAGCCCTTGTGGGTTACTTAAGGTCACAAGTCCTTTTACTGTAGGACCAGAGAAACCACAGACTTGGGCAGCTGGGAGCATACTTCTGCCAAGGTACAAAGAGCTGAAGTGAGTCTACAAACAGCTTGCTTTTGTGTTTTTGTAGAAACACTTTTCACTTTTCTTGTGAAGCAAGGAAGTCCCCAGTCCACCGAGATGAATTTACTCTGAATCCTTGAGCCTGCTCCAGTGAGGCCCGGGGCCCTCCAGATCCTTTCAGAGGCAGATGAAACAAGGAACCACATCTTGCCTCTGGGTTCTTTATTCAGTTGAAAAACATCTTATCCCCCTCCCAGAAGTTGGCCGATTTGAATTGGATGATACACAGTTCGTCTATAAAGCTATTTGGTTCCACCCAGAGGTAGCTATATATATATATATATATATTTTTTTTTTTTTTTGAGGTAGCTATATTTTAGTACTCACCCAGACTGCATTTCCCACTCCTGATGTATAGCCACTGGCTTGGGAATTTTAAAAAATATCTTTATTTGGCAACACTTATCAAGTGTGCAGTCACTGGGACAGAGACACTGTAAAAGATCTGAAGAAAACAATCCTCGGAGCTCTAGCTCCCGCCCAGCCCTCCTGAGCGCTGGACCCAGATTGCCAAAGGTCCCCAGACATCCCCTAAGGCATACGGAGTTGTTCCCTTGAGAAGTCCCAATGAGCAGTAGTGTCTAAACGTACTGAGAAGTCCTGCAAGACAATCCTATTTAACCCAACCATGTTTGGGCATGGGTTCCTTTTGAATGATAGCCTTCGCAGTTCTGTTTCCTAGAAGACAGAATAAGGAGCACTGTCCCAGCCCAGCCCTATCAGCCACTCAATTATCAGTCGAAAATCCTGGGTAGCACACCATATTTTTTTGCCTTCAACCAGCCAGTCCTCTAAGTCCTATCACCTCTACCTGGGGGATGTTTCAAGAATTCCCCCCACCTCTTTATTTCTGTTGCCAAAGCCTCAGCTTAGGTCCTGCTTGGATCTATTTTGAACGTCCAGACTGTTCTCCCTACCTTCAGCCTCTCTCTCTTCTATAACCCATCGTTCAGTTATTCTCCTAAAAATAAATCTCACAATATTACTTTTCAACTTAGAACCTCCCTTAGTTCCCCTTTGCTCCCACGGAGAAGCCAAAATTATTCTCAGACACTAATTCTAGGGCAGAGACGAGCATGGTAGTAGCAAGTATAGAACTTGAAATCAAATAGTCCTGGATAGACCTTGAGCAATTTATTTAGTCCTTTCAAGCTTCAGTTTTGTCACCTATAGTCATGTGTAATCATAATATAGATTTTACAGGACTATGATAAGGACCCAGTGAGATAATACACATATAATGCTTGACATAGTACCCAAAATATTGAAAATGCTTATAGTTTTAGTGCTCTTTATTAATATTATACTCTACCCTGAATAGCTGAGCCCTAGCTCTCTGATCTCATCATCAGATAGCCTTTTCTCACAGTTACCTATGATACGGTCAGGCACCGTGTACCCCTTCTCCAACACAGCCTGGCCCGTCTCCATGATTTTGCACCTTTCCCTCTCTACACGGTGCTGTCCTCCCCTCCTCTGATGGATGTGTCCTCATTCCAAGAGACCTCTTTGCCGGTTAAAAGAAATAACCGTCACAAAGTCCATGTACTTTTCTCTACAGGGAAGACTTGGAGTCTTAGTCTGTTTATTTGGAATCAGGTAGAAGTTTAAACCTACTGATTTAGCACAGAGGATTATCTAGTTTCCTTGGTGAGTGGGAGAGGGAATGGTGTTCTTAGTTTATAAGATCAGACTGAAAGCAGCAAGGGTAAGCAAAAGCTAAGAAACAGGAATAGTGACAGATCACTTAGCATAAAGCATGGCCTGTAGGGACCTCACAGTATTAGTATCCACGTTCACAGACACTTACATCAAAGGATTGACCGGGCTAGGGACAGTAATTGACATTCCTTATGATGACTCCAAAATCATCAAAAATTAGCAACAAAAGGTATAAGTGCATTTTATTGTCAAGTGCTTACAACAGATCGGCATTATGCTGAGTGTTTATGTTAAGAGTTTTGACTCACTCTCATTGTGCGTAGTGTTGTCCCCCTCCATTCTACAAAGGAGAAAAAGAAGGCTTGGAGAAATTAAGAGACTCATCCTAGGTGTTCAGTTGGTGAGTGGCAGAGTCCTATCGCTTCTAAGGCTAGTGATCCCGACCATTTATAATATTGATACTTTCTAAGTTTATCATGTCTGACAAATTCTGCTTAAACAGGTATGGAATAATACACAATATTTATCATTACTCTGTATGATTAAAAGTATCCTGTTAAATTGTTTTACCTAGCGTTGTTGATATTTTTTTAAATGCTGGTGTGTTAGCCAGCCGCAGAATTCATAAGCAGAACATTTCGTATTTCTCTGCTGCTGGATAAAGGGTGTTTCCAACAGATGACCAGAAAACTTAGCTCCCCAAAAGAAAAACCTAATGGCTGTGAGCATGTTTATGTTTCACAAGCCTACTGTGAAAATTAAAGTTTCAACCAGAATTTTATGTTGTATTTCATCGTAGGAGGTTTTCCTTAGATGTGGAATCAAAGGTGGGTATGTAAATTGGAATGAGTAAATTCAGTGTTCTTCTGGCCTCGGTTTTGTTTCAGAGACAGCTAAGTGTGTATAAACTTGTTTCTCATCTGCCTTCCTGGTTCTTCTACAAAAGCTGAACCACCCCTTGGGGGACACAGCCTGTTGCCTGTACCTTCAAGCTTGTCCTGAGGGTATCACCTTTTAAAGCCAGCTCTTGTCTCTCTTCGCATTCAAGTCAGACCCTCCCTCTCTTGTCTAAATCTTAGCCAAGCATAGCAAGACCAGCTGGTGAGAGCCTTGTCAGAAACAATGGCACCAGACTCTGCTTAATGGAATGCTGCTTGTGCCAGTCGAAGTTTCCTGGATTGGAACAGTTGATTCTGAGTTGTGGCCCATTCTCTGACCCATATTGAAGCACTGTCTTCAGTGAGGATTAAAAGCCTTGTAAACTGGAGTAAGAAGTAGCAGAAGAAAGAGGTCATTGTGGGTCTAGAGAGAATCAATACTGTCTCTTTGAAAAAGCCTGTGTCTGTTCCCAGACTGACCATCTGGGGCCGTGTGGCTCAAAACCAACAACAAAGGAGGAAAAGGGAATTAAATGGAGACAGGGAGAACTTTGCAAGGGCAGGTTTCCAAGGGAGATTGTTTGGGAAGACTATAGAGGAGCCAAAGAGGTTGTAGGGAAAAAAAGAGTCAAGAAAAGTAGGTGGGGGGAAACACCAAAAAACTTAGATTCTTATACATACCTATACTTCATCTGCCCCTCCTTGTGCCCCTACTAGATGTTTTCCAGATGTGAATAAAGAACTATTTCTATAGCACTCACAAGTTCTCCTCAATTCTTGAATGCCTCTTTAGCATAATTTTACAAAGGTGTTTTTGTTGTCAATGAAATTGACATTTCCAATGGATTCCAAACTTGGAGCTTAAGGGCATGAACAGAGTGGGGAGCAGTAAGAATATAGAGAGAGAATGGTGTTGCTTCAGTGCCCCCACAGCAAAGAGTGTTGCCTCATACCTGGGGACACACGGTTTCCCTTTTCTTTGGGTGATGGTGGCAAATAAGTGAAGACAAACAGCAGTGAAATTGACCAAAGGAAATTAAGAGACAGATGTGTGATGTAGGATTCTTAGTGTAAAATGAGTTTGCTAAGACCCATGACTTTGCTCTAGCCTTAGGATACTAAGGAAACCTGCTCCAGCTAATTTTTTGGAATTAGAAACACTTTTAAGAAAATAGGTCCATTTCCCCAGAGGGTCAACCAGGCTTAGAAGTGATGCAATATCTTGGTCCTTGAGTCTGGAATTAAGCTCAATGTTGCTGTCAGCAGTGAAATGGTGCCAAGAAAGTGTGGTATTGAAGCAGGAGTATTGAGAGCATCAGTATTGGAGAAACTCTGGCTCCAGGATAGATTTGCTCCGTTGTCTCTGGGTGAATCCTTAATATTATAATTCTCAGTCTTCACCAATGAATTAAAATGGCAAAACTGAATCTACCAAAAGACCGTGTCATAACAGAAGGAAGGTTGAAAGTTAATGATTTCGTTACCTGATCAATATCTTGTTTCAGAAGAGAATGTCATACATAAAATCTATCCATTAGGGTATCCTATAGCTCTTCTCCTCCATTATATTCCAGAGGCCAATGGCCCCACTGACTGTGAGAACCTTCCACCCAGACATTTCCATGGGCAACTCTGATCCTCATGACCTAAGCAAGCTCATAGTCTCCACACTTAAACCTGATCTTCCTCCCACATTCCCAACGTAGTGTCAGTTCTTCTAGGTGAGAAGTTTCAGCAACACCCTTGATTCCCTCCTCTGTCTCACTGTCCATGGTCCCATACCACTCTTCTCATCTGCTTTGTTCCCTCTGTTGTCAGACGCCGCTTGAGTTCAAGTTCATTGTCTTTCGTGACTTTTTGTTTTCAAATTCAGTTGAAATTCACCTATTAGCCATTTGATTTATTTTGTATTGGGTTGTCTGTGTTTTATATTTTTTCCCAGCTTTATTGAGATATAACTGACAAAAATATATAAACTTAATGTACAACCTAATGAACCAATTTAAAATCAACAATTTGGTACAATCGCAGTATCATGCAACTATCTCTATCTTGTTCCTAAATATTTTCATCACCTCAAAAGGAAATCCGTACCCATTAGCAGTTACTTTCTATTCCTTCCCATCCCCAGTCCCTGGTAACAATCAGTCTGTTTCCTATGTCTATGGATTTACCTGTTCTGGGTATTTTGTATAAAAAGATTCACACAATATGCCAATATTTTGTCTTGGACTTCTTTGACTTAGTATTTTCTAAGATCCCCCACACTGTAGCATGTATCAGTTCTTCATTCCTTTTTGTGCAGTTGAATAATATTACTTTGCATGTATATACCATAATTTATTTATCCTTTCATCTGTGGATGGACATTTGGGTTGTTTCCACCTCTTGGCTGTTGTGAATGGTGCTGCTATGAACACAGGTGCACTTGAATTTGCTTTACAATTCTTTGGGGTTATCTATAGAGGAGTGAGATTGCTTAGTCAAATGTTAATTCTAGGTTTCACTGTTGAACTGCCAAACTGCTTCTTACAGCAGCTGAACCATTTTATATTCCCACCAGCAACTACAAGGATTCTGATTTCTCCATATCTTCGCCAACACTTTTTCTTTTCCATTTGTTTATTATAGCCATCCTAGAGGGTGTGAAGTGGTATTGATTTGCAATTCCCTAGCGGCTAATGAGATTGAACATCTTTTCATGTGCTTTTTGTCCATTTTTATATCTTTTGTGGAGAAATGTCTATGAAAGCCCTTTGTTCATTTTTCAATTGGACTATTGGTCTTTTTGTTATTCAGTTATAATACTTTATGTAATCTGGATATTAGACTCTTATCAGATATGTGATTTGCAAATATTTTTTCCTATTCTGTATATAATCTTTTCATTCTCTTGATAATGTCCTTTGATGCACAAAAACTCTAATTTTTGATAGACTCCATTTTGCCTATTTGTTATTAATGCTTTTGATTGCTTAGATTTTGTCATATGTAAGAATTCATTGTCAAATCCAACATTGTGAACATTTACCCCTATGTTTTCTTCTAAGAGTTTTATAGCTTTAGCTCTTATATTTAAGTCATTGATCCTTTCGAGTTCATTTTTTCAATGCTTTTAAAAATCACTCTTATTAAAGTATACCTAACATATGAAAACATTCCATTTCCAATGTACAACTTAGTGAGTTTTGACAAATGTATGCAGTTAGGTAACTACCATCGCAACCATGATTTAGAACATTTCCATTACCCCTCAGAAGTTCTCTTGCCTCCTTTCATAGTTAATACCCTCTCTGACCCTGGTCCCTGGAAAAAATTAATTGGCTTTATGTCAATACAGTTTTGCCTTTTCTAGAATTTCATAAAAATGGATTCATATAGTATGTGGTGTTTATGTCTGTCTTCTTCACTTGTAGTACTTTTTTGAGATTCACCTAAGCTGTGTGTATCAGTAATTCATTCCTTTTTATTTCTGAGTAGTATGCCTATTGTATATTTGTACCACAATTTGTCCAGTCACCAGTTGATGAACTTTTGTTTCCAATGTTTTGGCTATTATAAATGAAACTGCTATGCACATTTCATACAAGTCTTTTTATAGACATATGTTTTTAGTTCTCTTGGAGAAATTCCCAGGAGTGGGATTGCTGAGTCATATGGTAAGAGTATGTTTAACTTTACAAAGAAACTACCAAACTATGTTCCAAAATAGGTATATGATTTTCAACTCTTACTGGCAATGTATGTTTCAGATGTTGCAGGTCCTCAATAGCACTTGATATTGTCAGTCTTTTTTCATTGTAGCTATTCTAATAATGTGGATTGCTGTTTCATCAGTTTTATTTTTTAAATTACACTTATTTTTAAGAGTATTTTTAGGTTTACTGGAAAATTACACAGCAAGTAAAGAGTCCCCATATGTTCCTTTCCCCAAGTCCCTTAAATTTTACAGACGGGGTGAGGTATAGGCCCAACTTCATTTTTTTTTTTTTTTTTAATGTAGATATCCAGTTATTCCAGGACTATTTAATGAAAAGAATACTCTTTTCCCATTGAATGGTCTTTGCATCCCGTCAAAAACAAATTGGCCATAAATGTATGGGTTTATTCTGGACTTTCAATTCTATTCCACTGGTCTGTACATCTATCCTTATGCCACTATAATGCTATTGTGATTGTTGCAGTTTTGTAATAAGGTTTGAAATCAGGAAGTGTGAGTCTTCTAACTTTGCTCTTTTTCAATATTGTTTGGCTATTCAGGGCCCCTTGCAATTCCATATGGATGCTTTTCCATTTCTGCAGAAAGGGCCATTAGAATTTTGATAGGGATTGAACTGAATCTATAGATTACCTTGGGTAGTATTCCCATCTTAACATTATTGTCTTCCAATTCATGATTATGGGATGTCTTTCCATTTATATATTGTTCTTTCATTTCTTTCAGCAATGTTTTGTGTTTTCAGTGTACAGGTCTCTCATTTTCTGGGTTCAATTTTTTTCTAAGTATTCTTTTGTATGCAATTGTAAATGGAATTGTTTACTTAATTTCCTTTTCAGATTATTCACCACTGGAATACAAAGATATAACCTATATTTGTGTGTTGATCTTACATCCTGCAACTTTGCTGAAGTCCCTACTGAGAGCCAGGAAGAGTCAATCATGTCCTTTCATTTAATTCTCCCTTGCTCCAACTCTGCCCACTTTCCAGCATCAACACCCATAATTTCTTTCCTTGGAGTTGATGGTCCAACAATTTCCAGCTGCTTATTATTCTTCAAACCCACCATACTGTTTCTCAGTTCACCTTTGTGCTGATATTTCCTTAACCAGAATGCCTAACTCCCTCACGTCTCTAGGTGTATGACCAACAATAGCATTACTTAAAGCTTGTTAGAAAATTCAGAATTACATGCCCTGTCCCAGGAACTAAGTCGGGATTTGTAACTCCAGTGATATAGATGGAGATTAAATTTGAGAAACATGGGTCTATTTTTTCCTTTTCTATCAGATAATTCCTCCCAGTCTCCAAAGCCCAGCTTAGCTATCACTTCCTCTAGGAAAACTTCACCCATGCCACAGGTAAATTAATCAATTCCTCCCTGTGCCATTTTTTTTACATCCTTCTACTACATCTGTTTTCTTTACTAGACTATGAATTCCTTGTGTCAAGAAGTTAAATCAACTCCATTTCTATGTCCTTTGCAATCAGCTGATAATAGATATTTGTTGAATTAGGCGAATAGGGCGCCTGGGTGGCCCAGTGGGTTGAAGCCTCTGCCTTCAGCTCAGGTCATGATCTCAGGGTCCTGGGATCAAGTCCCACATCAGGCTCCCTGCTCAGCGGGAGCCTGCTTCCCCCTCTCTCTCTGCCTGCCTCTCTGCCTACTTGTGATCTCTCTCTGTCAAATAAATAAATAAAATCTTTAAAATAAACAAACAAACAAACAAATAAATAAATAAATTAGGTGATTAGCCATCCACACGAGGGAGACTTTTTATTATTATATTGTAAATGCAGAAATTGGAGTCCAAGGAGGTTAAAATTGTGTTATAATGACAGAGTTGAAATTTGAGCCCAGATCTCTTCATTTTAATACCTATGTGCTCACCTTTATAGCCAGCACAGCCATTTTAAGAATTTTAGACAGTGAAGAGAGATACTTTTAGCATACTGGAATTTTCTGCATGAGGGCAGCTGCCTATTCTAAAGTTGGTAACTAAAAGTAAGGAAAGTCTAGTAACTAAGAGTAAGGAAAGTAAGGCCAAAGAGATTGGTGCTGGAGAATTATGCATGTCTTGGGAACCCAAAGAAATATTTTATAATTCTAAGGTCCATCTGCAAAGATCAGTCCTAAAGTGTACTACCTGGATGTCCTTCATATGTATGTCTGTATGTGTACAGTGCCTGCCCTTAAAAAAAAAGTCCCCAAAATTTACTGTCTAAATGAATGAGCAAATGTCTTTCTTTGCACCTATATGCATGTCCAAGTTCATATGTGTATGTTACACATCTTAAGTAGCTAGCTATATCTGTGACTGTGGGTTCTAGGCCCTTGCTCTTTCTTCCATGTGTGGTCTGCAAGACCAGCAACACGGGCATCACCTGAAAATTGGTGGAAATGCAAAAACTCAGGCTCCATCTCAGACATTCGGAACCAGAGTCTGAATTTTTTAACAGATCCCTGGATGATTCATGTGCACATAAAAGTTCGAGAGCACCATTCTAAATCATCCCAAGTAAGCCAGGACAGGCTGTCAGGTCAGATCTAAGCTAAAGATGCTGAAGAGCTGCCAGAGAGATGTTTCAGTTACTTGCCATACCCTGGGATCCTTATCTCACACCTCGGCTCTTCACACGCCGGTGGGCAAAGATCCAAGTTACCACTTAGACAGGAGAGCACACACATGCCACCACAAGCACACAGAACGTACCTGAACCTTATTGATACTTTATAATCTGGTTTGGCCTTAAAGCCTTCCTTAGGGTACAGGAAAGGCTTGCCTCTTTCATTCAATAGAGCTACTCACCTGCCCCTTTCTTCCTCTCTCTCTGCTAGCTTTCCTCCCCACCTCCATAGCCACTCCTTAGCAAGAAGATAACTTTTCTCTTCACTGGCCTCCCTTCTGGCAACCCGGAGAGTTATTCATTTTCTCCACTGCCCCACCCCTACGAATTAGATGTGGGTATCTGTCTGTTCCCTTTTGTCCAAAGGTAGCTGGGAACAATGGCCATTTCCAAAGTTGCTAAATACTATGAAGAAAATATGCCCTTTCCTTTTCTTGAATTCGTCTTGGCAATCATAATATTGGTTGGTTACACTGACACTTTCTCCCTTCCTCCTCTACTACCACCTCCTATCCCATACCCTAAGACTTTCTTAAGAGTATAGAAATTATCCAAGGGTCGCATTTTTTCCTCTCCACCGCGTAATACGTTCTTCAACTCAAAGAAAAATTGGCAATTGAAGCAAGCTAAAGATAACCACGAGGGGTTATTTCTGAACAACAGTGCATTGAAACTCATCATTTCTCTCTAAAGCTCCCTTCTTAAGGAACTGATAAAAGTGGCTCCTCTATCCTTTTGCTAAAGATGGCATCAAGTGATCACGATACAGATGGCGACATAATATTATACAGGGCATTATGTGCAGTTATAAAGTTGGAAAACCAGCTTAGTAAATGACTCTTCTATGAATAGAAGCATATTTGAAGCAAGTTGGAGTTTTCTTTGACAAATTGAAAAGTGCAGAAATGCCCATTCTCTTATTCTCTGCAATTGAATTAAATCTCCCTCTAAGTACCTATCTATCTATCCTGGCAGGAAATTTAAGTTATTAATAAAACTCTCCTGGGGGTTATGGGAAGGCCATAGGAGGAAAGAGGTTGTCTTTCTCTTTAGTTCATGGCCCATGACCATGATCAGCTAACTCAAGACCCCACCCTGGATTTACTTATTTTTCTCCTTTATCCCTATTCTCAACTTACATTCTGCCACCTCTTCCAAGGTGCCCACTTGAATGTATGTAAGTATGTCTTCTGTTGTGTGTACATCTTTTCTCTGTAGTAAGGTCAGGAAAAGAAGACAGGAAGATGGGTGCAAGTTCCTTCACTAGAGAAGAGTTGGAATGTTACATTGAGACCGGAATTTGGACTTGATTTACTGAATCTTTCCCTTTCTCTTATGTTTCAGGCAAGTAGCTGGACCCCCTGATGTTGCCTTGCTTTGGGGACTTGTGCAGGGCTGAGGGCAGCAGGTATTTGAAGATCTCTTCTTTGTAAAGCCTAAATGCAATGAGAAGATATGGCGGAGGAGTACCTTTGAAGGTATTTAGATGCTGCTGTGAATGTGTTTGATTTCTAAATCCTTTGCTATTCAACTTATCTTTTCATTAAGTTTCATTTAAGAAACTTATATTATTGTAATTATATGTATTTATTGCTTTTAGCAAGGTCATAAGACTCTATCAAATGCATTTGATACACATTGCACTCATCTAATCCTTTAGTGAAGGGCTCATGAAAGTTGAAATTTCCTCCAACCTCAGTAACAAGCTGCAAGGAATATCCCTATACATTTTCCTTTACAGATTGGTTGAGGACTTCTCTAAGATTTATACGCAAAAGCAGGATGACTGGGTATAAAGTACATATATATTAATTTCACAAAGAACTACTTTCCTGAATGGCTATGCTGGTTTGCTGTGACACTGTGATTTATAACAAATATATATTTGGTCTTCTTCCACTGTTCTTGGCACCTAACTCCTAAAACCCTTGGTATTTCCCCTGTGATGAGAGGATAGACGTGTTCTCTGTTATGTTAATAAGGCAACCAAAGAGACTCCCCTAAGGCTGGGAGCTGGCTGCCAGGAGACTCAATCAAGTGATTAGAGGGTTGGAACTTTCAGTCCCACCCCTCAACCCTGGGAAGGGGAGAAGAGAGGGAGGCTGAATCTATCACCAATGGCCAATGATTTAATCAATTGTGACTATGAATTGAAGCCTCATAAAAACCCAGAAGAACTGGGTTTGGAGAGCTGCTGGGTTGGTGAACACAAGGGGTGCTGGGTGAGTGGTGTACATGGACAAGGAGGCTCTGCCCTCTTTATCCACCCTGCCCTTTGTATCTCCTCCATCTGGCTGTTTCTGAGTTTTATCCTTTTTTAAATAAACCAGTGATCTAGGAAGAACAATGTTTCCCTGAGTTTTATGGGCCGCTTAACAAATCAATTGAAGCTGAGGAAGGGGTTGTGGGACTCTGACTTATATTCAGTTGATGAGAAGCACAGGTGAGCTTTTGATCAAAATCAAAATCCTTTTGATTTGCCATTGGCCAGAATTGGGGCCGTATTGGGGGGGAGGTTTGTCTCACAGGATTGACGATTGTCTCACAGGTCTGACGATCAGACCCCAAGAGATGTGATACTGTTTTGTGATAGATAGTGGGTTAAATGGTAGGATACTCCGCTGGTGTCAGAACATTATTTGTTTGCAGGTGTGGGGTGCCCCTCCCCCCATGAATCAAAATTAGGTAAACTAAATATTCATCTCCCTGTCCATTGTGTGCGAAGATTCCTTCACCCATATCCTCACCAACACATGGCGTTACACAGTTCTCTAATTTTTTTCCCAAACTGATGGAGAAAATGTACTTCTTGGATTACTAGTGGGCTCGAGCATTGCTTTATATACATCATTGAAGTTTTCTGTTTTTAATTGCTTTGCTATTTTCCTACTGTCTTGTATTTTATTGTTGTTTGTAGGCATTCCTTACCCGCCCCAGATCCCTCTTTTGTTTTGTGTTGACAATAACTTCTCTCATTGGTCCCCATTTGTTAACTCAGAACACTACGTCCTCTCGTGGCAGAAAAGAAACAACGTACTTACAGCATAAAGCTAAGCCTGAAATCACAGTGATGTGGAACACTTCTGGAGTGGATAGAAAAACTTTTATCATTCTGCTTCAGTTAGCTATTAAATATTTCAGTCCAGTGATTATTCGCAGACACTAAAAGCTCCTTGAAATTCATATATTCGGGACTTGCCCGGTCTAGTAACAAACACCTAGATTAAGGATTTGTGGCAAAGGGGAACTTATCTCGCTGGGATCACCCACTATCGAGGTACTGTGGACAAGTCACTTAATCTTTCGACTCCTCAGTTTGCTCATTTAATTAAATGAGCTGTTTGACCTGTCATCTTGCAAATGAGTATCAGGAGGACGAAAATGGAAATAAATCATGGAGCTGTGCTTTATAAACTGTGAGCCACTGTATACGTACAAGGAGTTATGACGGCTATTAACCATCATAATTATTAAAAGAAGTATTGCTGGGGAGGGCTGGCATTGAAAACAGTATCACACATTTACCTTTCCCTATATGCCCCCTAGCTTCTCCAGTTTGAAGGCAACCAGAGCCCGCTTGCATTTGTAATCATCCAGGCTATATAAATGACTTTGCACTTCAGGCTATAGATAGGGCTATGTGCTTCTCAGAGCATCGTCACACATCTCAATGCATCATTCTTTTGATTAAAGGATGAATTACCTATTTTCACATGCAAATATTTTTTTAAAAAATCTCCAAACTTAAAAAATCCCTGCCAAAATTCATAATTTGTATATCCCCTATGATTGATTGATTGATATCAAGGACCATATCAGAGATCCAGAAGCATATGACATAATGATTAAGATCTCAGACTGCACAGTGTCCAAGTGTGAATTCTGTCAGGCAACCCTCTGCTGTGTGATCTTGGGAAGTTACTTTGTCTCTTCATTTCCCAGTTTCTTCACATGTAAAGTAGGGATGACAACAAGGACACCTGAGGGTTTGATGAATATATTGGTTATCATGGTTAAGTACTCAATGAAATTTT
Source organism: Nasua narica (assembly GCA_028533885.1). Classification (NCBI taxonomy): domain Eukaryota; kingdom Metazoa; phylum Chordata; class Mammalia; order Carnivora; family Procyonidae; genus Nasua; species Nasua narica. The sequence continues at coordinate 37,832,959 of CM052813.1, read as the reverse complement.
GCTGTTATTAACATCATTTAGATTTGCTGAAATTAAAGCTACTTCTCTTGAGATTCCATAGAAATAAAATTGATGCTCTTATCTAGTGGTTACACTTGTTTTAAAAGATGGGGGGGGGGGGTGCCTGGGCGGGCCAGTCTGTTAAGCATCTGACTTCAGCTCAGGTTACGATTTCAGGGTCTTAGGATGAGCCCCTCGTCAGGTTCCATGTTCAGCAGGGGGTCTTCTCATCCCTCAACCCATCCCCACTGCTCATGCTCTCTCTCTAATAAATAAAATATTTTTTTAAAAAGTTTAGGAAGAGATGAGTATACTAATGACAGAAAAAAAGGGAGCATTTTCTAAACCACCACTTGATGCGAAGCTTCGTCCTCACCAGCTCAGTGTTGGGCCTTCCCTTTAGGACTACGTGGCCCAAGAAAGTAGAAAAGTGCTTGTGAGATCCTGGTTTCTCTTCCCCTTTCAGTTCTTTCACTATGGAAAGAATGAAGCTGAACCAAAACACAGCTCAGAGTCTGGGGAGGCAGGAGAACTCAGAGAGCAGCAAGTCAAAATCAGAGTTCGAAACTGGGAATGAGATCTGAAGGTAGACTAGGACCCAGGGCAGGGATCCACGGAGGACTGGTTCACCTGGATTGGTTGGGAAGAGGCCAGAAAAGCCAAGGAGGGCAGGGCTAAAAAGTCCGAGGATGAACGGAAACAGGGCTGCATATTGGTGATTCAAGACAGAAGAACTGCTGTGTCTTAACACCATGCAGATCTTTCCCAGGAACACAAGGTGGGAGAGAGAAGACCCTGGCCGGCCATCAAAATAAAACAAGTTACTCTTCAAGATCATAAGGTCAGAGCAAAGCAGAGGGTCAAGAAACCAGGAAGTTAGATTAGCCAGGGACAGGTGTGCAGTAAATTCAACAACTCACATGGGCCAGTGTGTAGAACCCAAGTAGACAGTCTAGAATGTCAACAGAAAGGACTCAATGACAATGACCAATCTTTCTTGTGCTTCTGTTCCTAGGTTAAGTGCTAAACGTAAGGTCTCAAGAATAGAGAACAGCAGGTAATTATCTGTGAGACATGTTACCTCCCCCCAGCCCTGTGAGGGTAAGAGTGCTGATGAACACAACTAGGGAAAATTGAGCCAGTCTGAACTGTTTAGATATCACCTGGCTTCTTTTGAGGATCTATAGATCCAAAAATGAAATAAATATAATCCTTGGTGTAACAAAACACCACGAAAAAGATTATAACAAAAATCGACTACGTATCTATATTAAACAAATCAGCTAATTATAAGTATTTCATTATCTTCTAAAAGAAATAAAGGGGGGTTCCTGCTCAATTAAGCATCTGACTCTTGATTCTGGCTCAGGTCATCATCTAGGGGTCATGAGATTAAACCAGGACAGGATCCACACTCAGTGAGGAGTCTGCTTGAGATGCTCCTTCTCTCTCTCCCTCTGCCCCCCCCAACTCTCTCTATAAATAAATAAATGAAATCTTAAAAAAATAATAAAGAAAGAAAATAAAGGAATATCTTTCACGCTTCCAACTCTTTCTCAATAGTTCATTTACTGGAATAGCTTGGGTCCTGCCCAAGTCCCTTTTGATCCATTGTCTTTTCCTGATCTCTCTGTTTCAGTTGCTCTCTTTACCACACTGCACAATGTCATCTTTTGAAGTTTTACTGTCCTTGTTGCTCTTCAAGTTGCCGAAGTCTAGATTACCCACTGCAATTAGCCACCTGTCCGGTCTTTGTTATGACTGCAATTGTTGATCCTTACTGCACTTTCTTATATGTTCATTACATTTATCTTTTTTATTTGCACAAGCATTTATTATTGTCACATCTTTCAGACTAGGGCAGAGGGGTCTGAGACCCTTTTATCCAGAATTGTACTGTAATCAGCAAAGAACAGAATTATTGGAAGCAATGCATGTGCCCTTAAAGGAGTATGGTGTTAAAGCCAGGATAAGTCATCAAAAACAAAGTCTCCAACCCAAGCGAGCTGAGTGAAGAATTTGATCAGGCTTTGAGATACAGTAATCAGAGCAACCAATGTGTGACTTGATGATGAAAATAATAAAAAATGGATTTCCTTTGGTTGCCGCGTACTTTCTATTCTTGTACTAAATCACATGAAGTGGACATCTTGATATTCCTTGCACGGATGAGGAAACGGAGGTCCAAAGAGGTTCCATGACTTAACTAAGTTGTAAGAGGGCTAGAATTCAAACTCTGATCCAACTGATTACAAAGCTCAGCATTTCTCATCAATTCGATATTGGCCTGCATGGCCAAGAGGAAAGAGAAGGAGACATACATGGAAGAATTCATGTAGCAGAGTTCAGGCACACTTCAAGGACTTTTGTTTTCTGAGATTATATGCTTCCTTCATAAGAAAGTATATTTTAAGAGGAAAAATCAGAACGTATAGTCAAGATGTCCAGGGCATATTAAGACTTTCATGGAAAGTCGGCTAGGAGCCAAGAAGTAAGGGAGCCCAAAAGACCTAGCTAGGCTCTTAAGACTAGAGGCTAAATATCAAAGGTCTTTAAATCAGACCATTTGTGCACCTTTGGCCTAAACCAATCATGATAATCCTGTTTCTCCTTGCCTGGAATGGGTAATTCTATGATCCTCCCTTAGGGACGAATATGTGACCTAGTTTGAGCCAATGAAAACTTCAGGGAAATCTGCTGGATTGAGGGGCTTCTAGAAAGATTTTCCTACCTGATACAAAGAAAGAAAATTCTGAAAAATCCTTCCACTCCTCCCTTCCTGCTTGGGACACAAATAAATATGTGACATCTGGCCCTTGCAGTCATCTTGTGTCCATAAAGGAACCACAGAAAAATAAAAATGCCTTAGGAAGTAACAATATTTGAACTTAGTACATCCTCTGTCTATGGTAGATAGTTTGAAAAGTACTTTTATATACCTAATCTCATTTAATGCTTAAATGATCCTGCGAGCTTGTTATTATGTGTGCTCTGGAAGGATCTAAAATCTGAAGATTCCCCTAAACCGACGGCCAGAAGATGGAAATAAAAATCACCCAATGTTCACAGCTGGTTTTCTAACTGGTCCTCTGTTCTGAAATCCTTTCCAGCGTTGCCTGAAATGAGCTCCCGAAAGAGACTTCAGACTTCAGGTCCCCAGGATGTCATCAAGGAAAATCAATTAATGATCTAAAGCATAGGTTTGAGTTTTGTTGGGAAAAGAATGCTGGAATGATTAAAGGTTAGGTAAAACAATAAAGGGTATATGCCCAAGCACTTGTTGCCACAATTTAGGGGCCAATTACTGAGGAAATGCCAAAGGTTCCATGCCGGTTCAGATCCTAGTTGGAGTGCAGACCTCGACGATCGTTTATCAGAGAGGTTTTATTATCATTCTTCTGGAGAAATTTCACCATAGGGTTTCAGGGCACATTCACCACAGCTTTAAATCACGGGTGCCCATATTTTCACCTTCTCCATACAAATAATTTCATTCTGTTAAGTCTTGAAGCAAAAAAGTTGACCAAGGTGCTAATCATTATACATAAAAAAATGCTATGAAGTGACACTGACCTAAAAACAGTAGCAATTATTAAAAAAAAAAAAAAAAAGAGGTGGAATACAGGGAAAAGATTCCTATTTAGGGCTTATCATGTACCAGAAACTATATACGACATAATCTAATTTGACTCTCCCAACATCCCTGTGAGATAAGATTATAAAAGTGAATACCTCACAAATTTTTTTAAGGTTTTATTTATTTATTTGACAGAGAAAGAGAGATCACAAGTAAGCACAGAGGTAGGCTGGGGTGGGGGTGGGGGGGTGGGGAGGGGAGTAGGCTCCCCGCTGAGTAGAGAGCCCGATGCGATGCGGGGCTCGATCCCAGGACCCTGAGATCATGACCTGAGCCGAAGGCAGAGGCTTTAACCCACTAAGCCACCCAGGCACCCCAATACCTCACAAATTTAATGAAACCAGTTTTCAGTGTACAATAGGCCAGAATTATCATCCTGAATTATTAGACTATATATGGAAACAAAACATGCCAACTATTCAGTTAATTCAATTTTTAAAGTTAAGTCAAATGACCTTGTTTTACTCCTTGCTGAAAAGAAACCTACTTGCCGAATAACTAAATTTAAAAAACCTTTTAGTTAATTATTTTGAGATTGTACAGTCACAGCATTTGAAAGGATCTCAAACAAGCTGGTTAAATGTATTTGGTTTGGGGGCATCTGATGTAATTATCCTCTTACTTCATACTTGATGAAAGCAGTTTATATGAGTTACCTTATTAAATTATCTCAAAATCCTAGGAGGTATGAATTATTCACGTTTTACAAATGAGAAAAGAGGTCCAGAAAGGTTAGCTTGATGCCAAGGTTACAGAGGGAAAAAAAAAAAAAAGGCAAAAGCAGGACCTAAGTCTGAGTGTGTCTGGCTCCAAAGCCCTTCTAGGTCTACTACTACTGGCTAGAATCAAGACACAGTTTTACTCTAACAGAACAGGAAGAAACGCTTTTGAATTTAGGACCACAAAAATCAACAGCTTCCCTGGGTGTTAGGATCTGTTAGACAGTTTTTCTCAAAGGAGAATTTTTTTTCTTTTTCTTTAACATTATATTTATTTAATTGACAGAGAGAGAGAGATCACAAGTAGGCAGAGAGGCAGGCAGAGGGAGAGGGGGAAGCAGACTCCCTGCTGAGCAGAGAGCCCGATGCAGGGCTCGATCCCAGGACCCCAAGAATCATGACCTGAGTCAAAGGCAGAGGCTTAACCCACTGAGCCACCCAGGCGCCCCACAAAGGAGAATTTTCTATATTTCCTACATTTCTCCTTGAGGGAGTTGCAGAAGGAGCAAAAGAAAAAGATCTGTGCTGGTATTTCCAAGCGATGCTGCAAGAATCACGCTGTCGCTCTGTGTATTAAATGTCCACACTGGTAACCTCCTTTTGATTTTTAATGTTTGGCTCTCAAGTCCTATTTCTATAGTCTGTAAGTGCTTGACTGATTGTCAATAGAAAAGCCCAGGTGCCTACTACTCTCCTCCCAGTCCACTCCCCACCCCCGCCCCGCCCCGCCCCCCCCAATCAAACATCACATCATTGTGTTTAAATAGGCAGATGCAGGTGAACATAGTCTTAATCAACTTGGATGTTAATTTTAATAAAAATAAAGTGACTTGATGGGCATTGGACTAAGACTTGAGTTTGAGTCTTGTTCTGCCTCTTAAAGACTAAAACTTTGGCACAAAGTTATTTCTCAGATTCTTAATTCTTTTATCCAGAAGTGTTTATCAAACTATTTTTTTAAAATATACTATCATTTGAGGAAAAATACTTTTGTAAAATACTTTAAACTGAATTACCAGGAAAATGAAATAGAAAACATAAACATATGGAGTATATACTCATTTTGTTTTAGGTTATTACAGGTAAAACATTGTTCCAGTTGTTAAAAGTTTCTAAACACCTACTCTTAATTTCTCATCTCAACTTCTCATCCCACTGAGGCCTGGAAAGAGTTGACAGCCTGCCATCAGTCCAGAAACTCCATTTCAAATCACACTGATCTTTAAAATTAGGGATAAAAATCTTTAGTCAATGAAGGTTGTTGCTAGAATTCAATCCAGATAGAAAAGTGCCTAGCAAGAACGAAACATAAGGAAATTCTGGTCTCTGCCATAAAATTAAACACCAAAACCATCCTGGCCAAAGTGAGTGAGATAAAGCCCCTGACTAAGGGCACTTGACCTTGTCCCCAACTTGACCTTCACATTGGGATTTTCTTTTGTTTTTCTCTCTCTCACTACCTATTTATTCCCTTCCTGCTACCACCATGATACTGGCCTTATGGTGGGATGAAATTCCTTCCCATTTCGGGTCAGAAACAGAGTACATGGGTTAACAACAACTGAGTTTACAAAGTATCGAGTCTGGTCCCAACCCCACTTGTCTGGTGTGTGGTTCCACAGCTCTATGGTATAGAGGTCCTTGAGTCAGATTGGTGACCACCCAGCTCTGTGGTTTTCTTTGGAGAGTTATTTAATGATAACTGTGGACTTCAATTGCCTCGTGTATAGAATGGGGAAAAAGTAATACTACCTGATAGGGCCAGCATGAAGACTGAATGAGCTAATTCATATCAAGAGCTGAGTATAGCACCTGGGACAAAATAAGCAATCTGCTCGATGTAAAGTGACACATGCCATCATCATCATTGTCACGTGGAAATCCCTGAACCCTTCACTTCTCAGCTCCTGGTCAGTCCCCACAAAGCAGAAGTCATTCTGAACGGACCCTAAAGAAACACTCTCCTAGGAGAGATCCTGTCATAGCACCTACCTGACTATGACTAGGACCCTTACTCTTAGATTTCATTTCCACTTGGGGAGAGACTCCTTTTCTATGAGTGATTGGTAAGAAAATGAGCTAACCTTTTCAGGAAGACTCCTTCCCCTTCTTACCTCACTGTGGTTTACCCATACAGGGCTACAGCCTATCGTAATGCAAATCTTTCCTGTGGCTTTCAAATAACATGCAACGCAACTTACAATATGTTTTGATATCCAGAAACTATTTCCTAACTGCGGGTTTTGTATCCATTATCTAGTGCCACAATGACACTGCTTAACAAACCACTACACATCACACAACAATAAACACTTGTCACTGGTGCCTCTGAGGTCTGCGCAGAAGCTTTGTTGCTCTTGGCCTGGCTAAGTAATTCTGCCGGTCTTGGTTGGACTTGCTAATGTGTGGGAGGATGGTCAGGTTGTTGACTGATCTAGGATTCTCTCCGCTGGGGTGACGGGTGTTTTTCGCGTGTCTCAGCCACCAGCTGGCTAACACATACATGTTCTCATGGCCAGGCCAGAACACAAGGTGGGGAGCTGAACACACTTCTCAGGTCTCTACTTGCAACACATTTGTGAATCAGATGGGCCAAAGCAGGTCACAGAGCTAAGTCCAGAGTAGTAGTGAAACAGTGCTACAATGTAACACTGCAATAGGCAAGGGCAGCATGCTTATTAAATGCTTGTTTTGCCTTCTGTTTCCTTATACTCCTGTCCAATCAGATCAGGAAAACCACTTGCTGATTCATATCACCAACTCAGGATCCTGTGTCAAGCCAAGATCTTATTGAATATACACTCTAGGATTTGGTTTGTTTGTTTTAATGGAATCTGTAGGGTACTTTTCTTTCTTTTCCCCACTAGGCAGAAAAGTAGCAAAAGAAAACATTCATTTTTAATAATGGATATCTGAACATTTCAGGTCATAATCCCTAGGATGCCTTATAGATCCTATTGGGACCAGGCTTCATCCCATGGAATTATGCTAATCTCAACAAATGAATTTCACACACAAGGAATAATACTCAAATAGCTACTTATTAGAGTTGAATGCTTTTCTTATAAAACTTGCAAAATATAAAATGAGCTTTCCTACTGGAGGTAGACTCTAGGGAGATTTCCTGTGTTAGTTATTTCATATTTTCCTCCAAAAAACAAAACAAAACAAAACCTACTGTATTTCCTTTCTGAAGGCATTTCCTACAAAGCCCGGAATTACTACTGCCATTTCTTGAGGAAGAAGATTCTTTTCACTTGCGTGAAATTTCTTGGATGACGTCTTGGGTCAAAGGGAAATATGATGTTCTCCTATTATCCGATAACTCTCCAGTTAGTGACTTAATGGGAGGGTTCCTGGATAGCAGCAATGATTTCAGAATGAGCCCTTCCACTTTAAGAGCAAAATCACAAGTCCCTGGCAATAAGGGAGGTACTTGGACATATGTATGATTGTACATGGAGGGAGGGTGGGGCGAAAACAGGGGGCAGCGTCCTTGTCCACGTTCTAGCTTACAGTTACTTTTGGCTCATCATTCGTGCTAAAGAACGTCAGGTAAATAATTCATCATAAAAACGTCTGAAGGTGTATAATGGCGGGATCCTGGTGTTGCACAGAGCCCCTTCCATTCTTCCCCATATTTGTCACTGACCTCAAATCCTCGCAACAAAACTTGAACTCCGATTTTAACCAGACCATTTACAAGCTCTGTGACCTTGAAAATTTTCAACGATTACTACGAACTTGAGGCTACTCACGTGTAAAGTAAGAATATGTTTCTTACCTGTAC
>CM052813.1:37776807-37824313 GCA_028533885.1 Nasua narica | reverse complement strand
ACTAAGCATTATTTCTAAGTTGGACTTTTTCTGAAGGCTCACATTCATTCCTTCTCATTTTCTTCAACATTCCTTTGAATCATCTAATGCTTAAGTACACAGGAAAACGCAGTGTGAGAATTAAGCTCCTGGACAGAAGAATTGTTTGGGAATACAAAAACGACTTCAAAAAATAACCCTATTGCTAGCTCAGTGTGTTACACCAAGTAGAATCTTAACATATTTCTGATGCATGAATGAAGGGTCAAAGTTGTAGTAGCTTTCAAATATCAGTGAATAGAACAGGCTAACTTTTTAAAGTTTTTTAAATAAAAGGAAGCAGTACTTTGCTTGAGTTAATGACAAAATTGTGTAATGTTGGAAATAATCCCATTCTGAGTCTCAAGGCAGCCCCAAAAATATACAGATGCAGATAGATATATATTTTTATCTATATATGGATATATAGATATCTCAGCAGAGAATTATCTGCAGAATGCTCTACTTGATAATTTCAGAGAAGAGGCACAAATGCACTCTCAAGGTTTCCTTTGGAAAGATTCTTACTAGCAACCAATAGTGGGCTTTGGGCAGTTGCTGGGCTCAAAAGCACTGTATAGACTCTAAAACAAAGAAATGACTTGTAAGGGAAAAAACAATTAATGAAAAGGGACATAAGAGATATAATGAAAATAAATAGTTCTTCCTCTTCTAACTTCCCTCCTGGGAGCAGGTTATGAAAGAAAGCTGGAGTAGTAGACTCTGGAATAAAATTCTTCCAGGGTAGAAAGTAATTAGAGTGAGCACATGAAAGCCCAGGTTTAATTGTTCCTTTCAATACAGTAACAGGAGACATTCATCACTCAACTTTAAATGAGCGTCCCATTAATGGACTGCACCTCCAATAGAACCCCGTAAATTAATATTTTTATATAGCCTGTAATTATTTTGTGAGGAGCACACTTGTTGTGCATTATAGCTAGAGTTGCATGTTAAGGTCATCGTTTAAAATACGCAACTGTTGCTACCCCATTTAAGCTTTTAAAAAATATTTTAATATTCCAAAGACCCTCACGAAGATGACCGCTAATTCATTAAGCTTCTGGGGAAAAAACCCAAAAAGCAAACACCTACTTCTAGTTCTAATTCAGTGTCTCGGGTTGATTTCTAGATTTCTCTAGCAAGCTCATTTGGGACCCTTCTTTAGATGCAACCAGTGGAAGAGACCCGAGAATTTTCTTCCCAGGTTCACATTTCTCTTGGTTTTGTCAGTGCCTTGAGGCTACGCTATTGACATCTAGGACGATCACTGTCCCAGTTATGACAGCACAATAAGCTTCACCTTCTCTTAGGTCTAAATTCTTCTCAGGATTAAGTAGGGATTTTGGGACACAGATGACATCTTCCTGGGCACAGAGCCATACGGACCTAAATGGTGGCCTCAGGACACTTAAGCAATCTGGTTATAAATATCTTCTTATTTCCAAATACTCAGCTGACAAGGTGATTGTGTTAGCTGGGGTAAATTAAAAACACAATCTGCCGTTTAACCATGTTAAACTGTCCTTTTCTTTCCCCTAAGAAATTCTCATATTCTTTTGCAATGGATATAAACATGCCCACGGCCTGGATTGTAACTAGAGGTGCAGTCTCCTTTCAAATGCATCCTACAGGAAATGTGGCCTGGATAGCACCCGGCTTCTGACTCTCCATGTGACCTCGGGCAAGTCATTTCACCTCTCTGCACCTTTGTGGCCTCCTCCGTAAAGTGGCAATGATAACAGCATCTGTATCTTTGAGAGATGGTGGGAGCTGGTCGTGGCGATGTGCTCGGCATCGACTCGGTCCCATATAAAGACAATACCAGCGTTCATGGTCATTTCTTCCCTAGCTCTGCTGCTGAAAAGTAAGAAGATATTTACTCTGAATTTTAGTTTCTCAGAGGGTTGACAGGATGAGCTAAAAGATGTGTAAGGCTTGGAGAACTAGTCAGTGTTCTATGAAAGCTTGCAAAATGCCAATGGAGGTAAAGAATCATACGTAAATTAAACAAGGTTTTTTTTTTTTTAAGCTGCTAAATTGTTTTTTGTTTTAAATCCCGAAATTTTCGTATTTTATCTTTTGCGAGAAATTCTTCTTGTGAACATCTGCAGGCGTGTGCATACACGTACATACGGCCACAAAGTATCCCTCGTGGGATTGATCTTCCCAGGAATGACTCCTTATTAGTACTTTGTCATATTTATCATATGTTTTATGGGACAGAAACAGACCTTCATGGCAGGTATATTTATCTACTTTCTTGTTATAGACAATATCCTTAATTTTTATTAAAACAAGAGTATCTATCATGTACTTGTAATAAGTATGGAATTACAAATGCCATATGATGGCCATTTTAGCCCAGATGGGTTTAGAATAGGTAAAGCCAACCTTCCTTTTCACAACACGGCTCCACCTTAAACACACACGCATATATATATACACACACCCCCAATCCTCTACAAAATCTGGTAAACAAATCCGGTGGCATTCTAAAGCAGGTGTTACGGTTTTCTGAGGCGGGGAGAAGAGGGAGGAAGAGGAGTCTGGGTAGCCTGAACATAGGATCCTTCTATACTACAGTGGTCCATAAAGTACACCTTGAGAAAGACAGTGAAACAAGTTAAAACCAGACAAAATGGAGGCTTTATGGGGCTGGGCCATCAAGCCTGGAGTCAGCTCATCAACACTAAAGATGCTGATGAATCCGAAGATCAGGGAAGAAGGCTTCAAGTTTCAGTCCCCCAGGACAGGTTGGCCTCAGAGATTTATTCTCAGATCTTTTTTATTTGTCTCTGCTGCATAGTAAAACCTGGGTGGGCAAAATTCTCCCCATTCCAGGGACCTGGTATAGACTGCTGTAGGATTTTATGGGACTGATACTCTTCTTTTTTAGAGGGCCGTTTATGCCCAGTGTCTTTCCCCTTCTCAGCCGGTGTACATCAGTCTCTAAATCTTCCTCCCCCACCTTTGAAAATTTATGGCAGCTTTCAGCCAGGCTTGGCTTAAAGCCATTGACCTCTGTGGCCTGCGTTATTGACCGAACACAGCATCTTCTGCCCACATAATATATGTCTCTTTATCTCCCTGAAAGGAAAGGAAATGACTCTTGGAATGGCCAGGAACACAATAAAAATGAGAGAGGCTTTCTCGGGTTGGTTTTTTTTTTTTTTTTTTTTTTTTGTCCGTGGCATTTGGCTTTACAAAAACCCACACTGGGATTTGGGTGTGTGCTAGGCAGGGCTTTGAACGGTGCATTGAGAGGGCACCCTTGGGAGCACGCATTGTAGGACACAAGTCCTGTCCCAAATAAAATCATCATTTTCTACGTTCTCACCTTGAGGGTGAGTGAATGAATAGCCCTAGGTCAGCAAGCCCTCAGAACCGAATCTATGGACGCCCTGACGCCGCGAGCCCACAGGGACCCTCATGAAAGTTGCAGCAGGGTTCACAGATCCCTGCCTGCCCTTTGGGTCACAGTGGCATAGAAGATGAGCTGGGAGAGCCAGAAGCATCGTCTTGTTCAAGCTGCTAAATCTGCAAATAAGGAAACTGAGGCCCAGTGAGAAGATGCCACTTCTCCAAGGTCACAGAATAAACAGGTGTTTAGGCACGGAGTCCACCACTAAGGTATGAAGCAGTGTAGGACCTTGTACTTAAAAGTACCATCCCCCTCCGACTTTATTTTGTGGAAAAAAAATTTTCCACAAAATAAGGACACAAAATTCCGTATAGGAGCGAGGGGTATACAAAGCAGTCAGCAAAAACCTCTTTCCTTCCCCTCCTTCGGGTATTATTTCCCAAACCCCATACTCAAGAACCCTCAGCTGCCATGAAAAATGTCTCTCACTCTCCCTTCAGACAGGAGCTGGGTGCAGCCTTGAGAAATACCCAAAAACCGTGTAAAAGCAGCACTTACAACTTCGTAGCCTTGGACGAATCTCTTACCCTTGAACCCGTACCTTCATTTCCCATGGGTACAGTGGGGAGGGCGGGCCACCCTACCCAGGGGTGCACAATCAAGTCAAGCACTTTCTGCATAGCCTGGGGTTAAGAAAAACCTGCTGGAACTTTGCGCTAACACAGAACACTCTAGACAAGCTAGCACATTTTATCGGAGTGTGCCAGGACTCTTCGGACGAGGACTTGGGCAAAAGTCGTGATTTTTAGCATGGCTATCACTCACTCAGAGCTGGCTATTTGTGTTCTGCCTACAGAATTAGCTCTCCGATAAGTTTATATTTATTAAAGATCGATTTGAGAGACAGAGGGAGGGAGAAAGAGTGCGAGTGGCACAGGGTGGGCAGAGGGAAGAGAGAGAGAGAGAGAATCCCAAGCAGACTCTCTGCTGAGTGTGGAGCCCTGCAGGGCTCATTCCCACAGACCTTGAGATCATGACCTGAGCGGAAATCAAGAGTCAGATGCCTAACCGACTGAGCTGCTCAGGCACCCCAGTTCTCAGATAGGTTTAAAGGATAGAACCCCAATGTGGTGCCATACTCCTTGTAGATTACCAGAATAGGTTTATGCCCCGTTCTATTACATAAACTAGAACCGAGACACAGGGTTACTAGCAGAAGGCATATACTATCTATTTAGATGACCGATCATAAGCAGTCACGTCCATGAAAAAAATATGACATTACACAGCAGACACCTAACGCATTTTCCCATTTCCCATCACCATTTGATCACTGCTTGTTCCTAAGTTTTATAAGTTTTATAAGCTGCGGCAAATGCTAAAGTTTGAAGTAAAATTTGTGGAGCGAAAACTGAGTTTAGAAAACTGTGTCTGGTAACTTCCCCCCCCCGCCCCCCGGATATTTGGAGAAGGCATAATTATTGAATTTTAGTGATTAAAAAAAAACAGCCCAGCTTACAGAACACCAAGGATCCATGGAGCAATTTAAGAGCCACGGCACTGGAGGGTTAATAAACCAGGAGAAGTCATATTTTCTGCTCATCTAAGTATCAAAATAAGGGAGAGAGACCCAGAAACTTGGTCAAGGTGAGTTTTTAGTGTCTTGCCTAACCAATAATATTTAATACTATGAAGCAAAATAAAACTATTTCGGGGTCTGTAGTTAATTCTTTAAGACAGTTTAATAAGCCATACTTCTATTCAAGACCATGAAATTTCTCCTAAAACTGAAAGTGTCAAAGTACTAGGAACATTAACAGTAGCCTTAAAACCAATATGCATATAAGTCAAATCGATCTTAAAATATTTCTGTCCTGCTTAGAATCTTTTCAGGTTTTTCTTTCCAAAAAAATAGCATATTAAAAGCCTAACAATTCAACCCTAAAAATTGAGTATTTATAGCATGTTTTCAAAAATGGTTGTCCGACAGTAGAATGAATATACACCAAAATGATGGTTGATGCAGAGTTTTAAAAAATATTTTTTGTAAGAATGGCTAATGGCATGGAAAAACAAACTGTATTAAAGGAAATAATCACTAAGAATGTAACTTACAATATTATTTCTAATTTATACATACAGAGAAAACTCACCAAATGGATAATAGAGGTAATGCTATTAACAGATGCTTTATGTTCTCCTTTTCATATATTTGCATTTTTCATAAACATTGTATCTGTAATAACCAAATCACAATTGTTGTTATAAATATTAGAGTTTCTGTGCAACGTTATTTAACCACTAAAGTACTAGAAATATAACCACTTCATCCATAAGGCTGTCCCACCACATGCATAGCTACCATGTCCAGAGAAATGTGTGTGTATAGATTGTGTATGTATAGACACATTTATGTGGTTGTGTTTATAATAGTATTTTATGTTCACATAGACTTACATGTTCTATACAAAATTCTTTAACTTGATTGGCTATTAGGGTACATGGATAAATTTCAACAGTCAATACTGCTTACTTAGTTGTAATCCGGGTGCTCATTAGAAAGTATAGTTTCAAGCTCATTGCCATCTGCTACTTTTCAGAGAAATTCAAAAAATATTCTTTGTTACAAGACTACATAGACTCTTCCAAATATTCCAAAGTCTATCCCTAGACGAAACAGGGAGTTGGGTTCTCACGGAATTATTTATCTGATCTGCACTTGGGTATGACATCTACTATCTGGGTTGAGACTCATTCTAAGCGGGGGAAAAAAAAACGTATTGAAGATGTTAATCGCATCTCTGTGTCTTCCTGAGGAAGACTCCAGGAAGAAATTTCATTTTGATGTTTTAATAACAAAGAGCAGGCAAAAGTCTCCCAAAGAACCCGTCTGTTTTTATGTGTAGATGGTATGAATCGGCCGACCAGGGGTTCCTTCCCCGGTTGCTCCAGCAGAGCTGGGAGCCAAATGTGTGGCCCAGCTGCAGCAAATGTGCAAATCAATGTGGTGTGTGTTTTTAAACCTAATTCTCGACTCAATTTTATGTTCCCACCATGTTTTCCTTTCTCCCTCCTTTTTGTTTCTTGCTTAAAAAAAAAAAAAAAATCCACTACATGTGCGTGGGAACAGATCAACAAAGACAGAAGGACTTAAGGTGAAAAGCAGCAGCCTCTTGCCCCTCTGCTCTCTGCCTCCACCCCCATCCTGCTCCCCAGATTCAACCTCTTTTAACTGTTTGTTTTTAGTTCCTTTAGCAGTTACCTCCATAAATCTAGATAAGAGGCTTAACCTCTTTTTCTCCATTTATCAACTTGAGATAATATCTCTAGACACCTTAATATGAGAAGGGAGGACTTAGCTCATTTACTAGAAGCCTCCTCTACTTCCAAGTGTTTTAGGTTTATATTATTTTCAGTTCTACAGTTCTTACCTTTGCAACCTTAAAGATAGAAATCTAATCAGAGGCCCATGCCCCCAGATTTTGAATTGTGTGTACTATGGCGAGCTGCCGGATTTTAACAAGCGAAGACAACTAACGATGCAAATCCCAGACCAGTAAGGCCACAGTGCCTTCATGATGAATCCAAAGCTAAATAGTTAAGGAGTCCTAGAAAAAATGAGGAGTGGTAACAGGGGCGAGGTGGGTCCCAGACATCACCGTAAACTCGCAGTTCTATCTCGGGGGCAGCCTCAAGCTGAAATTTCAACAATGAGCTGAAGGTGTCTTGACAGCGAGGTGAGACCATTTCAAGACCTCTTGTGATCACTTGAAACCACCTGGGTGGCTCAGGTCATGATCCCGAGGTCCTGGGATCGAGCCCCATATCTGGCTACCTGCTCCGCGGGAAGCCTGCATTTCCCTCCCCTACTTCCCCAGCTTGTGTTCCCTCTCTGTCTCTCTGTCAAATAGTAGAATCGTTAAAAAAAAAAATGAAAGCTTGAATTTCAAAGTTTGTCTTTCCAAAAATGTTTTAAGGTACTTGCTTAATATTTTCTTTCCAGTAAAAAAGCTTTTTCTCCTCCTAGTCTCCCGCTGACTCTCTTTACAAAGAAAAGGCCCCACATGGAGTCATTAGGTTAGGCCGCGTCACCAAACATGAGCTTAATACGTAATCTGATTACAGTTTCAACCTCCCCCAGAAATGTAGTCTTTTCCAGCAAGGGCTTTTCTGATCAGCCTCAGTATCATCTTTCCAAGGGCCTCTCCATCCACCAAAGAAAGATAAAGTTAAACCACCTCCTCCCCAAAAGAAGGTGTCTTCACCTAAAATAATCCTTTCTTCTGTTTAGGACTTCCTTGTCGTGCCTTTAAGAACCGTTCCCTTCCTATAGCCGGTCGGAGCAGCTTTTACTTGCTAGATGGGACGCTGCCCAGTTCACAAATGGCTTACTAGAACCAAAAATATCTTCATATTTACTCAGTTGGATCTCGCTCTTTTAACACTGCCCACCTCGAAGCTGCTTTGTTAACCTTAAAAACAAAACCGGCAGCTATTTTACGGGCAAAAACAGGTTTCTTTAAGGACGGCAGAAGATTTCAATTCAGAATAATCAAGCCAAGACAAAAACGCAGCCAAGCCCCTAGACCAAAAGAGAAAAAAACCACCCTCCTACAAAGACAAAAGGGGGAAGTTGGGGGGGGGGGGGGGCTCTTATATACAAAGGTCCAGCGGTGGATGATGGGAGTTCGAAGTATAGTGGCTTTTCATTGGCTGACTTATGACTGTCTCTCATTGGCTAGGCTGTCGCTGGGGGAGGAGAGAGATCTTTCTTCCTCTTCCTGCAGCCGGGTTCCTCAGTTAGCTAAGGCAGCATGAGACTTGCAAGGTTCTTTTCCCCTTAGAGTCTGCAGCCGACCCATGAATGATAGGGCAAGAGCTCTCCCCTCTCTGGTCTCCATCTTAAGTGTGGATTCTTTTTTTCTTTTTTTTTAAGATTTTATTTATTCATTTAACAGAGAGAACACAGGCAGGCAGAGAGGCAGGCAGAGGCAGAGAGAGGAGCAGGCTCCCTGCAGAGCAAGGAGCCCGATGCGGGACCCGATCCCAAGACGCTGGGATCATGACCTGAGCCAAAGGCAGTTGCTTAACCAACTGAGCCACCCAGGCGTCCCAAGTGTGGATTCTTTTTATTAATTATTATTTTTCACATCTTCAAAGGCTCAGAATTATGGGTTGTGTTGACTTCAACCGCTCGAGGGGGTGTACAGATGTATCTCCATGACCTCGCCATGGTTTACATGCCTCCCTTGGGCTCCTCACGCCTGGACCCACATGAGACACCAAGGGGACTTGCAGAAGAGCAGTTAGGACAGCTCTGGACAAAGGCGACGGGACCACACGCTAGACTTGGCCTCATGTGTCATTCAGCATCAGCCATGCCCCCCGCCCCCCTACAGACAATAAGCCAGGTCTTAACTGTAAGGACAAGGGCTGCTAACCAGACAAGAATGAAGAGCAGGTGTGGCGAGCAGCGCCGACAGGAAGCAGGGGAAAGCAGCAAGGTGAGGTGGGAGGGGAGTCCGAGGAGCAGGGACGCCATCAGAAAAGCTGCTCCGGTATCATATCAGGGATCTAATATAGTAGAGGGGCACGGGATCAGACAGCCTGACAAGATGGTAAGACTTCTCAGATGGGGACAGTGGGTTTGAAAATTATGATTAATGTCATAACATTATTTAGGAGAAACCTATTTAAAAAAAAAGAAAAGAAACACCAGAATACCCTGGTCGGAAATTTGAGGGAAAGACCAGAAGTTACAAAAGGTTGAGAAACTTTAACAAAGCTGTGTACTCAGTTAATTAAAAATACCTAAAGAAAGCCTTTGACTCAAATCTGCCATAACTGATTACATTTGCTTGCTCTTAATTCTCCAGTATAATAGGAAAATTTACAAATGCATCATTTTAAATGCCACCACATGCTAAAAACTTGTTCCCCGGGGCAAGTGAATGGGTGGAGTGTGATTGAATAGCAGGAGGGTTCGGTGGCAGCTTTGTTTCCTAATTTCTCTTAATGGAATGGGCCATTAATTTGCATTTTTGACCTAGTCCCTCTCAAGCCTACTGCTCTTAAGTGCCGCTTTTTCTTTTTTGGCTCTTAGTTCCTTTGGTTTAGTTTAGTTCCCTCTTGAGAAACCCTCAGCCCACCCAGAACTGAGATCTTCAGCAGCAAGGACCCGGTGCCCACCAGAGGCTCTTAAACTTTAGTTTGCTTAATAATCGTCCAGGAAGGTCGTTACAAAATACTCATTCTTGTGCTAGAACCCCACCGCCCCCCATCTCGGCCTCATAGATAATCTAATACAGTAGGTCAAGGTGGAGGCGGGGGGATTTAATTTACCAGCAATTCCGGGGACACACAGGTGATCTTCAGCCCCAGAGTGAGAAATGTTTTTCATCCTACTCTGTCCCTAGTCTATCCCGCCCTTATGGCTAATGGAGGAGCCCATGACCTTTACTGTTAGGAAAACAAAATTCCAAGAATGGCCAAATCTCAAATCTGAGGTCCCTGCCAGCTCCCTCCTCTGTCCAAACCTCTACATTTAAAAGCTCTTCCTCTATCTCCTCCTTCATAGCTCCTTGGAGGGGCAGAAAGCAGAAATGCCCCTCTGTCCTCCGTACCCCACACCCCCGGGATAGCCCCTCAATCCAAAACCAAAAAACCATTCGGTTTTTTAATTGAAGTACAGATGACATGCAATCTTTATATTAGTTTCAGGTGCACAACATAGTGATTCAACGACTCTATACGTTTCAAAATGCTCTTAAGTGTAGTCACCATCTGTCACAACACGACGTTATTACAGTATTATTGACTATATTCCCCGTGCTGTACTTTTCATCCCCGTGACTTATTTGTTTTAGGACTGGAAGTCTGTGCCTCTTAATCCCCTTCACCTATTTGGCCTATCCCCCCCTCCCCCCGCCCCCGTTTGTTCTTTGTAATTAGCCATTCTTAAGAGGCTCTCATCAAGCAAAAGAGAAAGTTCCCAGTCTTTAAAACTCTCCGGGAAGTCCAGAGTAGCATTTCCTCTCGGAAAGCTCTTTGCCACGATTTTCCCAGGGCTGCACTTGAGTGAAACCCCCAAAGGAAATTACCACTTAAATTAGGCAGGATGTGCTGGCTGTTTTTCTGGCCTCTGCCAAGCACACACGCAGAGAGGGATGAGATGGGGGGTTGGGGGGGGACAGGAGAGGGGCCCACACGTGGTGGGGGGGGGAGCCTGTAAGGGAAACAGGCCTGAGGACATCACTGGGGAAGCCAACATTGGGAAATGAAGCCATCTGCTCCTTTCCTGCCAAGCCTTTCACTGGCTGGTGAGGTGTGTATGTTGGGGGGGGGGGGGGCAGGTGGGACAGAAGAAACGATGGATCAGCTATGGCGCCTGGCCATCCATCTTGGAACCTGCCCTCATAGGGGCAGAGGCCTCCGTGGAGCCCAACTGTAGGCTCCATGAAAGCAAGAACAAGATCTGTTTTGTTTTTGTGCTCCCACTTTTTTTTTTAAGTTGTCGTTGACATACAATGTGTTACTAGTTTCGGGTGATTCGACAATTTTGTACATTACACAGTGTTCACCATGGTAAGTGTAGTCACTGTCTAAGTCACCATACAAAGTTATACTAATATTAATGGCTATATTTCCTATACTGTACTTTACAACCCTGTGTTGTTTTTTTCTCCTTTTTTAAAAAGATACAATCGGGGGCACCTGTGTGGATCAGTTGGTTAAGCATATCTTGCCTTCAGCTCAGGTCTTGATCCCAGGGTCATAAGATCGAGCCCCACATCAGGCTCCTGGCTTAGTAGGGAGCCTGCTTCTCCCTCTCTCCCCAGCTCAGCTCTTTCTCTTTCTCTCAAATAAATAAATAAAATCTTTAAAAAAAAAAACTAAAAAGATAAAATCAAACACTATAAAACTTGGCCTTTTAACCTACGCCATTTAGTGGGTTTTAGTGTATTCAGGAGGTCAAATGACCGTCCCCACTTTAATTTTGCCCCCAAAAGAAGCTGCTCTATCCGTGATCAGTCACCCCTAATCTTTCCTCCCCCCCAACCACTGATCCACTTTCACTCTCTGTGGATTTACCTACTCTGGGCATTTCATATACATGGAATCCTACTACCTGTGGCTTTCGGCCTCTGGCTTCTTCCACTGAGATCATATTTCAAGTCCATTCACATGTAACGTGTGCCAGTCCTTCATTCCTCTTTATTGGGGAACAATATTCCGTTGTGTGGATAGACCACATTTTGTACATCCCTGCATCAGGTAATGCACATTTGGGTTGTTTCTATTTCTTGGCTATTATGAATAATGTACACGAAGGTTCATGTACAAGCGTTTAAGTGGGCATAGGTCTTCATTTCTTTTGAGTATGCCTAGGAGTGGACTTGCTTGGGTCTTACGGCAACTCTGTTTTGAACCCCTTGAAAGAATCTGTTTTTACCCACTGCTGCAATTCCCCATTGACAGCCCAGCCCCTGGCACGTTCTTTGACAAATGGCTGAGTGAATTAAATCAATGAAAGAAATTAGGAATCAAATGAGTGAGGTTCTGAGTTTTTGAGTGTGAAAGCACTTTATACTCTATTAAGAGCAGTACAGATGAGATTTACTGTTATTAAGTATTGGTATCGGAAGTTCCTAGTCTGGGATCTATGGAAGAGCTACAGGGGGGTGGGGAATCACCAGAAATTGCACATACCTTCGTATCGTTTGAGTATGTGTGCATGTAGTGTTGTCTTTGGATCAGGCAAAGAGAATACCGTAGGCTGCCCTGCGCAGGCTGTGTCCCTCAACAGGATGCGGTATCCCAGAGGCCAAGGGAATGCGCCCACCTTAAGCTGACCCCCTCCTTTCACGGCACATGGTTCTGCCCCTAAAACCCTGGAATTCCTAGCCTAAGGAGCCCCTCTCTCCTCCAAGTTCATCCTTCCAAGGGCAATTCATGCCACTCTGGTCAAAGGAGGGCTGCAGACCAACGTGCAGAACCACATGGAATCTGCGGGGTGGGATTTTATACCACAGGTGCCCAGGAAGCCCCCACCACCTCCCCCAGGGATGGAAAGAGCAGGGTTGAGGGTTAGCAGCTGAGGGGTGAGGACTAGGTCCCTCCCCAGCCGCCACTTTCCAGTGAGAAACTCCAACAAGAGATCCAAGAACTCTAAATTCAAACCTGGCTTTCCCTTAGGTTCCTTGGAAATGCTCAAGAGGATGATGGCGTCAAGGTTGTGATGGGCAGAGCAGGGCTGGGAGCATGAGGAAACATCTTGTGTCATGTGGCATGTGAGCCTCCGTTTCCATCTGTGCGCTTGTCCCAGGCCTGTGAGTCAGGGGGACCCATGAACGTTGGTCGTGGCGGTTGTGGTTGTTTTTAAGGGGAGGGTGTATAGCTGTTGGCAGATTCTCATAGGCCTCAAAATATCTGGACCACGACAGAAAGAGTTGAAAAGGAAAGGGAACACCAGAAGAGAAACCTCTGCATTCAAGCTGGATGAACTCAGGTAGCTTCTCCTGATCTCAGTCACCCAGACAATGAAACGGAAATCATCCTGACATATATTCAATCTGCCATGACCATCAAGGGATACAAGATTATTATTATTATTAATTTAGGTTCATAATATTGCCACAAGCTAAATTTCCCTACAGTATTGCAAAAGATTTATGGGGGATAAACTTGGATTATATCATCGGTCCAAAGTTACTCAGCAGTAAATTAGTGGCAGTTAAAATATATATAACTAGGAATTCCGACATTCTTTCCCAAACTTTCATCTCTACTCCACACCCTCTCATCCAAGACAAAGGAACATTGACCATTACAGAACAGAAATGTTTTCCTGAGAGCTGTGACTATTTAAATGGTTTCCCTTTTCTCCTATGGCTCAATAATATTTTTCAGAGTTTCTCCACAGGAATTTATTCCTCATATTTGTTTGCTCTTCTATTCTTATGTTTAATGGGGCCATGAATATTATGGTATGTAAATATATGAGAAATTTCAGCTGTTAGCCATTCTCGCTGATACATAATGGATGATTTTTTACTAAATTAGCAAAAGTTATTCTACATAAGGAAAAAAGCTAAATCTCTAAAGTAAAAACTAACCAGCTTGGTCTGTAGTGTGAAATAGCCAACTTCAGTTTCTATTTCTTTATCCAATGAATTTGTTATCATAAAGTAATTATATAGACAGATCAGAGAGACATAATTCTTCTAGGAGTGGGGTGGTTACTTGAAGTAAGTGACCAACTGTCCTTCCCATGCTAAATCCAGGAGAGGCGGGCTGGGCAAACCAAATTGGTTAGTCACTCTAATCAAAAGGTAACATGTACCCTTTTGTCTCTGATTTAAATCTAAAAGTTATGATAGGCTTGTCAATCAATTTAAATTTTCTTATTGTCTACATCTACTCTTTTTTGGTTTGAAAAGGAATATGTGTAAGTGAATGGATTATCTATGCCAGTATGATGTTCATAAGCTTTAATTAGAACAAGCGGGACATTGGGATGAAATTAACATCCTTAACATTCTAAAGAGATTTTCGCAAGATGAAAAAGAATTGTTACTTTTCCCTTGTGTGTCTTATGTGTTAAATGTATTATTATTTAATATCTTTATTTATATTTAGTATTCAGCTGTTGTCTATACTTATTACTGAAAAAATTTTGTTTTTAAATTCGACTCTTAAACATGGAAGTCCTGTGAGTTTTTCACCCTTCTCAATTCTCAATTATAATTGCTGCTTAGCTTTCATTTGGATAACTTATTGGCCTCAGTCTGAATGCCCAACAGTTCAAGACTATAACCTGGAGATCATCTTAAACCTTGCCCATTCTGTCCTCCTACTCATCTGGAGGTATATTCTTGTCTCCCTTGTCATTTTAACAGCTTATAGCTATGAATGTTGTCATTCTATCTCAACCATCGTGTTTTCATTTTTTGTTTATTGAGCTTTTGCTTCCTGCTCTTTTATTTCATATTCTATGGTCATCATTATTTAATGTCTTTTTTTTTGAAAACTATCGGTGACTGTTGGTGGGTGCTCACATCACATGAATTTAATGGATTTTGCCAAAGCCAATCTTGTGTTGAAACATAGGAGATAAGCCTTCCATGCAGACCTACTGTGATATGCAGTAAAATTAACCAAGTTTCCCTTATTAGGAACCTTAAAAATAGACATAGCCTTAAAAGGTCAGAAAACCTGGGAACAAAGTCTAGCTTGACCACTTACTGGCTATCTGAATGCATACAATTACGTGATGTCTTGGGACTGTTTCCCAAACTATGAATGAGAAGGTTGGACTTTTTCAGAGGTTCTTAACCTGATGACCACTCATGAACCACAGGTTATCTGTGAACCCTCCTGAAATTACATTTAGTTAATATGTCTCTACATGTACCCCCACCATGAGGATCCATTCCTTCCCCTACATTCAAAAAGGGGGTTATGACCTAAAAGATTGAGAACCACCGAGCCAGATGGTCTCTGAGAAGACTCTAGGACAAAGTACATGATATGTAAGTTTTCAAATATCATTGTTTCTAGCCTCTTTAAAAACCGACTTCGTGGAATCTATCAAAATTTCCAAAATAAGGAATGTGAATGGCTGGCTCAGCGGGCATTCTGGTCTCTCTGCGGCAGAAAACTCGCCTTGGAGCGAATCCAGAATGAGGGCAGCAAAAGCAGTTCTCTTCGGTGTGGAGCTCAAGAATTTGGAATAAACCTTGAGGGTAGGGGAACCTGTTGACAGTTTTTGAGAAGGGAAGTGGTGAGATGAAAGCATTGTTTTGGGAAAATCAAAATGGAGTTAATGTAGTAGGATGATCTGGAAAGAGGCTGGGGATACCAAAGAGATCATCTTACAGGATAGCGTTTTCTCAACTGTGTTCCTTGTTATTCTGGTGACCTGACCCAGTAAACAGGTGTTCTCCCCCACAAAGTGGTCGGGATCGATCATCAGGGGGAAATGCTGAGTTACAAAATGAGCAAGTTTTCATCCCATGAGTTTCAGAACTTTTAATGGTCGGGTGCTACTGAACACAGACAACACTTTTCCAGTATTAGCTGACCATGACCCTCCTTACCGATGCCTATGAATTCCCCAGGGTCTGCTAGTGGTGGTGAAGAGCATGAGCTATGAAGTTAGACTGCAAGGGTACCTTTCCCACTAGGAGCTCAATGACTTTGTGCAAGTGTCTTAACCTCTTGGTGACTCAGCTTCCTCTTCTGGAAAGAAGGGACACTCATGATACTTGATCACTCTATTGTTACAGAAATTAACAAGATAATACATGTGAAGTGCTTACACAAGCCTGGCCCATAACAAGCACTCAAGGGATATGCATGTTGCCACGGCTAATGACAATTGTGTAGATCACGTATTTGTTAGATTAGAATACTTCCACTCTTTGGCAACTTGGAGTTGCCACTCACAGATAGTTGTTAGAACGTTCTTTAGGGCACAGATCTGCATTCCTATCATTTAGATACCTTTTTACATTTTAATTAATCATTCAACATTTATTGATCACCTGCTATGAGCCAAAGAATACACCAAGTTGCTAGTTGTGAGTAGGGAGGAGCCTGAGCCACATTGTGAAGGATAGTCAGGATTTGTCAGGCTGAGGAGGGGTGGGGAGAAGAGAGTCTGTGCAGAGCCTGGGAGGCCTGAGAACTCACAGGGTAGCCTGTAAGTCTAGAAATTAGAAAGATGACGCTGGTCTACTAGCAAATCACAAAGATTACAATGTGAAGGGTTGTCTGTGTTATGTTAAGAATTTTAGGGGCGCCTGGTTGGCTCAGTGGGTTAAAGCCTCTGCCTTCAGCTCAGGTCAGGATCTCAGGGTCCTGGGATCGAGCCCCACATCGGGCTCTCTGCTCAGTGAGAAGCCTGCTTCCCCCCTCTCTCTCTGCCTGCCTTTCTGCCTACTTGTGATCTCTCTCTGTCAAATAAATAAATAAAATCTTTATTAAAAAAAGGATTTTATTTTATCTTGAAGATTAATCCATGGTAGGATTCTAAACCAAGGACTAATATAACCATATTTATAATTTAGAAAGGCCATTCTAAATCTAAGGCAACCTCCCTAAATCTCCATTTCCTCACTGATCAAACGTGAATCACATCTACCCTATAGACGTGTTCTGAGGATGAAATAAAATTAGTATAAAGTCTTGATCAATCTGCTCAATTAATGTTGATGATTACATTGATAACAAACCCCTCTCTTTGCTGCAGTCTGATGACTGGTGAACACAAAGTACAAAACGTGTTGGGCCAGGTGGGGTAGGATGGAGAGCAGAGAAAGAAATGGAGCAAAGAGAGCCTCGGTGGGATTCAGTGACTTCCTCAAGGTCACTCAGTTCTGAAGCATGTGAGCTGCGACTGGAGCTCAGGTCTGTCTAGCTCCAAAATTCATGCTTTTAACCCCTGACCCTGACGAGTAACTTCTCCCTCCATCATTTTAGACTCTAGTTCTGTGCTAAGAACATCATTCCAGAATCTCCTAGAAACCACGCTGGCTTTTTCAGAGAGACACTAATGCCTCCCGTTTCAGAGAGAAGCTTCGGCCTCTCCATGCCCTGGCCCCAACTCTCAGTGTGCAGCAGCGAGAATATATCAGTGGTTTGGGAAGAGCTAGAACCTGCTTCCCAGCTGTGGGGAAGAAAGCCTGACCGGGCCTCTGTGAGTATTCCGGCAAAGCCTCACTTTCCCAACGCAAGGAGCTCCTTGAGCCCCCAGGACAAAAGCCTGCCAGGCTGCTAAGGGCGCTGGCACAGGGCCAGCTCCAGGAGTGAGCAGGGGATTTGCTGCTGCCGGGAAGCCAATGGCCCACTGCTGCGCGCCAGGTGCCCGCAGACCCTTCCTCACGGCGCTCCGAAGTGACGAAGTGACGTGTGCTTTGTGAGCTCCAGGAGCCCTGAGCAACGGGGAGGAAGGGTTTGGTTTTAGTTTGGCTTGATCCTTCACTGAGCTCAGTGCACTGGGCTTGCAGAAGATATTCTTGAGTTTCAGTTCATACCCCACTGGATTTCACTTCAACCTCAAAACTCACAGGGAAGGTCAGCTGAAACAGCTGAGTCTGGTCAGTTCTCCGCCCCGCCCCCTGCCGGGCCATAAATCACGCCGCTGCCACAGAGGAAAAGAGGAGGTGAGATGAGAAATCGGGCCTACCTTGCCTAATTCACCCCAAGCATGTGTGTGCGTTGTGGGAGGGGGGGCCATGTTGGAAAGGGTAGGGATTTTCCTTTCACACCTGCTTGGGTTTTTACGATGAAATGTCTCCATCGTGGCTCTCAGGTGTGTTTCCTTAAAACTAGATTCTGCCTGATAGGAATAAGCTGCCAACACAGGCCCAAAGGAATACGGACCATCTTCACTGAGATGCAGATGCGTGTGGTCCAGACGCGGCACTAAGCACTTGACTTTCATTCCTGCACTTGATCCTCAAAATAACCCCACAAGGAGGTGCCATTATCATCCCCCTTGTATACACGAAGAAACTAGACTTGGCTAAAAACTTAGCAGAACAGAAAGCGACCTTCATGACTTGGGCCCGAGAAGGCCCAGGGAGCTTCTCCTCACTAGACTGGTTATAGGGACTGGGTGGCCACCGGGCGAGGATCCTTTGCCAGGCTGGGAGACTGGAAGTGCTTCTGAAACCCACCTACTACGGTTCTTTCTGACTTGATGCCACTCTGAGGCCCTTGCAGGTCCTACTGGGGGAGGGAGGATCCCACTAGGGATTTGGCTCCAAAGCCTCCCCAACTCTTATTCTCATAAATCTGGCTGACATTAATGGGAATTACCCCAATGCTTCAAAGAAGACACAGACTTCTAACCGGTGTGAAAGAGACCTGGGGTACCCCCTCCCCACTGCCACCCCACTGCTCTCCACTGTGGGGGCCCAAGGCCTGGCAGCCCCTCTCTCTGGGGGTCCACAGACTGTGAGTCAGCATTTGGTTTGGCTTCTCAGATTATTAGGTCATTTATTTAAACAAACAAACAAAACCCAAAACTCGTGTGCTCTTTAAAATGTCTTCTTAAAAAATCTTGGCATAGCAGTCTGCTTTCTCAATTCCCTTCCTATCCCCCTTCCTGAGTCCATATAGTGAAGGTCAATTCCAATACAATGTGGAGACACGACAGGTCTGCGGCCCGTTTGGACTGCATCCCCTCAATAGAATCTTTTTTTTTTTTAATCCCTATCATAAGATTATAATATTCTGATTTACACGGTCTGAAGCTTTTTTTTTTTTTTAAGTAATACCTGCATAAATAGCACTACCTCCAAGTTATGCAGAGCCGTATGCCTATTCTGAGACATGAACACCTGGCCAGGGACTGGGTGACATTTGAAAAGAACGCTTCGGAGGACCTGAGAGCGACTGCTTGCAATGCGCTGCCGGGGCGGCAGGCGCGGGAGAGCCAGGGTCATTGCGGGAGCCCCGGGTGTTCCCAAGCCCGCGCCGCCCGACAGCGAGCCAGGCCGGCTTTCCGTGAACGGAGGTGCTGAAAAGCCAGCCACAAAACTACAGCGGAGAGAAAAGGAGGACGGAAAAT
Organism: Nasua narica; assembly: GCA_028533885.1. NCBI lineage: Eukaryota > Metazoa > Chordata > Mammalia > Carnivora > Procyonidae > Nasua > Nasua narica. The sequence goes on along the minus strand of CM052813.1, from coordinate 37,805,354 downwards.
GGTGAAGTCAAACAAAGGGGCAGGAAGAAAAAGCACAGGAACAAAAGTGTTCCTCCCCCTGCAGGGTGAAAGGAGCCACCGCCGGGGCTCCAACTCAGTCCCCTCCCGCCATCTAGTGACCGTGCTTGGTCACTGCAGCACTCGCTGCCGCGGGTGATCTGGACGTGGGGACATACTGGTAGATGAGGCCGTAGCTGTCCCCAACATCACAAAGGATGACTTGAGTCGAAACGTTGACCAGGAGGGCAGACCCTTCTCCGTGGAAGGGTGTGTTTGTTTTGATTCGAAATACTGTGCAACTAAAAAACAGATGTGTGTCTCGCTCAATCTACAGGTTAACGGAGGTGGGGACTGGAAATTCCCCAGCACCTCGCAATTTCTTTAAAAGGATTCACATGTGTGGTGCGGGATTAAAATCTCCCTCAGGAAAAGCTGGTTCTCGAGTCGTCAAGACTATGTGTTACTTCTGCTTCTGACACTATCCAGAAGGCAAACATTCCTAAGTTTTGAGGAGAGAGAAGGGATGAGGTTACATGGATTCATTGGCCAGGATGCACTCCCTCGTGGGGGGAACCCCAAGTTTTACCCTCAACTAATAATTAGCTTTCTTTTGAAAAATGAAGATTTTGGCCACTTATTTTTTTTTTCTCTGCAGGATTTCCCACATTTCCAGATAACAAAATATTCAAATCTTGGTACTAGTGTTTACAGATGAAATAATAGAGACCTTTTCAGCAGCAAGAACTAAGATATTAGGAATAAAATACATCGGTGCATAAAATTACACTTTTAGAAATATACATGTATATCCTGAATGGTTATGTTTGACATGGTCTTGGATATCTGCCCATGCCAAAAATTCTCATGTATGTCAGAGTTGAAGAGCTTGTGACAAAAAGATCAAGTAAATATGGCCTCTTAAAATTTCATTTTTCTGTGCCTGTATATAAAGACTAATAAAAATTGTAGATCTAAGTAGCAATCTGCTTTCTCTAGCTCCTCTGTGTTCTTTCCTGATCTCTTTCCTGATCACTATAAATGTGTATATTTTTGACCCACAGAAAAAGGTGCCACCTAGACTCGTCCACAGGAAGTCCGAAGTTTGTTCCAGAGTGCATCTGTTCGGGTCTATTGAGGTCGCTGGTCATTCTGGGGGTGATGACGTATGCTCCTTTATGTGAGGCAAGCTGTGCTTTACTTTGGCACCAGAGACGTAAAGTTTAAAGGTGCCATGTTAATTTCCAGCTTGATGCATTGGCTGGCTTGCTCTGGAGCCAAAGACACTGTGGTAATTGACTCCACTTGAAGCCTGACCTCCAGGAACGCTGAGTGTGGTACATTCAGGCACGCAGTTTGGTTCCGTCTGTACTGCATTCAAGGGCCTGATTCTTTGCTTTAAGAGCCAAATGAGCTCAAGGACCGCAATTACAGGGCAGACAATAGACTCTCTCGGAGACTGGAGACCAGAGAGGAGGAAGATGCTAAGAAGGTTGGCAGTTGCTTTGGTTAAAAAGTTATTTCACTTTTTTTGGTGTGTTTTACTCTCAGAACTTCCACGTGCTTTTCTCCCCATTTATTCAACCTGGTCTCAGTCTTAGGAAACTAACTTCTGCAGGCAATGAGAGGTATTTCTCTTGAACCAACTGACATGAGAACCCTGTTAGCGCTTGCCTAGGAGTCAGTTGGGAAAAGAACTCCTTTCTGAAGCAAAGGATGCCTACGATAGATAATTAGATTCACAATCACATTTACTATGGACTTCTGCAAATCCACCTTCTGAAAGTTCAGCCCCACAGTCAGGAGGTCATAGAAACCGCTATGGTGTAACTCTTGAGAGAGACAGGGAGTCACTCTCTCTTCCAGCCTCCTGGGGTTGGTTGGAACTTCCAAGTGCCCCAGGATCACTGATAACATCAACGTTAACCAGAGAAGGCTGAACCAGCAGCTTGTCCACCATGGGAAGTGGTGGTCCACCACTGATGGGCACAGCTCACTAGAGCAGTGATGGAGACTCGGCCAAGACAACATGCCCGTGAAAGTCACAGAGATGGAGGAGTAGACAGCAGGCAACGAGTAAGGGCGAGAGAAGTGGGTGGTGGAGTCTCCCCAGAAAGCAGCTCAATGGCGGAGCTCTGGAGAAGGGATCAAGCGATGACATCATAATCCAACGGTCCTAAACGACTCTTCATGGCTTGCTTCAGTTGGCTAAGAAGGACATACTAGCTACCCTCTGCCATTTCTGTTTTCCTCACTCCTTGGCAAAAAACCCCATCACCTGAGCCTACCCGGCGTGTCTCCCTTTTTCTTAAAGAAACAGGAATGAGGGACGCCTGGGTGGCTCAGTTGGTTAAGCTGCTGTCTTTGGCTCAGGTCACGATCCCAGGGTCCTGGGATCGAGTCCCACATCGGGCTCCTTGCTCAGCAGGGAGCCTGCTTCTGCCTCTGCTGGCCACTCTGCCTGCTTGTGCTCTCTCTCCCTCCCTCTCTCTCTCTCTGACAAATAAATAAATAAAAATCTTTAAAAAAAAAGAAAAAGAAACAGGAATGACTGTGGCACCCCCAAATGGGCAAAATGTCACTTCTTTTTGTCCATGACCCTTCCTTTGTTCACGTTCTCAACCACTTCCCCTTAGAAATGACCCCAACCCACTACTAATTTGTTTCCGGGGGGGGGGGGCGGGGGAGGAGGGAACATTTAACAGATCTCAATCTCCAAAAGTGCCCACAATATTTCCCCTCCCACGTGTTCCTTTATGATGTGGCCTTGTCATTCTTCTGTGAATGTTGGGGGGCCTGTGACTGCTTCAACCTACAGGCCAGCAGGATTGATGCTGTGTGACTTTCAAGAGGGGGGAGAATGAAAAAGGACTCGCCTCTCGATGTGTGGCTGGGTGGATGGGGCGGGTAGAGAGCCAGGTCGGAGCCGTTCTGAGAGGGATGCCGTGTGTCTCATTACGGCTCAGGTACCGCATCTCCTCCAATCTGAGAGGTTTCCTAGGTAAGAAGTGTCATCGAGTCGATGAGGCACTTAGGGAACCAAAGGACCACCACGACCAAGTTACGTGCGTCATCTACCATATGACGCATTGTAAGAAATTCTAAAAGATTGAATGAAGTGTTTTAACATGAAACAGGAATATATGCCTTTTTATATAAACACACGCATAAACATAATTTTTAAGGTCAACGATATTTAATTTAAACGCTTATACGTACTTAACGTTTAATGTTCGATGTGCTTTACTTAGGACCGTCATCACAGCGCTGAACTATCTTGACACTGAGGCTCTGACACATACATGCTTTCCCTTCACCCCCTCAATACCCACATCTCAAGGATCCTCTAGAAATGAATCCCAGGGGGGGATTTTTCCATTCAGTACTTCCCTATTTGGAATCTAGATGGCCCCATTGCTCTAAAGTTAGCTGTGCAAAGTGTTATGATTTACATTAACTGTCAGATGCCTCCTATGGAGCAGACAGGGCTTACTTTCTTGGTAGAGATAGTATCCAGGGTGCATGGCTGGAGGCAGGCCTGGGATTCTTCATGGCTGTCATCCTTTTAAACCTTCAGTCCCCAAGGGTAATCCAGGAAAAGTAAAACCTGGCCATTTTGAGCTAAACTTGAATTATTGAGCATCCCAGGCCTGCATGAAAAATTTAAGTGTCTAGGAAAATAAATAGGGTGCATAAAAAGATTTTATTGAGCTTCTCCAAATCAGGGAAGAACAGCAAATGGCTGTTCTTTCTTTCTGTCTTTCTTAAGCATCGGAGGAAGCCAGTGCAATTTGTTAAGAGATCTCCTGGCTCCCTTGAAAATAATGGGGACTCAAATACTTAGGGACTCACTAGCAGAAAAAAAAAAAATACAACTCCCTGAAGCTATCTGATACTTAGGGAGATGGCTTATAAAATTTCTGAGTGAAACGCCAAATTTCCCACTTCAGAATTCCTAGCCTAGTCTTTGAGTCTAGATGGTTGCTCAGAAAGGGCCTGAATCACTCGGTTCTTTTCTCTAGCTACTGAGAGAATCACTCACTTTTCTCTAGCTGCTTGGGGTGGACATACATGCAAATGCGTGTGAATGGAAGCAGATGTATTTAAAGAGCATAAAATGCCACTCCTGGCATTCTTGGGACAAGAGGATCATTACTTGTATCTCTGCTTTTAATTTGTATCTTATGTCCATAGAGGCTTCTTAACCCTTTTCTTCCCTCTTGGCTATTTTGAAAAGTGTTTTGCTCCTATCATATTAAATTCAAATTCCATATAAATAATAGATGTGCTTTGTGTAATGTGAATTACCAGTGGGACTTGGGGCCTCTTGTCTGCAAAGTACTATGGATGGAAGATAAGGGAACAGGCAGGGGCAGGAAGTGGCCTTGGACTGAAAGGTCCTCTGTGGAGATGTGGTATTAAGTATTGTGTGATCTCCAGGAGAAAAGGAGAATCAATTGAACTTTATGAAAATATGCTTAGGTGAGGGTTTTAAATGTTTCCCTGAATGATAAATATGTATATACGTATATGAGCGGAAAATAAGCTTTTGTTTTTAAGATGATTTATTTATTTATTTATTTGAGAGATAATGAGAGACAGCACAGGGGGAGAGGGAGAAGAGAGTCGCCACTGAGCTGGTAACCCAATGTGTGGCTCAATCCCAAGACCCTGAGATCATAACCTGAGCCAAAGGTAGATGCATAATGTACTGAGCCACCCAGCCACCCTGAAAGGAAAATAAACTTTAAACCCCAATTGAGATGAGGTTACTCAATATCATCCATAGCATACTAAGTTCTGAGGGGTTTTTTTAAGATTTATTTATTTATTTATTTATTTGATACAAAGAGAGTGATGGAGATCACAAGTAGGCAGAGAGGCAGGCAGAGAGAGAGGAGGAAGCAGTCTCCCTACCGAGCAGAGAGCCCCATGGGGTGGGGGGGGGGGGGGGCTCTGAGATCATGACCTGAGCCGAAGGCAGAGGCTTTAACCCACTGAGCCACCCAAGTACCCCCTGAGTTCTTTGTTTTTAAATCATTTTTTTCTTTTATTTAAATTCAATTGAGTTAACATATAGTGTATTATTAGTTTCAGGGGTAGAATTTAGTTACTTATTAGTTGCATATAACAGTGCCTCTTATATCACATGGCCTCTGTAATGCCCATCCCCCAGCTACCCCATCCCCCACCCATCTCCCCTCCAGCAGCCCTCAGTTTACAACCTATAGTTAAGAGTCTCTTATGGCTTACCTCCTTGTTTTTATCTTATTTTATTTTTCCTTCCCTTCCCCTATGTTATCTGTTTTGTTTCTTTAATTCTACAAAGAGTGAAATGTGATATTTGTCTTTCTCTGACTGACTTATTTCACTTAGCATAATGTCCTTTAGTTTCACCCACATCACTGCAAATGGCAAGATTCCATTCTATTTGATGGCTGAGTAACATTCCATTGTGTATATATATAATGTCTTCTTTATCCATTCATCTGTCAATGGACATCTGGGCACCTTCCACAGTTTGGCTATTATGGACATTGCTGCTATAAACACTGGGGTGCACGTGCCCCTTCAGATCACTACTTTTGTACCCTTTGGATAAATGCCTAGTAGTGCAATTACTGGGTCATGGGATAATTCTATTTTTGTAAGTTCTGAGCTCATCATGGGATATTAAAACTATCAGAAGATGCCTCATGTAATTAAGTGACAGTGAAGAGAAGACAGGAAAATGGTCATTGTTTAGCTCAGATGCACTGCTGGGAGCAGGTCGGCAATGTACTTTGGAGCTCCCAAATGAGAAATATGGCTAGACAGTCCACCTACAATGTGTTGACGCTATTTTTAGCTTATTATCTATACTGACCCACTTAATCCTCACAACAACAATAGGTTAGGCAGTATTACTATCTCCTTTTTTACAGATGAGGAACAGAGGCACAGACCGGTTAAGTAATTTCCTCAAGGTCATAGGTGAGGAGAAGCATAGCTGGGTCGAACCCATTTTGGTTCCAGACTCAGCAATCTTCCCACTACCGACTTCCGCCTCTCAGAGCCAGCTCCAGAGTGTTGCGGACTCCGCCACTGTCCTGTCCAGATCTCCTCACAGCTCTTCTAGAGCCAACAGTCCCCTACTGCCTGAGGACTCTGGTCCTAGAGACCTGTCACATGTAGGCCTGTGGGGGGTGGCCGGCAGTCCCCTACTGCCTGAGGACTCTGGTCATAGAGACCTGTCGCATGTAGGCCTTTGGCAGGTGCTGTGTACTTAATGCCCCCTGGCACCCAGACGCTCTCAACCAACAACCAACAAGAGACGGTGGATGAACACCAGCTTGAGACACACTTTCTTAAGTCTCTCAGAGGCTCTCAGCAAGACAACCCACAGTGGTAATTTCTGGCTTCCTTTCCTTCCCCATCTCGCTTCATCACTTCCTGGCATCTCCCCCTAAATAAACTGCTTGTACCTCAGAGTCTATATCTAGGGAACGTGGGCTTTGAAAAATCATGAGTGCTAAATTCATCATTGGCAGATGTGAGAATTGTCCTAAAACTAACTCTATTTTTTCCTATCATGATGAATTTACCCAAAAAAAAAAAAAAAAAAAAAAAAACCAACAAGAAAGGATAAATCTGGAAATGTCAAAATCATACCAAATGATCTTAAACATTTTTGGTAATAAGAAGAGATAATTTATTTCCAAGCTGTTATACCTAATGAATTTGGTAAGTTGTTTCTTAACATAAACTTGGCCTTAATATAACTTCAAAGAAAGGAAATACATCAAATGCTACATGACTATACCAAGGACTTCATATTATTTTTAGGCTCTGACCTAAATGGTAAGAATGCAAATAAATAGAATATTAAAAATACCCAGATCTAAATAAAAATATACCATATTCCATTATGATTCTTCCTATATATTTAGAAATGCTTTGGACTCGGGGAAGGGGAGAGGTATTTTCCCACAAAATTGTGAGTTGTGATGTTTGACTGTATTTTTACTTTGTCTCAAATATGTTGGCATCTAGATTTCTTTTGCCAAAATCTCATGTGAGCCTATTTCACTGTTCCTTTCAAGCTCTTCCCTATCCTTCCATTGTATTTTCAATTAGAGACTCTATCAATAAAAATCAAATTATAATGTCCAGGATGTAGATTAAGCAGTAGCCATCAACTTCCAAAGCACAAAACAGTAGAATATTCTAGAAGTAATCGTATAAGAGAAGGCCAGAAATCACTCAATCATTCTCAGTACCCCTCTTTGGGTCTGTGTGCCGAGAGAGCTGAACTCAGTGGGAACAAGCAGAAGCCAGCACTAATCTTTCACATAACTACCCTCTCTCACTCTGCTCTGTGAAATCATTTCTCTTGACACAAGTTTGGGTAGGTTCCATACCATTCTAGGCACTTTCTGGTAATAAAAGTTCTCCACCAACTGTTAAATAATTAAAACCCCATTCAGTATAATATCAAAAAGTCCAACCTTCATTTAATTTAAATCTTCCCCTTCCTCCAACATTGGCTTATTTTAGGCAAAGAGAGGTGTAGGTGACTTTGCATTCCACTTACGATTCAGGTCTTGAGAAGGGAGAAGAGAACGTTGGGACTTCATTGATCTTACTTGCCTAGGACATTCTATTGGTGACAGTAAGACCTCCTATGTGGTGTTTGCACAGTGCTTGGCCCCTTCATCCCACACCTCTGGTGTTTTCCTTGGAGCTCCCCCTTTGGACATCTGCAATGAGAAGTTTCCCCGGAAGCAGACCATGTCTCCTCTGGCTGGCATACTGGCTGCCCCCAGTTTTTGGGCTTCTCTGAGACTACCCATGGCACAGTCTCATTGCTTCCTGATTTGTATGGTGCTCTTGGTGAATGACTTTGGGGTGGCTCCTGCTAGAATTCCTTTAAGGCATCCCTCGCTGGACTCTGGGGGAACACACCATGGCTGTCTCAGTAGCATGCAGGTAGAATCAACCTGCATCTCACCCTTGAACTTCCAATGGCTCAAAATGGTGACACGGGTGAGAAGCAAGTGAAAGCAGGGGTGTGGGAATGGAGAGGGAATGGTGTGACACGGAGAAGCAAGAGAGAAGACACTGCCTTGAATGAATCTAAAACCCACAAACTATTCCAGAGAAATGACATCATAGAAAATGACAGAATGCTTCCCTCTGTTTTATAAAGCCAGATAAACACGGTATCAAAATGACACAAATAACACCATCAACAATGAAGACTCCAGGTTAATCTTACTTATTAAGATAGATATGAAAAATCCTAAATACAAGTGAATATAATTCAGCAGTTAATTAAAGAAACGATAGACCACAACCAAATAAAGTATTTCCCTCAAATAATAACTATGTTAGGATATCAGTATGTGTGTGTGATATTCACTGTAGGAACACATGTATGATTATTTCAAAGGATCATGACAAGAGAGCAGCAAAATTCCATTCTGATTCCTTACTTAAAAAAAAAAAAATCCTTTAGCAAACCAGGAATAGAAGGATGCTTCCTTGACGTGAGGAAGAATATTTAATTTAAGCCAATAGTCAGCCATTCTTTTAGCAGCAAAGCAAGCACTGGAGGCATTCCCATTAACAGGAATAAAGATCCCCTCCATCCCACTATTATATAATAGTGTCTTTAAAGTTCCAAACATTCTATTAATATTTGAAAAAGAAAAGAGATTCTAGTTATTGAAAGTGAAGAGATAACATAATAACTATATATAAAAAATATCATGTAACCTTAAAAACTACAAAGCATCTATTGAAAAATTATCAAGGTACAAATTTGAGAAAAAACATAAGTTGAAATATTTATTAAATTGAAATTTAATTATTTCTATTTTAAGATTTTTTTTTATTTATTTGAGATAGAGACAGTGAGAGAGAGAATGAGAGGGGAGAAGGTCAGAGGGAGAAGCAGACTCCCCATGGAGCTGGGAGCCCGATGTGGGACTTGATCCCAGGACTCCAGGATCATGACCTGAGCCGAAGGCAGTTGCCTAACCAACTGAGCCACCCAGGTGCCCTAATTATTTCTATTTTAAATAGAAAAACAACGAAGCGGTCCTATTCACTATTTTAACAACCATAGGGATACAAAAACATAGGGATAAGTTTATGTGTATGATCTATATGAAAAGAATTACAAAACATGGCTATGGGACATCAAAATAGAGAAAGATATGATGTTCCTGGATGGGAAAAATGATTATAAATATGTCAAACTAATTTATAGTTCTAAATGCAATCTACATCTCAATGGGATTCTTAAAATATTTGATGGTGTGATGATAAAATTCATTTGGAGGCAAAAATACACATGAAACGCCAAAAAAAGACCATAAAGAAGAATCACCAAAGAACATGGGCCCTACCTGCTAGCAGAGAGACAAGTATCTTCATGGTCCTTTTGGGAATAAAGACATTCCAAACCTAAAAGCTGTTGACGAAAATAAAAAGAGGGAAACTTGAAAGGTTGAATTGAAAAGAAAGTGTGAAGCTTCTATAAGTCAAAGAACAGAAGGATCACAATGAACTGCAGACCCAAAACACCGAGAGGAAAATCTGCTACCAGTAAGACAGACAAGGTATCTGCATCCATCCATCACGAATCCAGAATTCAGACACTTCATTAGAAAACATGCTAACATCTTCATAGAACAATGGACAGAGACCATAAACATCTGGAGAACTCCAATAAAACACGACAATTTCAATGTCAGTATTCATGTTTAAAAGGTGAAGTAGGGAGATACAGGCCTCCAGTTATGGAATGAGGACGTCATGGCAATAAAAAATATCATACTGTAATAAGGACGTAATGGTTGAGATGGTGGCCATACTTGTACTGAACGTAGCACGATTTATAAACTTTTCAAATTACTAAGTTGTACACCTGAAATTAATGTCACACTGTGTGTCAACTATACTCACATAAGAAAAGAAGAAGAAAAAAAGGGCTAAATAACCAAAATGCTACCATTCTATTCAATTAGCAAATGTCAAAAAAGGATACTATTCAGTCTTTAAGGCATGGCATTTTCATACATCAATGGGATTGCAAATTGTTACAATCTCTCTCTCTTTTTTTAGATTTTATTTATTTGACAGAGAGAGAGAGAGAGAGAGAGAGAGATCACAAGCGGGCAGAGGCAGAGAGGGGGAAGCAGGCTCCCCGCTGAGCAGAGAGCCCGATGCGGGGCTCGATCCCAGGGTCCTGGGATCATGACCTGAGGCAAAGGTAGAGGCTTTAGCCCACTGAGCCACCCAGGTGCCCCACAATCTCTTTACTAAAAAAATTTAAACATTAAAATTAAAAAAATCTTAAAATAGACTTTGGCGCAGTAATGCCTTCTCTAGGCATTTATCCTTAAAAAATATTAGGGTTGTACAAAATGACTTTTTTTATAAGCAAGTATAATTCATCATTATTTATGACAAAAAGTAATGTGTATTGGGAAAACACAAAGTCATAAATGCTTGCTGTTTAATGTGGTTGGAGATCACTGGAGTCCCAAGTTGTGGAAGAGAACAGAGGAGAAGAATTTGGGAGCAGGTCGTGTAGGGCTTCTTGTTTAAGGAGTTTGTATTTTGTCCTTGGAGCAAACAGGAGGCAATGGATATGTTTAGGGGTGGGTGTCAAGGTGACAAATGGAAGGAGTGTTGTGACATCGTGGAGGCTGAGCCAATGGAGGGACAAACTGACAACAAGAGGACCTGACAAAAGGTGGTTGAAACATTGCAGGTAAGAGATATCAGGGATCTAAAAGTAAGGGGGAAAAGGAATATCTGAAGGAAAGGATCTTTTGAAGTAGAATCGAAAGCATTTGGCCATCAATTTGGATGTGTATTCAGCAGAAGAGGAATAAATGCAAAATCTAAGGTTTTGCCTTTAACAACAAGGGTGTACACCATACCACTGATCAAGATTGGGCTTTCTTGAGGAGCTGGCATAGTGAGAATCACAAATTTGATTTGGGATATATTAAGAATTAAGTTATATACTGCCCATGGATCACTGGATTGCAAGAAACAAACTCACTCAGACATGTGTAAGTAACAAGGAATTTACTGTGAAAAAAGATTCAAATGGAAGATGTGCGAGGTCAGAGACCTTCCAATAGAGTCCAATAGCTTTCTTGAATTTCATGTCTTTTCCACAAACTCTTGTGCAAATAAATATTAATAAAATAATTGTGCCTTATTCGTGTTCGTTTGCCTTTCATTAGTTTATTTTGCATGCCTCCAGACACCGAACCTAAGAGGAGTAAAGGAAAGGTTGTTCCTCCCCAACAATAACCGAGCCCCTAAAGAGGGTGGGAAGGGATAGGGTCAACGGCGCAGGTAATTTCACAAAAGCTGCAACATCACATGCCTTGAGACAGGAGAAATGTTGCTGAGGATGGTAAATAAATATAAGTGTTTATAGAAAAAATACTGGGGGGGGGGGGGTTTGTGCCTGGGTGGCTTAGTGGGTTAAAGCCTCTGCTTTCAGCTCAGGTCATGATCCCAGGTTGGGCTCTTTGCTCAGCAGGGAGCCTGCTTCCCTCTCTCTCTGCCTACTTGTGATCTCTCTCTCTGTCAAATAAATAAGTAAAATCTAAAATAAAACAAAACAAATAAACTAAAACAAAATAAAACAAAACAAAACAAAATAAAATAAAATACTGGGAAATTGAAGGAGGTTATGCTTGTTGGGCTCTCATATCTTTTCAGTGGTAAGAGGCAGTCTGAGTGATACTCCTCACCTCCGATCCTGCATTACTCTTCTTGAACCAACTGAGCCAGAAGGGCTGGGCTTTTCATTCCCTCTCTGTCAGATCCTGGGTTGTGCCCCTCTAAGTATAATTGAGACCCACAAACCTGGCACTTTCTGTGTCTGTATACATGACAGTTTCTTTTAACATCAAATAATTCATGCATATGGCTAAAAATAAAAGACGTAGTAGAGTGATATAAAATAATGAGTAAAGTTGTCACCGAATGCATTGCAAAACAAGGGTGTGTGTGCTTGGAGGGGATGAGGAGGAAATATATGGACCTAGTTTTTCAAACAAGTCTTAACTCAAAACTTTACTTGAGGCCTGGCACTTTACTGAATAAAATATTAAAGAAGTTCAGGAACTGTTTGATCAAAAAAGCCTAATTCAAGACTTGCTATATATACTACGAAACTCAGTGCTCCTTTTGTCCTTTACTTCTACTCTTTTCCCTTCGGATGAATTCTCTATTATGAGGATTTTTAGTTCCTCAAGTAAACAGAGTCCTGCTAGTCTTCTCTGCCAGCTGTGCAGACATGTCCAGGCTTGACTGAATCCCAGGGCAGGAAAAACAAAACAAAATATAACAAAACTGACTTTAAGGGCGCCTGGGTGGCTCAGTTGGTTAAGCGACTGCCTTCGGCTCAGGTCATGATCCTGGAGTCCCGGGATCGAGTCCCATATCGGACTCCCGGCTCTGCGGGAAGTCTGCTTCTCCCTCTGACCTTCTCCCCTTTCATTCTCAGTCTCTCTCTCTAATAAATAAATAAATAAATAATCTTAAAAAAAAAAAAAAGTTAAAAAAAAAAAAAAAACTGACTTTAAGCTGGCTCTCCTGCTGTGCAAATTTACAAAAATATTTCATGTCATAGACCCATGGGTTCACTCATGTCAAGGGGAGTCAAGAAGTTTAAATGCACCGAAGACTAAAAGGAAGTGAGCGCTATGAAACAACAAATGAGAAACCACAGAATGTATGCCTTATTCATCTGGTCTGGGTGAGAAAGAATCATGACTAAAAAACAAAACACAACAACAACAACAAACGCAGCCATGACCCTCAAAAGGTGCTGATCAAAGAAAATGTAGTTTATTTTACCTACTGCTGACTTCATCTCAGGGGGCCAGTTTTGGTGCGATCTGGGAAACCTGATCCAATTCAAGAACCCAGAGCGTGTCTTCAGATAACTGAGTCTATTTTGGATAATGTTGAGTCTTTCACATTTTCTCCCCCTTCTTTTGCTCTTCCCTAAGACAGCACACGGCTGTAGAGGGTGACTGTGCTATACATCTCACGGTGGGTTGTAAAGGAGAGGCAGAACCCGTGGATTCACATGATGTCTTCTAGAGCAAGGCTTCTGGAACTTAAATGTGACATGAATAATCTGTGTCCCTTATTACGGTACAGATTCTCCTTCCCAAGGTCTGGGGCAATAATCCAAGACTTTGCCCATCTGACAAGATTCCGGGTGATAGTGATGCTGCTGGTCTTCGGATACGAAGACCAGTGATGCTGCTGGTCTTCGGATACCCTTCAAGAACTGAGGTTCTAGATCCTTGTAGGTCTCTGATGTCACATGTCTGGTCAGCTTAGCCTCCAGGCCAGTGACCCCTGAGGTATGACCTAGTAGACATTTGAGATGACATGCTGCCTCTCACAAATGTTGCCCATAGTCTCAGCCATCTTCCTTCAGTTACAAAGTCTTGGCCTAGGGGCTTCCTTGACTCTGCAAAACTGGAGCACACACCTACTTGCTAAGACCCGAGGGAATGTCTCAGTTCCCTGAACGCCATACAAGGCATTGGAGCACCTCACAGAGTACGACTTCACTCTCCTCTATCACCTTCCACCACTCTGTGCCATCTCCTGGGTTGTATTGGAAGAGGCCACAGCTGAGAGTTCCTCAGGCTCACAGCTTTCCTCTAGCACCACCTTGGAAGTCACTGCAGGGGAGGAAAAATTCCTTTTCCTTCTACTCTGCAGGGTTCTTCCTCTGGGGCCGTGTAAATTGGTTGACAAAAGACAGATTAACCAAAGAAAAGCATACACATTTATTTAATATACATTTTATGTAACTCTGGAGCCTTCATATGGAAACAAAGACCCAAAGGAACGGTGAAACCTGCGCATGTTTATATGAGGTTTGCTAAAGAGTAGAAAGTCATGGGAAGATGTAATAGGACAAAAGGGTATGAGCTAAAGGTAGTGAGCTGGGGGGAACTTTACAAGGTCTGTTGATCCAGATTCTTTTCTTCACCCTTCATCAACAGAGACAAGCTTGCTCCTTTCCCTCTGGCATAGGGAGGGCACCTCTCATGTGAGGATTTAGTCACCTGATTGGGCAGAGATGAAGGAGGTCTGAGAGTCCCTCTTGCTTCTGCCATTTCTCAAATTGCTTCAGCTTAAAATGTTCAATATGCCAAGGCACCATATTTTGGGGTAGCATATTCTGACCCACATCACTGGCACATCTAACTCCCATAATATTCTCCCATCTAGCTGGATATTTCTGAGGTCTCATATCAGAGTGCAGCTTCAAAAGGGAGAACAGAATTATAACATGCCTCCATCTGGCTCTGTCTCTGCCTCCCTCCCATTGCAACCCACCTAAGCAAGAGGGCTGGACGTTGTTTCCTCTCCATCACATCCTGAGTAATGTCTCCCTGTGATGGTGAAGCCCTAGAGTCATATGTTGAACCCCTAATCTCCAATAGGATGGTACTCGCTGGGGCCTTTGGTAGGTAATTAGGTTTCAATGAGGTCAGATGCCATTAGTGTCTTATACTGAGATGAAGGCACCAGAGCCCTCTCTCTCTCCCCCTATGTGAGGGTACAGCAAGAAGGAAGTGGGGTGTGAACTGGGAAGAGGGCCCTGACCAAGAAGCCAACCATGAAGACATTGTGATCTCAGACCTCCCATCTTCAGTACTATGAGAAATGATTTTTTTTTTTGGAAGCCACTCAGTCTATATAGTATTCTGTGATAACAGCCCAAACTGACTAAGAAACTCCCTAAGCAGAGTCAAGTCCCTGGAGGCTTGACCCTTCATCTGTCACATAGGAGTTAAAGAAATTTAGAAACTCCCCTATTTGTATTTATTGTTTATTTTGCAAGGACAAATATTTCAATTTGCTTAATAAATACCTCTATTTTTTTCTGTGCAAATAAGCATCTCATAAGTAAACTAAAATCACACTTCTCTACAAATATAGACATCAGGTATCTGAAATTTTATGTGTTTCATTCCATATTTTTAATTGACGTATAATTGACATATAACATATTAGTTACAACTATATAATATGACTCAGTATTTGTATCCACCGAGAAATGATCACCACAGTAAGTTTAGTTACCAACCAAAACCACAGAAAATTACAGGAAAAATTTTTTTTCTTCCTATGAGAACTTTTCGATTTCATTCTTTTGTCAAGTTTCAAGTATACACTACGTGATACTGTTGACTATAGACACCGTGCTGTATATTACACCCCCATGGCTTATTTATTTTATAATTGGAAGTTGGGACCTCTTGATCCCCTCACCCATTTTGCCTACCCTCCAACTGCCCTCCCCTCGAACGACCACTGTTCTGTTCTCTGTCTCTATGGCGGAAACTTTTTTATTTAGAAGTCTTTTCAAGGCTTGCTATAGACATTGAGACTAGAGAGCTCTTTTCCCTAGGTAGCATTTGTTCTCCCTTCTCTTAAAGCAGTGAGCCTTAAGGTCTAGCCATGGAGTCAAAAGACTATATGGGAATATGCCTTAGGAAGGAAATAAAACTATATTGGTTTACTACATCTGACACATTATATATATAACTATAGTCCTACATCTCACAAATGCTAATTCACATAGCACATTTCTGTTCCTCCTTCCCTTCTGACTTAATTGTAACAGAGTGGTTACCTTACCTTACACTCTTGTCCTATTTAAAATTCTAGCCCATGGGGTGCCTGGGTGGCTCAGTGGGTTAAAGCCTCTGCCTTCGGCTCAGGTCATGATCTCAGGGTCCTGGGATCGAGCCCCACATCGGGTTCTTTGCTCAGCAAAGAGCCTGTTCCCTCCACCCCCACCTGCCTCTCTACCTACTTGTGATCTCTGTCTCTGTCAAATAAATAAATAAAATCTTTTTTATAAATAGATAGATAGATAAAATTCTAGCCCTTTCTAGAGATCCAGCTCAAAAGTTGATAGGTATGATATTTATAACAGGAGTGTGACAGGTCCAGGGAGCAGGGCACGTGACCCCATCAATATCCTCTTCCCAAGTGAGCCTTCGTTCTATAGAGAGCTCACCTGTTCTTCCCAGACCAGGTTCTATGAACTGACACCCAACAGCTCTGGTGGTACTCCGGTCATTATTGCTGCGGCTGCCGGTAATGATAAGGAGCTTTTCATTATTAAAGGCTTTATCCATTAAAAAATATCTGCTTATTGATTACTTAGGCTCTCTGATTTCTCTAAGGTCAGGATTAATCTGTTGTAAGGGGAAAGTCTTTTCTCTTTGTCTGGAATGTCCTTTCCCCACTGTCTGCCTTGAAAATTCCACTCGGTTTTTAAAACCCAGCTGTAAGATTGCCGATTCTGTGTGGCCTTCTCTGAGTCCTTCCGTGCACCCACGGGGACTTAAGTTCTCTGTCATGTGCTCAAACTCGTAAGCACCCCGATTGTCACATCATTCACAGTGAAGCAAGAGTATTTGCCCCCACATCGGGCTCCCCTACAGAATTTTCTGTATTGTTCGCACCAGTCCACGGTCTTGCACACAGAGGGTCGGTCAATAAGCATTTGCTAACTGAGTAACTGGCTGAAGGAATAAATGAGTGGGTCTCAAGTTCCATAGGTAGCAAAAAGCAATGCTGGAATTCAGTGGTGGACTGGGACCCTCAGGTCCACTTTGGCCCGCCGCCACACTAACTGGTACTTTTGGACTTTCAAATTGAGGAAGCTTATTATCTACCTACAATAAATAGGAGTGAACTTCCATGAGCCTTCCATATTTTTCCAGTCTTCTCTCTCTCCTCTGCCCTCCCTTTGGTAAAAAGTAGATTTCCCAGAATTGCCACTGGAACTTAGTTTTTGGGTGGGCGTTAGCAAAAGAGCAGAATGAACTAGCATCGGTTGAGCCCTAAAGAGTCAAGAGCAGAAAAGAACTTTCCTTGAAATCTTCTTTTAAGAATCACTGGCATTCCTCCCACATTTATTGTGTGCTGGATACATTGGTAAGATTTTGCATACTTTCACTGAATCTCAACAACCACCCTTTGAGAGAAGCCTTCCTGATGCGGGGAACTGAGACTCCTGAGATCACGCTAACTGTCCAAGGCCACGTTGGTTTCAGCAGTAGCAGAACTGGGACCCGAGCCTGCCCAGGCACACCTGATGTCAAGATCTACTCTCTTAACGTAATGGAGTCCACCAGGAATATGCCAGTAAGGAAGAGGGAAGCGGAATGAATGAGGAATTGGCATATATTAGGGTAATAGATATCTGTCAAGTTTTGTGGCCCCAACATCTTTGAACACCTTTCCCATATCTGAGTAATTTTCCACATGAAGAGTCCCGCCCTCCCAAATGTGGAAACTGGACATTTGCACTGGTACAACACACACACGAGGACTAACTGAATGAATAAGTGAATAGACCTCACAAAAATAGAAGCAGTAGCAGGTACACTGGTCCCTACTACCCACTGCATTCCACTGAACTCACTAAACAAGGAGGCCAAGAGAACAGAACGGCCCAGCGGCCCATACAAGCAAACCAAATCTCTACCTTAACCTTCACAAATGCCTCAAGGTCATGAAATCAAAATACGGAAGATAGCCAATCACAAATAGCCAAGCAGGCTTTGTGCTAGAGCCCAATCACATAACGTCTACACTTTCTCTATTAAGTTTTTCCCCTGGCTCCTGTGAGCGGAGTGCTCTTAACCACTTCCCATCTGGCACTGTCCAATTCAAATCGATTTCTACTCAAATAAACTCTTAAACGTGTTTAATATGCCTCAGTTTGTTTTTTAGCAGTTCTAAGCCATTTGCACAGAGATCTCACAAGGCCAGACAGCAGGATCCCAGAGAGTGACCTTAATCTTGGGGCTTATGAGCCACACGATTAGAGAAGCACCGGCCCTTCTCCTCGGGTAATTAGGGGTCAGGGCACCGTAGTAATATGGCATGGTAGAAAACTGGCCCCAGCCCTCCCCTCATCTTTCATGGCTTTGGGGAACATCAGGCCTTCCTCGGGTATAATGTGGAAGCTGGGGACCAAAGTTGGCAGTTGTATGATACAGTAAACTATTGCTTGAACCCCAGCAACCAAATAGCATTCAAGTCTATAGAAGGACCAGCCTGCCCTCAGGTCTGATCAGCATGCCAGGGTCTGAGCCTCATGTCTGGCCAGAACTGATGGTCCTTAAGCCACTGGGCTGCAGCCAGTTTCCAGCAAGTTGCCAGGGAGGGAGCTCACGGTACCTGCAGAGAGCACCAGTCTTAGACGAGTTACCCTCTTTCTCTCCCTTGCTTTCCCAGCCTCCCTGATGGGAAGGGCAAGATGTGTGATCCAGGCCCTGCTGGTCAGACACACCCAGGCGAGACGCGATATAGAAGATTTAGAAGCGAGCGCAGCGAGAATACACGTGGGTAATCCCATTTCCCGCAGCAACCCATAACAGAGGCCTCTTGTTTCTGGCAACAACAGGGGTGGCAACTCTGGAATCCAGGGCCCGACGTCAGCTCTGCCTCTTATGCTCTCTGTGCCTAGACAAGGCGGCCACAGGGCCGCCTCTGCTCTAAGCTCATGGGCAGCTTGGGGTCACTTCTGTCCACCTGCCCTCCAGCAGATCCAGCCCTCCCAGAAATTCTCGGAGCTCCCTAATGACCTGGAATCAATTCATCCTCTGCTTCAGCGAGCTGAGGGAGGTTCTGTGGCTTACCACCCAGAAGCAGAGTGATCACTGATCATCTATTTTTGCACCAGGCACTGTGCTCAGCACTGTCCCGTTCTTTATCCCACACAAGGTACCGGACAAATACCATTTGCGGTGCTGAGGCGGACACGGTCGACCCACCAGAGATCATGAGGGCTGCTGTCTGTCAGCCCTTGAGTTCGTGCCTTCACCCGACGTCGTAGGTAAGATGAACACCACATACCTGGTTGTGGACGTGGGGCTAGCAGCTTCCATAGACCCTTCCACGAGGTTCTTCTCTGCGATTCCCATGCAGGCAGCCAAACGCACAAAGTGCTTTAGGTTCTCCCACAAGCCCTGACTTACCGTGTGTCACAGCGCTTCCGAGAAAGTGCTTAGGGATTGTTCTCTGACCCTGGGATCACCCCTGCCCCACACCCCCGCCCCCAGGCCTTCCTGTTGCAACTCCCCACAGTCTTGCAAGATCTAATCCCTCAGCTAAAGTCATGATTTCCAAGGCACACAGTCCCTCTTCCCCTGCCTGGACAGTAACCAATATGATCGGTACAATGAAAAGTGGGATGGGAAATAACGTGCATGGGAAAGATAAACCTCAAATGTGTTTTGCTCAAAGCAAACTAGAATAATGGAAAAATCTTGAGCTTCAGGAATCCTAGAGTTGGGTTATAATCTCAGCTTTGCCCCTTTTAGCTCTACAGTGTTCAGTAAATTAATCACTAAACATCTCTGAGCCTCCATTGTCTCTCATTTGAAAATGGGCATGATATTGGCCTCATGGGCTTGGTGATAATTAAATGAGAATGTCTTGAAGTGCTGAGAACATAATCTTAGGCCCTTTCGACTTTGTGACCAATGTTTAGAAATCAAATATAATGAGGACGTGTCTTTTTGCCCATTTTAACTGAGAATTCTTGTGGAGTTTTTTTTTTTTTAAGATTTACTTATTTTTTTTTAGAGAGTGAGAGCACGTACCCACAAGTCGGGGTAGGGGGAGAGGGAGAGGGAGAGAGGGAATCTTAAGCATACTCCTCGCTGAGCGGGGAGCCTGACATGGGGCTCAATCTCATGACCCTGAGAACATGACCTCAGCCAAAGCCAAGAGTCAGACACTTAACCAACAACCACTCAAGCACCCCAAGAACTTATTTATAGGACTTGTAAGGTAAAAATGAATACTTTATAAAACCCATAGCTTTAAATAATATATCAAAACAAAATTGTGATTTCTCTGGATTTGCTCTCTCACATTGGTTTTTTGAAATCTTCTGTATTATGCTTCTTTTATTTTTTATTGATTTATTTTTTAAATGCAGAATGCTTCACAAATTTGTGTGTCATCCTTGCTCTGGGACCATGCTAATCTTTCTCTGTATCATTCCAATTTTAGTCTATATACTGCTGAAGTGAGCACTGTACTATGTGTCTTCTAATATACTTCAGAAAAAAAGTGTTAAGTTTTCACAGGCTATGGATTTTCAAGTATTCAGAAAGTAAAAATTTCATTTTTCCCATTTATAAATTGGAAAAAAAATGTTAGACAAAGCATATATTTAATTGATAGCTAACTGTTGATGGCACATTCAAACAATAAAATACAAGCAGAAGGGGAGCTAAGAGTTCATTCACTCACGCGGAAAGGCTCATCAGTAGCTTTGAATATGGTTCCACCAAGGGCATGGTTCTCCCAGTCTATGACCCCAAGGATGATTTGGCTCTTTGGGTCTCAGTTTCCTCATCAGTAACTACAAAGAAGGCTTTGTGGCATCTTCCAAGTTCTAGCATTCTATGACCATGAATGTGAGCTCTGTTGGCAATAAATAACATTTACTCAGTTATTCCTCTTCCTCACCAAATGAGAAAAGCAGGTGATAATTAGATTCTCCCCAACCCTTGAATGTGATAATTTAAAAGAATAATAATAGCATGGTATGTGTAGTAAGGCATTTTACTGAATGTTTTATATCCAGTATATAATTCAATCCTTACAATCCCAGTAACACAAAATTATTCTTGTTCCCTTTAACAGATAAGGACATTGAGGCAGAGAAAAGCTAAGTAACACTTACAATGGCACCCAGTTAGAAGGACAAAAGCTGAGGGAGTCCTGAAGTGTGGTAAAGGATGTCGACTCTGGGAGTCAGACTGAGCTGGGTTCAAATCCTGACTTTACCTTCTTTGTGGTTTAGGGGCAAATTACTTAGTCTCTTCAATCCTCCATTGTTGTTATGTATTAAATGGTGATGATACCAGTCATATTCCCTCCAAGGATTGAATGAAATCACTTGTTTAGTGTTCAACAAGTGAGAACTATGCTAGAGATGATAATGACTTATATTACCTCCTGAAATATTTCCTTTTAACAACACCCAATATCTTAAGCAAACTGGCATTGCAAAACCCAAGTACTATGCACTGATGTTAGACAAATGTTAACCTTTTTCCTCAATTAGAAAGACTAATGTGACACAACTCGCGAAGCTGTTTCACATTTCATGTGTACTCCGAGATGAAGTCCGAAAAATCAGCTCTTTAAGACAGATTGCTGCACATCATGTTACAAACATATTTCCCACGACTCATAGGTAGGGAGTTGGCAATCCAGAAGGAATTTTTCAACATGCTAATTAATGCAGATAATGTATCTTTCCTGCAATCGAAAAGGTCAGAGGAATGTATCAGTTCCCTCTTTCATTGATTAAAAAATATTTGCTTCCTCTTTTGACCTTCCCCCTATTCTACCCCAAAGAACTCACAATGACCAACCAGGAATTAATGGATAATCCTTCACCCCAATGCCTAATGGAGAGAAACATCTTGACGCCTTTGGGCTCAGCTGTGCTCATTAGGTACAGAAATGCCCTGAGAAGATAGCGAACTTATTCAGATTTTTGTTTGTCTGCAGTTTGATGTAATAGTGTTTTATTTTTGGCCCCCAATTGCTCAGCAAAAAAAAAAAAAAAAAACCCTTGGTTAAGCTGCTGATTTCCTCTAAATCGCTGAGTACAGGGATTGTAGCTTGATAAAGTCATTTAGTTGCTAAATGTTTATATTCAAACCATGCCAATGGCTCTTGCTGGAGTTTTTCATGAGGAATGTGATGATGTTTACTTCTTTATGGGGTGACATAACTGTGAATTTACCAATACTACCTCATAGGGGATTTTTCAAAATATATTTCATCTTTAGGGCTTTGAAATATAAAATTTTATGTAGGTTTTCATTGAGGAAGATGTCACAAAGTGAAAGTATGTATGTTTTCACTGAACAAAATTAGTTGCAACTTCCCCAAATATTCCTAAATTCTGAAACATTAATACATTGGCCATTCAGTCATGAATGTGGCATCCTCAAGACATTTCCTGGGAGGTATTATCAAGGTCCATTTGAATAGGAAAATTCATAATGGTGGCATCAATACTAAAGTGAGTGAAGGAAGTAGGGGATGAGAGAACTTGTATAAATATACCTCGTCCCCTTTTCCTATTTTCTTTTCGCTTTTCTCTCTCTTCTCCCAGCCCTGAAGGCAAAGGGATTAGCTGAGAATGTAGACTCTGCTTATCTGAAATAAGAAAAAATGTTGAATTAGGAAAGTTAGTGATTTTCCATCCATCTATCCATCCGTCTGTCTGACCATCCATCCATCCATCCATCCACCCATGTATCTGTTGAATATCTGTAAAAGGCCAGACAATGTGCTAGAAATACAAAAACAAAATCGTATTGTTTGTTAAACTAACCCCAGTTAGTTATGTAATAAACATTACCAATTAGCCAATGTTTAATTCATGAAAACTGAAAACAAGTAATTATAACATATGAGATGAGTATATAAAATTATTCAAGGGGTTCCTGGCTGGCTCTGTCGGTAGCGCTCACAACTCTTGATCTTGGGGTTGTAAGTTCAAGCCCCACATCAAGCATAGAGCTTACTTAAATAAAAAGGCATTCAAAATCCTGAGAGAGCAAAAGTTGAGGAAATAACCAAGCCATCACCTAGAGCATATGCGACAGAGGTTGAGTGTAAGGGGCACACGGGCTGCCACAAGATATATGGTAAAGCTTTCTCTGGAACCCTCCGCTGCTAAGGGACTCAGAGGCAGAGTGTGGGATGACAGAAAGTTGTGATCTCAAGAACCACACAGGCCTGGGTTTGCGTCCCTATTGTGGCAGACTGTGTTTTCCGTCTCCCTTGCAGCTGTTCAAGGCTTTGATTAACTCAGATTAAGTTCTAGTCAGTGGTTGCTGTTTGTGTCCTCTCAATTCACGTGTTAAAATCCCAACCCACAAAGTATATTAGGAGGTAGGGCCTTTGGGAGGTGATTAGTTCAGCAAGGGTAAAGTCCTCTTGCATGGGATTAGTGCCCCTCTAAAAGAGACCTAAGAGAGCTCCCTTGCCTCTTCTGCTACATAAGGACGCAGCTGTCTATGAACCAGGAAGAGGGCTCTCACAAGACATCAGATTTGCTTGATCTTAGGTACCTTGATCTTAGTCTTCCCAGTTCCCAGAACTGTGAAATAAACTTCCATTGTTTATATGTCTCCCTGTTTATAGTTAAGTTGCTCAAGCAGCCTGATGGACTAAGACAAGTAGTGTAACTTCCAAGAAGTGTCCTTAAGAGAAGAGATTTCTTTCCTCTGTCTCTTGGAAAACAAAGCTGACGTGTTTTAGCCACTACTGTCACTTGTAGTTGAACTTAATCCTAGGCATTAGCAACAATGAGAGAACTTAATTAAATGCAACCCTCATGAAACCCTCTGAAACTGGGTTTCCTCACCTAATAACATCTGTTTTTATAATTTTTTAAAAGATTTTATTTATTTTACAGAGAGAGAGAGCAATAGCAGGAACTCAAGCAGGGGGAGTGGGAGAGGGAGAAGCAAGCTTCCCACTGAGCAGGGAGCCTGATGCAGGGCTTAATCCCAGGATTCTGGGATCATGACCTGAGCCGAACGCAGATGCTTAACAACTGAGACACCCAGGCACTCCTCTATTTTTATAATTGTTGGAAGGACTGCATTGAAAGAGTAAATAAATTTAATTCACCTAGAATAATGCTAGGTATCAATAGTAGCTATTATTCTAGTAATGTTCTTTGTCTTTCCAAAGCTCGTGTCCACAAATCTCTAAAACTTAAACAATATCAGAACTCCCATTCCCTGACAGTTGCATCAACTGTCATCAAGGCCAATCACCAACTGAAATCCAGGATGTTTAATTTGAGCAGTGGGGGATCCTGGGGTAGGATACGATGGGGAAGGAAGCAGAGTTGAGAGAAATCGATAGTTCTCCTTTAAATACGTGAAGTTCGAGATGCTTATCAGACATCTAAGTGAAAACATATGTAGAGTAAGCAATTGGATATACGATTCTAGAGCTTTTCAGAAAGGTACTGGAGTACCAAAGATTTGAGACTTGTCAGCACCTAAATAGGATTCAAAGCCATAGGGTAGAATGAGATCACCTAAGAATGTGGATATCAAAATTAGAAGGCCAAGGACAGAGCCTTTAGGCATTCGAATACTTAGAGGTCAATAGAGAAGTCATTAATGAGGAAAACCCAACCAAAAGGCTGTCTTGGAAACCTAGAGACACAATGTCTTATAGAAGAGGTAATCAGCTGTATCAAATGCCTCAGAGAGGTTAAGTAAGCAGAGGACAGAACACTGCCTGTTGGCATTGGTAAGAAATGGGTCGCTGGCAACTTGGATGCGGTAGGCAACCTCTAAGATATCCCCCATCAAGCTTTCCCCCTGGTATCCATGCTCTTGTGCAATCGCCTATCCTTGCCCGTAGATTGGACTTACTGACTTGCATTCATCCATCCATTCATTCATTCATTTAAAGCGGGCTTCATTCCCAGCCCAATGCAGAGCTTGAACTCAGGGCTTGCACCTGACATTAAGACCTGAGCTGAGACTGAGTTGGATGCTTTACCAAGTGAGCCACCCAGGCACCACTTTACTGACTTGCTTTTGATAGAATACAGCAGAAGTGATATAACTTCTGAGTCTACGTTACAAAATGGCTTCCATCCCACCTCTCCAGTGTTTGGCTTGGGTGCTGGCACAGAGAAAACAGATAGTTAGGTTTAAACTGAGACAACAATGAGAGAGGAAGAGAGGGGTGCAGGGCTTAAAGAGGCTTATATGGGAGTAATTACATTGGTGGTCTCTAGACTCTTAAGCTGTGTTAGAAGAGAAGTGAGAACATGAAGTGTGTGAGGGAAAGAGAAGACGTAGTAGGACAAAGGGTTAGAACTTCGATGGAATGAGGACCTGGCAGAATACCAGATTAAGGAAAAAGGATAAGAGGTAATGGATAGAGAGAAGAATGCTTCAAATAGATGTTTCAAAATATGGGGTTTTTTCCCAAATATGTTTATTTTATTTTTTCAGTGTTACAAGAATGATTGTTCATGCACCACACCCAGTACTCCAAGCAATACGTGCCATTCTCAATACCCACCACCAGACTCGCCCAAGCCCCCACCCCCTCCCAATTTCAAAATATGTTTTAGTGAGTGTAATGTCTACAGTACAACCTTAAAAGTCCGTGGCTCAGAGAGAGTGAAGGAAAATGTGGAAAAAACCCAAAAGTATAGAATGAATCAGTGATGTAGGTATGGAAGTCATCTAGGATTTCCACAGATAAATAGTAAGAATGACAGAGAGATAAATGCTGGGACCACCAGACCCAGAAGTAGCATGTTCTCTACCCGGCATAAATATCCTACTCCGTATCACTCAGAGAGAGTTGGCTTCCCTGACACCTCTCTAATCTCAGACATTAGAAAGTGGTAACCCACATTAGAACCATATTTATCTAAATACAAGTCTTTCTCATTTCTACTCTTCCAGGATATGTCTTAAGCCTACAAACAAATGATATATTTAATGAAACACCACAAGAATCAAAAGTAAACAGCTTACACATAAAACTGGTGCCATTAAGACTGAATCGTTCTAAACGGAGACAGTCACATTACATACTCAAGGCTGGATAAATTGAATAATATAGAAGACAAAATTGGGCTGCTTGATGCACGCTCCTCAATCACTTTGAGTTTTGTCGGTGAGCAAAAAAGATCAAGACACTGAGGGACTGTAGAAAGAAAAATGGCAAATTTGGGCAAAGGCAATGAAAGGAAGTTTATCAATAGATCTTTTAAGTCATTTGCACTTGCTAAGGAATGAACTTTAAAGATTTATTTGAGAGAGAGAGAGAGCAGCAGGGGGGAAATGAACTTTAAAGATTTATTTGAGAGAGAGAGAGAGCAGCAAGGGGGGCAGAGGGAGACGGAGAGAGAATCTGAAGCAGACTCTGCACTGAGTGCGGAGCCTGACATGGGGCTCAATCCCATGATCCTGAGATCACGTCCTGAGCCAAAACCAAGAGTCAGACACTCAACTGACTGTGCCACCCAGGTACTCCAGGAATGAACTTGAAAAAAAGATACTGTTAGAGAAACATTTTTCCGAAATATTAAAACACAATGGAACCACATTTGTCTACAGGGTGACAATGCAAAAAGTCCACTTAAAGTTTAGAAGATACTTGTAAATTACCTTAAATATTAATTAAGTGCTTAATGACCACTACCGCACATTCTAGCTGGACTCTGAGCTTGTTTTCTGACCTATAAAATGGGAATAGCAACCAAATTTCATGGGATTTCTTTGAGAATCAACAGACACGGTGTATGTGAAAGTATGTGAAAAACTCTGCAATTTTATAAACTGTAAAGTTCTCTACACACAAAAATATCTTCTTCATCATCCATCAGAAACTGATTATCATATGAACATCCATTATTTGTGTCTACCCAGACCCCTGCCTTCCTTCCAGTAATAACACAGCTCCCCTTCCACTGAAGAAATGTTCTTCCTTATTATGGAGGGAGTGCGCACTCCCCATCCTGACCAAGCGATTCACCGCACTCCACACAGCTGGCCCTAGTGATGGGTCAGGACAGCCGTGCCCTTTAAGTCAGTCCAATCACAGTCTTTCTTGGCATCTTCTGTCTTTTCTTGCAAAGAACTATAAGAATGTGTCCCCAGAGACACTGGCGACCATATGCTCCCCTGCCACCAGCAGGATAAAATGGACATGTAGAAAGAAAGAGAAGGGAGAGACAGAGTCCTGAAAGAATTTTCATTATCCCATCTGGCCAGTCCCAGCTTTGTCCATCCCATAATTTCCTTATGTGAACTTTATGCACACACATGCGTGCGCGCACACACACACACAAGCATTTGAATGGCATTTTAGTCAGTTCCAACAAAGTCTGGCTAACATAGATCGCACAATGACAAACTTTCAAATTAAAAAATGTGGAGAGAGGAGAACTTGCTCATTGTCTCCTTTTCAAACGATAGTGTTCAGAATAGCGAAAACACAGAACCTATATATAGCCTCAGGATAGTGTACACAGAACGAGAAGCTCTTCATCCTCCAATATCATCAGGTAGCAATAATAGTAGACATTTTGTAGTATGTGGTAGGAACCTCATACCTCTTAAGGAATATTGTTCATAAGCACTGAATTCCTTAAAAAGAAATTCGACTGTTTTAGTCAGGTATTTTAAACTAATACGTGCTGTTGCCATAAAGCCCAAAGTAAAAAAGACCATTATAGATAAATTTCTAACTTAGGTGCACTGACCATCCCAGACTTTTTCTAGAATAAGTGGCCCATTTTACAGAGGAGAGCTCTAACAAGGCCAATTTCTGTCTTTCTGTAGTACTTTTCAGGGTTCTAGGCTTAGAGATACATCTAGAATGATTTAAAAACACATCATTGTACAGATGAGGAAACTGAGCCCTCCAGATATGAAGCAAGTTCACCAATTGCCAATAAATTAGATGAGGATTCTTTGCTCATAAAATAGCTCTCTATGGGGCACCTGGATGGCTCAGTTTGTTGAGTGTCCCACTCCTGATTTTGGCTCAGATTGTGATCTCAGAGTCCTCAGATCAAGCCCCACATTCAGCGAGGAGTCTTCTTGGGTTTCTCTCTCCCTCTCCCTCTGCACCCCCCAACTCACATGCACATGCTTGCAGGCATGCTCTCTCTAAAAATAAATAAATAAATCTTTAAATAAAATAATTCTTTGCTTTACAAAACACACTATATTTTAACTGATGCTTATAATATAAATTTCTTAATCTATACCATATTTAAAAAAACCTCTATTAAATTTGTAAAACTTTGATTTGTATACAACTCAGGAAAGCATTTATTGCATCTAAATATAATTCCAGTCTGGACACACTATTTATGATATCAGAAATTCAGAGTCATTTCAATGAGTCAGCACTGGGAGAGATAAAAATGTTTAGATTAGAAAATCCCAGTATCTTGAAGGAGTAGAGACAATTGCCTGGTGAAACATGATATTCCTATTAAATGTTCCAGGGCTTCTTAAAGGAATTGATGAAATCCTTATTGCTGTAATTCTTGTATTAGGTAATTTTAATCATTTCATGTTCTTTTTTTTTAATCTTTTATTAACATATAATGTATTATTTACCCCAGGGTACATGTCTGTGAATCATCAGGCTTACACATTTCACAGCATTTGCCATAGCACATACCCTCCCCAATGTCCATATCCCTACCCCCCCACCTCCCAGCAACCCTTAGTTTGTTTCGTGAGTTTAGGAGTCTCTTATGCTTTATCTCCTTCCCCATCCTATCTTGTTTCATTTCTCTTCCCCACCCCTCCATAACCCCCTGCCCTACCTCTCAAATTCTTCATGTCAGAGTGATCATGTGATAATTTTCTTTCTCTGACCTACTTATTTCGCTTAGCATAATACCCTCTAGTTCCATCCACGTC
>CM052813.1:37626988-37776307 GCA_028533885.1 Nasua narica | reverse complement strand
CTTTGTAGTTTTCTGAGTACAGATCCTTTGCCTCTTTGGTTAGGTTTATTCCTAGGTATCTTATGGTTTTGGGTGCAATTGTAAATGGAATCGACTCCTTAATTTCTCTTTCTTCTGTTTTGCTGTTTGTGTATAGGAATGCAACTGATTTCTGTGCATTAATTTCATATCCTGACACTTGATTGAATTCCTGTATGAGTTCTAGCAGTCTTGGAGTGAAGTCTTTTGGGTTTTCCACTTAAGGTATCATATCATCTGCAAAGAGTGAGAGTTTGACTTCTTCTTTGCCAATTTGGATGCCTAATCATTTCATGTTCTAAATCATATCTGTTTCACCTGTTTCTCTTAGAGGGCAACTATTTTCATCAATCTTTCTGCATATCTAATGGAACTGAGGAAGTCCCAACAGGAATTATGTATCAGCTGCCTCTGTGAACTATCCTTTTCGTTCAGGGAAGCACAGCTCACAATGGGATTCTCAAGCGTGTCATTTTTCAGACGTTATTCAATGCCATTTGGTCTTTGCTTTTATTCGAATTACTGAGGTCAATGTTCTAATCTATGGGTTGGCTTTTTCTATATCTTTACAATGTGTGTATCTTCTTACATACTCTTCTACACTATATATTTTCTTATATGTCTTCTCATATACTATAACAAATAATAACTTGTATATCTTTACGTTTGCCCAAGAAGGACAGGGTGGAAGCCAATTCTCCACTTTTTGCTACCTCCTAAGGCCATCCCTGTCAAGTCCCAGAAAGTTGCTACAGAGGGACCAAACCTCTAGTGGGTTAAAACTGACAGTGGGCAATATTGAGCCTTCTACTAAACTCAGAACTATGATTTCTGTATGCTTTCTTATGCCAAGTTTTTCTCCCTTGCTTTTTCAGGGGGCTAAGGTAAGTGTAGGGGGTAGATGTAGTTCTGGTCTTAAAAGCTACCAGTCACGAAGAAGAGATGTCATACTAAGATCAAGATAACATAAATCATAAATACCAAAAACCAAAGAGGTGCGAAGGAGCAGAAAAATAAAGGTCTCGAAAGAAAAAATGCAATGCTAACTGAGCAAATAAAGACGTTAACCTCCAGGCTGAAAATTAAAATAGCAGTGAGATACCTTTTTTCACTAATAAAAACAGCAATGACTTACACGTGTATGTTCAATACTGGCCAGTGTGCTGGGATGGGCACTCTCTCTCTCTGTCGGCATTATCTCATAACAGTATAATATTTCTGGAAAGCTGTTGAACAGCATATCGAGAGTCTTTAAAATATTCACACTTTATCCCACTTTCGAGGACTACCACCCCCTACCAGAAAAAAATCAGAGCAAAGGCAAAGATGAATGCGGGACAGGTTATTCTGGTGGCGCTTACAGCAATTAAAAAATGTAAATACCATCAACGTGCAAAAGAGGAATAGTTAAATGAATTATGGAAGGGTCATAGGTTGAATTATTAAATGGTTATTAAAAATGATGTTTCTGAAAACGTTCAAAACATGGAGAAAGTCTCAGGATTTCACACCATGAAGAAAGGAGGGCACGTGCCAAATGCATTTCGGGAGAATCTGTGAAACTCAAAGTACCTGCGACTCCCCAACCTCCATTTGAGGAAACCACCCTGAGTGGTTGTTCATGTCCATTGTTGACTTTGCTTGCGAGAACAGTGGTATCACAGCATTGAACTTGTGCAAATTCAATTCTATGACCCAGCAAAAAATGAGAAAAATAACTTCTGAAATGGTGCTGGCAATTTCCACTCAACAAGCGCATGCCCCTAAGTGAGCATGGCAAGGGAATGAATTAGGAACTGGCTGTTCCCTCAGAAATTTCAGTCTCTACGGAGCAGTCATAGTGGGGGCATCTTGCCAAAATGTGTGTAATTCTCGAGTATAAAGATACAATTCTATAACTTTATCCTTTGCTTATGAGCTCTTTATTGCTCTGTACCTTCCTGGCGGTATAGCTCCTGTAATGTCCCCTAGGGTCTCTGTGTTGCCACACTCAGCAGGTTGTTCTCAGGCCTCACCTTATTAAACTTCTCAATAGCACCTGATATATTTGCATCTGCTTCCTTCTAGAAAATGTTCACTTGACTTCCAGCAACATTATTCGCTTTTCCTTCTCATCCCATTCACTTTTCAGGCTTTTCCTCCGATCCCTTTTCTTCTTCCTTCAGTCTATTAAGATTGTAGTGTCTCAGGTCTCAGTCTTTCAAATCTTGTCTGGCTAGACTCAGGTGATCTCATTGAGAAACAAGGCTGGAAATATCAACTGAAGTCACATGATAATCATAGGACAATGACTGACACCCCTACTCTGTGTCCCATTCTAAATATATTACATATACTAATCAACCTTCCCAATGGTTTACATTATTACTGCCATCTTAAAAGAAAAACTGAGGCACAGAAAAATGAAATAATTTGCCTGGAGTCATAGCTAATAGAAGATGGAGCCAAGATGTGAACCCAGGCATTCTGGTTGCAGTTTGCCTGCTCTTAAGAACTATTATTATGCTACACCTCCCGTCAATGATTCCTAAATTATATTTCTACCTGATACCTCTCTCCTAAAACCCAAGATTTGTACATTGGACCTATTTCGTTTGATATTTAATGTAAACTTCAAACTTAGCATATCCAAAATAGTATTCTTACTCCCCTTCAAATCTCTTCCTCCTGCAGCCTCCCTGTTCAGTAAATGACATCCCCACTAGTCCAAAAGCCATCCTTGACTTCCCTTCTTCTCATTTCCCATATTCATTTAAATGGTGTTGGACCTGTCTTCAAAATAAATCAAGAATCTGTTTGGTTTTTTTGAATCTTTTTCATAGCTACCACCGTAAAGCACATCAACTTTTCTCACTTGGCCTTCTACATAACCTAATTTCTACATAAGTTGAGAATACACTATGTGCTTAGGAAAATCGGCCCTACTACCCTAGCCATGACATACTGGTCTAGGGATCAGTGTCTAAGCCAGTGGTAACTATACATAAGTGGACATAAGGAAGGTTAAACCTCTTTAACCAATAAGGATGCTGCCTATAAGTGGCAGCTCACCAACCCAATCAGATGATAGCTTTGGGGGATACCCAGTGTAAGCTTATAAGCTAACCAGCACTGAGTTACTGCCCTGGTTCTCTGAGGCCTGTTACATCAGTCTAGTCTTGGAAGCCTTGGATCCCTACTTGCAGACTAAGAAGAAAACATCTCACCACATTGTACATTTGCTATAAGTGCTCCTCTTAAAAAGTAATCCTGTTAGAGTGCTTCTTTACAATTTTGAAAAAGGTGCATGGGAAAAGAGCTGAAGAAAATAAATCAAATCATAATTAGTATTCGACTCCAGGCACTCTTCTCATGGGGTTTTGGGGTTGTTGCTGTTTTTGCTCTTTGTTTTTTTCCTTTCTTTTTCTGAATGATATCTTGTTTCGATAATCAAGTAAAGCAATGTTAAGAGCCAGGTGTAAGAGGGACTGTGGAGAAAGCATTTTCATTTTTAAAAAGAATGGGATCAAGGTGATTGTGAAGTATATTATTATTATTATTATTTATTCACTACTATTGTTTTAAAAATTCACTCATTCCTGTCTACAAATACTTGAATCCTGAAAACAAAGAAGAATATAAAAATTTCAAACGCTGACCTTTGAATCCATATTTGAAATACTTCTTAATGCCTAAGAAAATTAAAAAGAAGAAGAAAGGAAAAGGAAAAGCAGTGGACTCAAGACACTTAGTTCTAGTCCATGCACCCTCTGCTGGTTGTCTCTTGTCTTTCCACTATTGCATTTTTGGCTTTGGGGAATGTTTTTCTGATACTACTTGAGACGAAAAAACAAAACAAAAAGAAAACATAACTTCTCAGATATACAAAGCCAGGAACATTTTAACATTCAAAAAGTCTTTGTAACAAGGCTCTTTTGGGCCCCAAATAACTTTGCTATTTCCTTTAAAACAAAGGTAATGATGACTATGCAAGGCATTTATATGAAGTTCTCTATAGATTTTCCTAAACTCAGAGCTTTTTGACCTATCGTGATTTCACCTTACCATTATTCACGTGTGCAACACTCAGCTGTAAAATACTCCTTTGCAGACTGCATACAAATTACTTCACCCGAAGCAACCTCCTCTCTGGGCTCCAACTCACTCCCTTGACCCCCAACTCGTCCTATCTCACAGCCCCCTTTCCCAGCATCTCCCATCTACCAAGCCCAGCATGGCCACTCAGGATGTTCCTGCTGCTTGTGTAGAAAATGAGGAAGAGACAGAGGAAGGAGAGAGTGCATTCCACAGGCAAAAGTTAGGGAAGAAGGAATAAAGGTCAGCAGACTGAGAGAGAATGTCCAGTTGGCGTTAAATGATGATTTTGTTCAATAAATGATGATGATTTGTGCTCAATAAATGGCTTTGAACGTGGTTTCCAAAGAGAAGTCCAAGAATTTACTGAATTATGGAGACACTGTTGCCTGCAGTCTCTACAGAGCATTGCTTTGAAGGACAGTATTCTTTTTTGGTAGTATGATTCAGGTTTTTGGAGAGTGGGGTGGGGGGGACTTATTTTATTTTATTTTATTTTATATTTTACATAGAGAGGAAGAAGAGGGGAGGGCAGAGGGAGAGGGGAAAGAGAGAGAGAGAGAATCTTAAGCAAGCTCCACACTTGGCGTGGAGCCTGAGGCAAGGCTCCATCTCACAATCCTGAGATCATGACCTGAACCAAAACGAAGACTTGGATGCTTAACTGAGTCACCTTGGTGCCCTTACTATTTTATTTTTAGTTAACATTTATATCCAGCTTTCTTCCAAAAGGGGTTCAAGGTAATTTCCAAAGATGTAGAGTGACAAGGAGGATTAATTGTTTAAAAACTCAGGCGCTCCCTGTGGATTACCAGATGGTGAGTTGGCTGGAACTGGCCCTCCTCCCTCTTCCAATGGGAAACCTGCATCCAACTCCAGCTTCCCCTTGCAGCAAGGTCTCAAACTTCCCACTGGTCTCAAAGTCTCCAGGTGATAAGCAGGTGTATTCCCAGTGCTGCTGCAAAAGCAGGCACCTACACTCTAACCACCGGGCAGCAAGGAATCCCTATCACTGACAAGGGCACCTGCATGCTCACTCATAAAAGGGAGAGCCATAAATGCTGTTCTTTCTTCCCTGGGGCACTCTGGATCTGCCCATACCAAGCTGCCTCTGCACAGGGTGGTAACACTTCAGTTGCCTCTCTGACCATGAGTTCTAGTCAACGCCATCTGCCCCTGCTGGTGTTATTCACAAGACTCAATACAATGTAGATTCACGACACAGAAAAATTAAGTACATACATAAAATTATAGGAGAAATGAAAAAAGTAAGGGTAAGATGGGAAGATGGGACTAAGGCTGATGACATAAATTGAGTGCATGCCATGAAGTCGTAAGCTCTTGTATGCTACAAGTCCCAGGGACTTCAGCCCTTGTGTATCGCTATTCCCTGTAATACACAAAGCAAGAGTCCAAGTACCCGCTCCACAGGACCACAGGCAGTCCACTCTTTCTCTAGGTTCCATTCACAGAGTGGATCTAGAGCCCTGCAGAAAGCCTCCATATGCCACCACCCTGTCTTGGTGGTCATGGGCCTGTTCTCGCCCTCCTCAGCCTGCCATCTTAGTTTATCTTTAATTTTTTTAAAGATTTTATTTATTTATTTGAGAGAGAGAGAGAGAACATGAGCAGGGGGAAGGGCAGGGGGAGAAGCAGGCTCTCTGTGGAGCAGGGAGCTTGACGTAGGGCTCAATCCCAGGACCCCCAAGACCATGACCTGAGCCAAAGACAGACGCTTAACTGACAGCCACCGAAGCGCCCCAGCCTGCCTACGAGTGTCCTTCAGCAGGTCGCTCCTGCCCCTCTCAGAACCAGCTTCATCCTGCCCTCCGCTCTCTTCCCCATACTCCTTCCCTCCAAACACTGGGGAGTCCCACACCGGAGGCTAGTTTCTAGAATCTATAAGACTCTACTAAAAGTAAGGGAAATATCACAAGAGAATTTCTATACGGAAACGGTCTAGAATCCATAGGCCAAACCTAATGCAGTTACTCCCTTATCCTTTGTCCTAGACTAGGTCTCGTATCAGGTTCCAGCTTATCTCCCACAAAGGAATATTTTTTTAAAGATTTATTTATTTATTTTAGGGAGAAAGAACATGTGTGGGAGGGGCAGGAGGAGACAGACTCTCAGGCAGACTCTGCTCTGAGCATGGGGCCCCATGTGGGGCTCAGTCTCACCACCCTGAGATCATGACCTGAGCCCAAACCAAGAGTTGGATGCTTAATGGACTGTGCCAGCCAGGTGCCTCGCAAACCGTCCCCCCACACACACCTTCTTTTAAGATTTATTTATTTGCCACAAAGGAATTTTTGACTCTGACTTCCCTACTGAATGTCAGGACCCCAACTTTCACTGGGACCTGATAAGGAAGAAAATCATGCCCCCCCACCCCCCACCAGTGTCACGCACTTTTTCCAGAGAACAGCATAAAAATCTGCACAGACATGGATACCCTAAAGAAGGTCAATTTCAATTTCACATTCAGAGATATTTAGTTCCCATATCGTCGAAAGTTCTCTGAAATAAGATTTTGGCTTTACCTTTGCAAAAGAGAAATGAAAATATTTTTCTTAACATAGAAAAGAGTCCTTTCTCAAAAATGAATCAGAAAACAGCTGGCAACTTTAAAATAGCAGCTCCAACTGACTTAGTGCCATCAAGATTTCAGA
The DNA here is from genome assembly GCA_028533885.1 of Nasua narica. NCBI lineage: Eukaryota > Metazoa > Chordata > Mammalia > Carnivora > Procyonidae > Nasua > Nasua narica. The sequence goes on along the minus strand of CM052813.1, from coordinate 37,769,543 downwards.
AATATTGACTCAATATTTTTGGTGGACCACAAATATGGTTCTAAAACTTGAAACCACTGTGGAGAGAAACATGATTCGCTTTGCATTTCAAGATAACAATAAACTTTCCTTGTGGCTATCGCAGAGAGAGAGGGAACTGTGTAGGGGCGCCTGGGTGCCTCAGTGGGTTAAGCATCTGACTCTTGGTTTTGGCTGAGGTCCTGATCTCAGGGTCATGAGATAGAACCCCACATCAGATTCCGCGCTCAGCAGGGAGTCTGTTTGAGATTCTCGCCCTCTCTCTCTGGCCCTCCCCCTGCTCATGCACAATCTCTCTTTCTCAAATAAATAAATCTTTTTTTTTAAAGATTTTATTTATTTGAGAGAGAGAGGATCACAAGTAGGCAGAGAGGCAGGCAGAGAGAGAGAGGGGGAAAGCAGGCTCCCTGCTGAGCAGAGAGCCTGATGCAGGGCTCGATCCCAGGACCCTGAGATCATGACCTGAGCCGAAGGCAGAGGCTTTAACCCACTGAGCCACCCAGGCACCTCTCAAATAAATAAATCTTAAAAAAAAACACCTTAATATTAATCTAGAAGTTGAGATATTGATTCATTCTAAATAAATGTGAGTGAATACATTACAGACATTTATGTTTTTGGCAATTATGGTTACAGACATCCTTCTACATTTATGAGCACTCTGGCCTAAACTGGGAAATATTCAAGAAAAAGAAGTGTAGCAACACTAATGTGTCCTTTGAGCTGGCTTTTATAAATAAATTTGCTGAAGCTAATAATACCGAAGGAGACGACTCCCCTAGCCAGGCAGTGAGGATTGTTGTTTTGGGTTTTGTTGTTGTCATTGTTGTTTTTTGGTGAGAAAAAGTTGGGATTCAACTAAATCTTGAAAACTTTCCAAACACAAAACCTTGTTTTGAGGCACCGAGTAAAGTCGTTTCTCATTTACCAGGAACAACTGGAGAAGCCTTGGTGAGTCCATGTGTCTTAGAAACAGTCAAGCTAGGATATCACTTGAAACAGAGGAAGAAATCTGAGGCAGTGTCTTATTCAAGACACTGGACACAATCCACCCCCAATTTTCCTGTTTCTAAGCCCCTCAGAGAAGACTTGGCAGCTACTCGTCCTTTCTCTTTCAACAAGCCAGTGGACGAGACCCTGTGTTTCTCACCGCATTCCACGCTGCCAGGCAGCAGCTGAGGGCACAGGCCTCCACTTCAAAGAAGAGGTCCTCTTTCCTGAGCCCTGTTTTGAAACTTCAAAGGCCCTCCCTATCTCCGAAATGGTGACAAGTTTCCTTGCCAAGAACACTTCCCCATAAGGATAATCTTGCTATTCTGGGCACAGACGGAGTCCTTGCAGGACTTGGTAACACATCTGGTTTGCGGCTTTGATGAACAAAGAGGCTCCGTATGTCATCCTGACTCATCGCTGTCCTCATCAGCATGCGTTTCGCTCAGAGGCTCTGCCGATGGACTTGATAGAAGTTTTGTCATCAGCTACTTAAAGCCAGTCCTCCATTCCACCAGAGCTATGGCCTTCTTTCACCTCCTTTTCAAATGCTTGTGTTAAGAAAGGAGACCAACACAGAAATGTTTTCTACTCAACAGAAGACCACTGGCTTTCTTGAGGGTCTTTGAAGGGTCGATTGAAACATCAGGGGGAAATTTTGGCTTCCTGAGAGAGAAAAGGAAAGACTCCTCCGTATAAACTGACAGGAAGGTATTCATTCATGAGGTGATTTTCTTGGCAATACTTGTGGCCATAGGCAAGAGGAAAATCTTTCCATTCAAAACTTTAGTCACCACTACAGACACTGGTAAAAACAAAACAAAACAAAAACCATTTCGGCAAAGCTTTTTTTTTTCCTTCTTTTCTATTCTGGAAGATAAAATTGGACATAGAAAGCTGAGCTAACTTTTAAAGCTAGAGGAAGTGCTTCTGTCAACAGAGGAGAGAGGATAAAGCCTTAGAGAGCTTGGCGTAGGCAGAAATCTGAAGACACAACAGAACATGGCAGAAGAATACTTCTGCTCAGGTTATTTGCTTAACATTTTGAAACACAGATTCAGAAGACATCCTTTCCTTGATGAGATAGATAGCATCAATAATGCAAATGATACAGGGAAACAGAGGGACCCCAGGAGAGAAAAGGCTGCATTTTCCCCCCTTTGCTTCTCTTCTGGCTTCTATTCTTTTTTTTTTTTTTTTAAGATTTTATTTATTTATTTGACAGAGAGAGAGATCACAAGTAGGCAGAGAGGCAGGCAGAGAGAAAGGGGGGAAGTAGGGTCCCCGAGCAGAGAGCCCGATGTGGGGCTCGATTCCAGGACCCTGAGATCATGACCTGAGCCGAAGGCAAAGGCTTTAACCCACTGAGCCACCCAGGCACCCCCTGGCTTCTATTCTTACTAGAATATGAACCCCCAGCCCACTTTACACATGCCTTGTCATGCAAATAGCCTATATCCTCCTTGTAAGGGACAAGAAGTTAATGATTCTCCAGAATAAATAACATTTAAGGAAGGACCAGGTGACAGTGACCCAGAGGAATCTATCCTATGTGCATTCCGGACTACTGGAGCTAGACATCTCCCCATGCCAAGACCCCCTGACTCCAAGGAATAACACCTGGGCCCTTGTTTTTGTTCTAATTGGTTCCTGGATGCCTGAGAGGACACATGTACCTGACCACCGTCCTCAATAAGAACAGCCAGACCCCTAAGAAAGAGAAGATTCATGCTCTTTCCCTTTCCAAGACTCCCAGATACTCCACCAGTCTCTCTCTCTCTCTCTCTCTCTCTCATATACCTTCTCTTACCTCATATCTTCAACAAACTCTTTCACCTCCTTCTGGCTCATGCTTGATTTCCATCCTGCATGAAGCCAAGGAGGGTAACCTCTTGGCTGGTCCCACAGGACCCCCTACCTTTGGGTCTTCAAGACCTAGCCTTCAGACATCATGGACAAAGACAAAGCAGTAAGGACAAAGAAGGTGATACAATATGAATTCAACTGGAAGAAACTTGAGGGAATTCAAGCACCCAGAAAAAAGTCAGTTCTTGTATAGCAAAGGGAGCTACTGATGCCATCTACATTTCTAACATTTTTCAGCTAGTCATGTAAAACGTTAGAAAACATCTGGGTCAAACTCATACATATTCAAGAACATTACACCATTTCCAAGTTCTCGCGCAGACCAAGGACAACCTCCTTGATCCTGAAATAAACCATTAGAATTAAATTCTACTTTTAATTTTGTTTGCATTTTTTAACTTTTTTCTTAAAGCAAGGATTCAATCACATTTATATGAAAAATGAGAATGGGAGATATAATTCTTTCTGGGAAACATTTTTCTATTCTAGGTGAAAGAAATCAATTTTCAGAGCAATAAATTATATTCACTGAAAAACAGTGTATGTACAAGTTTATAGCATTTTTGTCTGGAGTTGGAGTCTATAGTTTTTGGCAAATGTTCAAAGCAGTTCATGACTCCAGAAAGTTTTAGAATTGCTGATCTAGGGAAACAGTTGCGCTAGTTACCCTTAAAGCAGGCAATAAATATTGCCTGTGAACTAGGACGATGATGGACGTTGGAGTCAATGATTTGGAGTACTGGGCAAGTGCATGGAGTCCAGTCTGACTATCTTGCAGCTTGAGTGCTACATTATATCCTTTACCCTTCAGCATTACGAGGGTAGAATTAAAATCCTCATAAAAGAACTGAGTTGTCTCCCAAAAATTTGTACCTGATAGATGCCCATTCCTTCTCCTATCAGGTAAAGATTCTCTTCTGAATGCAATTTGGGTTAACTTGACTGCCAAGACCAATGGGTACTTAAAGCCCTGAGTTCCACATCATAGAATGCCATAATTTCAACTGGGAAAAAATTTTATGGTTTTCCATTTAAAAAAAAATAGAGTAAATCTCTCTGTCCTATCACAGAGACTAAAACAGAGAGTCTCAGAACTCGGGAGGATTAGGGAAAAAGTCAACTTTCTGGGGCCTCTCTAGTTTGTCAACCTTGAAAATTAACACTTCGGAGCTTTTAAAAACTGAAATGTGAAATTGTGGTCCAGTTCAAAGAAAGGAAAATGAAATTCAAGGAACAGTTGACTTTTCTGTGGGAAATGCCGGTTCACTCTGCATAACCTCCAGATGTTCAGTGAGGCTCCTGGTACACATGCGAATATAATAAAAAATAAGGTCGACATGGTTTACTTGGTGTTGAGAGTTACATGTGTGTTATTTCATCAGTACGTACTTCTTCCATAAAAGCACAAGTATCTGATTCCACCATCCAAAGCTTCTTCCCACTAGGAGCATACCATCTCTTAAAGCTTTCTGATTTCAAACAACTTTGTTTCTTGTTTGTTTGTTAAGATTTTATTTATTTATTTGAGAGAGAGGGAGACAGCGAGAGAGAGCACAAACAAGGGTGAAGGGCAGAGGGAGAAGCAGACTCCCCACTGAACAAGGAGCCTGATGTGAGCCTAGATCCTGAGACTCTGGGATCCTGACCTGAGCTGAAGGCAGATGCTTAACTGATTGAGCCACCCAGGCGCCCATCAGACAACTTTGTTTTTAATAAGTATGCTTAATATTATAATGCCCTGATTCGTTCTAGGCCTCTGTGTTACTCATCAGGGGGTCTTCTCCCCGGCCGGCAGTGGGTAGGCTGAGAGCCCAGGTGCCTCCGCAGCTGAGGACAGTCCCCTTTCCTATGTGCCCCGGGGTTTTGATTTGCCCTCCTGTTGCCATATACTGAGTTTCTCCAGTGTCCCAGCCACCAGATTCTACAATTGGGCCTGACGTCCAGGGAACCACACCTGCCACCACCTTGACATTAGCCCAGTAAGACTGATGTTGGACTTCTTGCCTCCAGAACCGTAAGAGGATAAGTTTGTGTTGTTTTAAGCCCTGAAGCTTGAGGTTATTTGTTACAACAGCAATGAGGAAACACTTGTTAAGATGACAATCTTCCCAAATTGATTACCAGATTCAACAAAATCCCAACATGATTACTTTTTTCTTTAGAAACTGACAAGCTGATCTTAAAATTTACATAGAAATGCAAAGAAGCTTGAACACACTAAAAATGGCTCAAGAATGATGGATATGTTTTGGGGAGAATGATGGATATGTTTTAAAATTGGATTTTGGGGGCGCCTGGGTGACTCAGTCAGTTAAGCATCTGCCTTCAGTTCAGGTCATGATCTCATGGTCCTGGGATCGAGCCCCACAGCAGGCTCCCTGCTCAGCGGGGAGACTCCTTCTCCCTCTGTCTCTGCCTGCCACTCAGCTTGCTTGTGCGCTCTCTCTCTGTCAAATAAATAAAGTCTTTTTTAAAAAAATAAAAATAAAACTGGATTTTGGTCATGGCTGCACAACTTATAAATGGCTAAAAATCACTGACTTACACTCTTAACACAGGTGAATTTTATATGTAAATTATACCTTAAGAAAGGTGTATGTATGCATACTTACAAGGAGGTGTAATTACTCGTACATAATGCTTTTTACAATTAAAAAACTGTTGAATCTAGGTGATGAATGAATCTAGAACGATTCAGATGATCTACTTCCTCAATTTTTCTTTGTGTTTAAAAATGTTCTCAATACAAGAATTCTTTGGATTTGTCATTTGTTGCAATATAAACTAAATTATGGAGAAAGAAGATGAGATCATTGAATAATAACTTATACTACTGTATCATATTAAATATAATTTTAAACCATTACTCTGATGCCTGCCTAATCGATGTTTCATTATTTTAAAGTCTTCATAAGGTACAGGCATTTATTTATATAATCTCGGTGGAGCATTCTTATAAGGAATTGAGAACCAAACCCTTACTCAGAAACATAACCCTATATTATAACATTGATCCTATGAGAGAAGCAGGTTTTATTAAGATTTAGACTTTGGGCCTCTTCTCTGAGAAAATAACCTGCTGGGAAGTTAAGCCAACTGCTTTTTAAATTTGTTCACATGTATCAGCTCTTCTTTGCCCTCACGACAACCCTTTAAGAGTTTTCTGTGTCTAAATCCATTATAGAAACATTCATTTTAAATATCCTTGATTGTTGATGAAATATCACATCAGTGTTTTGGTCTTCACAGTTTCGACTGGTGCCTGCTATGTTTATGTCTTCTTAGATTCATAACATTGCAGACATAGAGGGATAAAGACGTTTGCGTGGTTGCTTGACAGAAAGTCTATAGCCCAAAAATAGACACATTTTTATGCTATAGGCTATACATTAGTGAGTAGATTTTATCGTCACTCATATTCACAACTATTTTATAATGCATTCCATTTTAAGAACAGACATAAATCAGGGTGCCTGGGTAGCTTAGTTGGCTAAGCAGCCAACTCTTGATTTTGGCTTAGGTCATGATCTCGGGGTCTAGGGATGGAGCCCCACATTGGGCAGGGAGTGGCTTCAGGATTCTCTCTCTCCCTCTACCTCTCCCCCCTCCCTGCCCTTGTGCACACACGCTCTCTCTCTCTCTCTCTCTCATTAAATAAATCAATCTCTTTAAAAAAAGATAAAGACAAATTTTTTTTGCAATGTTGCTTTACCTCTCCAATGAAACATTTGCAAACTAGTGTCATAAATGTAATGACAGTGCAATGTTCATTAGCCAATATGAACAGAATCTCATCAGATGCACATTTAACTGAATGTAATGTTACAACCTCAGCAAGAGAACGCTTTTTTAAACTAAAATACTGCAAAATATTGCTTGTACACTTACCATTACGTACTTGACATTACCAGAGACATCTCACACTTATACAGCTGTGGATCTGTCCAGAATTTATTCCATACATACTTAATGGACCATTAAGAGATTTTTTGTAATGGTACTCTGGCACTAATACTAGTTTGGTTTTTTCTTGCCTCACTTGCCGACTTTAGTACCTGATCCCCAAACAGAGCAGATGCAAGACTGCACTACCCGGAAAACTTCCTCCAACACACACCCTGCCCCTAGGTCTCAGCGCCCACTCGGTGCCCTTTAGGACCCCACACGTTTTCCCACATGCTACTTGGCTAGGAAGCAGCTGTCTCTTTCCACGTCTGCCTTCCCCACTAGACTGTGCTTCCCCTGCATGCAGAATCCATGTTTTTTATTTATCTTTGTATCCCCAGTGCCTGGGGCATCCTTGGCACTCAAATAAATAGAGCCTTTGAAGGGCTGTGAGGCAGAATGCAGATTATTCCAGGTCAATGTTTATTGACCATCTGCTGATGGAGAAGGGCTCTGGTCAAGTAGGAAACACAAGAATGAGTGGACCCAATTCTGTGGACTGCCAGAACTTAAAGCATATCACAATTCAAAGAAGAATCTTTCGTGGTTAGAAGATTTTTACTTTTTTTTCAATCTCGCCTACTGCCCTTTAAGGGAAATTGTATGTAACATCTTTAGAAAGTGTTTAAAACACCTGTTTGTCATTCTTAATATCTATAATTGTATCTCTACAGATCTCAAATATTAATAATAGATAACTCTCCCTGGGACCATTATAAGTGCTTTACATACAATACTAGGTATCATTTACACTCAATACTTCATATACACTATGTATATATACACGTGATTTATATACAATACTTTACCTACATTACAATACATCATTTATTCTCCACCCAGTTACTCCCATTTTGCCCACTTTATAGACAAAGAAACAGAAGCACAGAGGAGCTAAATAACTTGCACAAGTCATTGTGAAAAGAGCCAAAATGATAACCTGCTCACTTTCTCCCCTGAGTTTTAGCCTAACATTTTCAGATCTACAATTTAAACCTCCTCCTCTGGCCACACACAAAAAATTTAATGTTATCAAGTTAACTTACATCTAAATGCAGAAAAGTCCCTTTGTTCTGAATAATTTACATAACAATGCCAAGGATTATAACACAATCTGACCCCACACAAGCCAGGCTGTCACAAGGGAATCGCTGAGGGGTTGGCAAATTTGAGCTGCCGCTTCCCATTGAAAAACAGAAGTCTCTGGAAATCCGATTCAAAGCTGGGATCAAGCCATGCGGCCAACCCCAGGTTGGGAACTTCTACCGGGCAAACATAAAATGACCAAATAATTAGTGCAGGCTCCATGAATTCACCATGTATTTGTTCTAAGCAAATTAGGCTACTTGTTTACTGGTATGAAGTGAAAAAAAGCATTACTCAAAATAAATTAATGGGGATTAGGACAGTGCACAAGGGCTGACACGGGACTGGCAAAATCTGTGTTGTGCTTACCTGCTGTGTAAACTCCCAGTTTTTCTGCCATTATGGGTCATTCTATTCATTGGTGATGTATTTATCATTTTTTACCTCTCTGCAAGTAATTGAGACCTCAAAAACACATATAGGTAAGGGCAGTTTTTAAAAAACCTGAGAAGAGAGTAAAAGTCAGAGAGAGGAGGAAGAGATTTATATCAGCAACCACTGAGAAAGATAGCCGATAGCTTAATGCAACCAAGGGTTACATTTAGCACACTGAACTTCTTGGCAGCCAGGCTGAAAGAGAAACAGTATAAATTATGTGATTCACATTATCTGATACAAGAAAGCAGTTTAGGGGCTCCTGGGTGGCTCAGTGGGTTAAAGCCTCTGCCTTCGGCTCAGGTCATGATCTCAGGGTCCTGGGAACCAGCCCCACATCGGGCTCTCTGCTCGGCGGGGAACCTTCTTCCCCCTCTCTCTGCCTGCCTCTCTGCCTGCTTGTGATCTCTCTCTGTCAAATAAATAAATAAAATCTTATAAAGAAAGAACGAAAGCAAGCAAGCAAGCAATTTGTACTTTGGGGAACAGAAATTTTTCCTAACTTTCGATTCTATAGGAAACTTCTCAGGGATATAGAAGAAACGGGTAGTATTAAAGGGAACAGATGGGACAGCCTCTTTCTTTTCATAAAAGAGGCAGAAAAGTTCTATCGTTTCTTATCTTTTGAATCATTCTCTATTTTCTCACATCTCCGTTTACTTGTGCCTGTGTAGCACTGGCCCCTTCCCCCAAATACTCCAATGTAAGAATTGCATAATGTCAAATAATGAGAAAAGCCCTTTCTTCCCCCACTAAATGATCTTGAAATCATATTGTTAGGCTGGCGGGCCCAGGGAAGCCGAGAGTGGATAAGATGGCCACCGAGTTTCACAAGATGGTGGCTCAAGGACTTTCAGCCATGGGGCTTCCTGTCTCAGAGACTTTCCAGATCACCCACAAGGACGACGAACAATCTGACTGGTCCAATCTGACTGGTCAACTTTGGATTCCTTTTTCTGTATAATGAGCTGACAGTTGATTGGTGTATTTTGTATCCCTCATATACATAAACCGTAGCCAATCAGATACCCAGCAAGCCCTCCACACCCTAAGACCCCTAATTAAAAACCCTCCCTACTCAGCCCTACCCCTCCCGCGGGACTTCCAGTCTCACTCCCTTGTGAGTCTGTGAGCCAGGGAACCTCGCCCCAGGGCACCGCTATTCTACTCGCCTGGCTCCTCTTTTCCACCACCAATTCAAACCTGACACATATGAAGGGAACCCATGCCAGATCTGCATTTCTGTTCCAATATAAGTGGAAATTTCTGAACAAGAATTTAGGATGCCATGAACTTCTCAAGGGCAAGGGTTCAGTGATTAGTGAAGTCCCAAATGAATAAACACGTATTAAAGCACAGTCCTCCAAAAGACATTGCACTAACAGCTACGTGCACTATTTTTTTCACACTTTGGGGTTTTATGGAGGACTATAATCCTTCATGTCTGGGGGTACAGATACAGAGCTCCTGATTTTTCAAATTTTATCAAAGAAAGATTCCAGAAAACCCTGCATCTACTATGACTATAATTTCAAAAAAAGATGGAGCATATTAACACAAGGATAGCATGAAGGGCATAACTTCAACATAAAGGACCGTCCTCTAGCTTGAATATATTAGTTTTGTAAAAACCTGGCTATGTAATTCATATTTTTTTCCTCTTTGCCGAAGACTGGGGAGAGCAACTACATATCTCTTCCCCAAACTTCCCTGTCACTAATATTCCAATCCTGTTCAGTGTCTTTTATTTTACTGGCTAAGCTTTAGTGCGAGCTGGAAAAAAAAAAATTTATAGGACCCCGATCTAATTTCACAGAGCAGGCAAAAAAGGTGAACCCAGAGCTGAGAGGCAATGGGTTGATAGCTGACATATCATCCACCATATAAGCCCTTTTCATGAGACGCCTGGGTGGCTCATCGGCTACGAGTCTGCCTTGGGCTCAGGTCATGATTCCAGGGTCCTGGGATTGAGTTCCACTTCCGGCTCCCTGCTCACCAGGAAGACTGCTCTCCCTCTGCCTGCTGTTCCCTCTGCTTGTGCACACTCTCTCCTGTCTCTTTCAATCTAATAAATAAATAAAATCTTTAAAAAAAAAAAAAAGCCCTTTTCACAACTTGTCACCTCTCAATGATCCTGCAAAGCTGGCTTTGCCTATGCACATTGAACAAACCAGGGATACCTCAAGAGATTTGCCTTGCTCTTCTTTTACCCGGAATGCTTCCCCCAGATATCCAGAGAACTGCCCTTCACCTTGTCCAGGTCTTTGCTCAGATGCCCCCCCTCGCAGTCTGGCTTCCCTGGCTAACCAACACCCCATCCCCCTTCTCTGCCTTATTTTACTCCACAACACTTATCGGCATATACTATAATGTACGTTTTTTACTTCTCTTTCTTATATTTAATGTCCTTACTAGGAAATGGCCTCTGCAAGAATAGAGATTTTGTCTGTTTTGTTCACGGTTGTATCCTTAGTACTTAGCACACCGCCTGCCTCAGGGTGGGCACTTGCTAAATATACGTTTAATGAATGGTCTTAGCAAAACATAAATGTTTGTATACGTTTATGTCAAGGGTAATGAAAAAGTATATGGTTCCCAAAAAATTAAAACATGCGTCCATGAAAAGACTTGTACAAGAATGTTTGTTGCTTTATTCACAAGAGCCAAACACTGTAAACCATTCGTCTGTCCATAAATAACGGAAATGATGTGTATTCTTACAATGGAATATACTCATCAACAAAAACGAATTAACGACTGATACACCAGTAACATGGATAATCCTGGAAAACACTGAGCAAAAGAACCCAGTTACAAAATGGACATACTGTACGAGTACTTTTATATCAAGTTCTATAATTGGTAAAACTATAATAATAAAAATCAGAGAAGTATTTGTCTAAGAAGAGGGGAAAGGAATTCAAGGGTACTTTCTGGGATGATGGAATGTTCTATATCTCAGTTGGGGTGGAGGTTACCAGGAATACACACTTATCAAAACTCATTGAATGACAAACTTAAAATAAGTGCATTTCATCCTACGTAAGTTTTACCTCCGTGAAAAACTCAGTCATAGTCTGATTCAAAATAAAGCCACGAAAACAATCCATAATCCCAATTTGATGATAATCTGTTAATTAAACAAGGAAACACATAGATTCTTTTATCCTAAGTGTACCAAGAAAAAAACAATTACAATTTGAATGGCATATCTTGGCCCTAAATGGCCTCTTTATTTGGAAATCAATAATTTTATTTCAGAAGGAAGATTAATATTTGGCATATTGATGGTTTGAGATTTTTTTCTCACTGCTGGAAGTTTTTGTATTATAAACAACTTTCTTTTCTTTGCATTACGAACAACTGGGTACATTTTAAGATAATATTATGTCTGCCAAATTAAAAATCACTTTTAAAATTCAGTTGGGGAAATAAAAGGTCTATGAATCAAATGTAATGGAGAGTCCAATGACATTTGCAGCCTACAATTGTTCAGACTGATTTGATTTCAAATTTATTTGGGGACAGGCTTTAAAAACGCATGCTTTTTTTTTTTTTTCCAAGTTTCAAAATAGCTCGTAAGTGGTTCTACTTTATGAATTAGCAGAGAGGAGATATTTCAGATGGAAGACACAGTAAGAGTGGTGGATGAGTTTTATTTATTTTTTTTGCCCTTTTCTTTTTTCCCTTTTAAAGATTTATCTATCTATTTGAAAGAGAGAGAATGAGAGAGAGCATGAGAGGGGAGAAGGTCAGAGGGAGAAGCAGACTCCCCGCGGAGCCGGGAGCCCGATGCGGGACTCGATCCTGAGACTCCGGGACCACGACCTGAGCCAAAGGCAGTTGCCCAACCAACTGAGCCACCCAGGCGCCCCGTGGATGAGTTTTAAAAGAGGAATAGAAAACAATGGACTTGAGAGACTCTTAACTACAGGAAACAAACTGAGGGTTGCTGGAGAGGGGTAGGTGGGGGGCTAGGGTAACTGGGTGATGGATATTACAGAGGGCACTTGATGTACTGAGCATTGAGTGTTATATGCAACTGATGAATCACTAAATTCTACCCCTGAAACTAATAATATACTATATATTAACTAAATTTAATTTAAATAAAAAATATAAAAAAAGAAAAAAGAAGCAAACAATGGACTTGATTTTTACTCAGACTGCTTAAGATGGGACAAGGGGAGCTTGAATGGTCTTCTTTCTGGGCAGCCAGACTAGAATACATAAATGCATTTGATATAGTGACTGGTGACTGGAATTCATATAATCAGGCATATGCCAGCCATTCGATGTCCTTTACTTGGTTCTTTGGCTCATGGGTCAATGTCAAGGTCCTCAGAGTTCCTGTAATGTCCAGTTAGCAAAGGGTAGGAGTCTGAAGTCCACTGGGTCTAGAAGATTCACCACATTGCAGAACTGCTCAGGTGAACCTTACAGGGCCTTACTGGCTCCCAGAATGGAAGGTTCTTTGGAGAGTCCATCTGTTTCATTCCACCTGAGAGATCCTAAAGTAGTTGGGGGGGGGGGTGAAGTTTCAATTGGATGATCCAGGGCCCGGCTCTTACTGTGTGATTTAGCATAAATTACTTAACCTTTTCTAAGAGTTGGCGTCCTAGTTTGTAAAATGCTGCTACTAATAATTCTTATCTCACAGCGTTGTGGTGAGAATCTAATGAACTAATGCATATCAAAATCCAGCACAATGCCTCATGACGAGTAAACACATAGAAAGTGTTATTGTAAAAATATGCTAATTAATTTTAAAGGTCTTGGATTCCTAAGGGATTCCCCCGAATAACTTACTTTTTCTGGGACAAGAATGTTCTGGCATACCTGAAGCAAAAACAGTGTCTAGCAGATTTCTTTGAGCCATAAAACCAAATATATAAGATAGAGCCTGTTCGTGGGCTATGCTCACAGCAGTCTCAAGGCCTCCAAGGCAGTTCTGCCTTGGCACTCTGTTGGAAAACTATTAGAAAGACTCTTCTATCTCCATCACAGACCTGCTAACTCATCACCCATTCACTTCTCCTCCTGGGTGGTCAAGGAAGCCAATGAGACCAATGTTATCCTAGATTGTGTTAACGTACCAAATTAAAAAAAAAAAATGACACTGGAAAATTCAGATACAATGAAACTCCAAACTTTAAGTAGTAAAAAGAAAAAGGAAAAGAATAATTATATTAGAAGAATTAAAGAAAAAAGTTCTAATTTTATTTTATTTTATTAAAGATTTTATTTATTTATTTGACAGAGGAGAGATCACAAGTAGGCAGAGAGGCAGGCAGAGAGAGAGGGGGAAGCAGGTTCTCTGCCGAGCCGAGAGTCCGATGCGGGGCTCGATCCCAGGACCCTAAGATCATGACCTGAGCCGAAGGCAGAGGCTTTAACCCACTGAGCCAACCAGGCACCCCAAAAGTTATAATTTCCTAAGAGAGAAGAAAGGAAAGAAGAAAGGAAGGAAGGAAGGAAGGAAGGAAGGAAGGAAGGAAGGAAGGAAGGAAGGAAGGAAGAAAGAAAGAAAGAAAGAAAGAAAGAAAGAAAGAAAGAAAGAAAGAAAGAAAGAAAAGGAAAAAAGAGAGAGAGGAGGAAGGGAAGGGAAGGGAGAGAGGAAGGAAGGAAAGGGAAGGGAGGAAGGAAGGAAGGAAGGCAGGCAGGCAGGCAGGCCAGCCCTAAGCTTTCTAACAGCCAAGGCAAAGTGAAGATTTCTTAAGTTCCATTCTCTGCTTAAAAGACATTGACCAAATTGTAGAAGAGATAAGCATTTTCCTGGTCTTACACTCCGAGATTCATTTATCAGGTAAATGTCAAAATAAGAAATACTAAGCAACATGATATATAGGCCCTCAATGTCGAGTTTGAAGTGATTTTTTTTTTCAATGAAATGATATTCTGTATTGCACATTTGGCCCGTTTTTGTCCCTGCCCAGTCCTCATTAAAAACAAATGACACCATCACAGGCGGTAATTCTATACATCCAGTGTTGCAGAGAGGCAGTTCAAGTCTACATGGAGATAGTCCAAAAAAGAGCTGAAGTTCAAGGTCCTGTGGGGGAGGAAGCTGTTGAAGATGAAGGTAATTAAGATAGAGGATAACAAAGAATCCTGAGGGCCAGAAATCAGAAGGGCCATTGGTGTAGATGAAACTGCAATACCTACCAGTTTGTGAGCTAGATGATAAAATCTAGTTCTCAGAAATGAAAAGACTTTCTAGGAATTGCACAGATGGCAGACTCAAGAATGGGGATTGGGGGTGGGGGGTGAGTTAAGAAAGTGAACTGAAAAAACATACGGAGTGCTTGCAAAGGTCAGGCCCTCTGCTAGAGGCTCTTCACAATGAATCTGGATTCTCCGCAAGCACTCAGCATGGTCTTATAGATTCTGAGAAGTGGAGGCAGCTGTCAAATACATTTGTGCTCCAGACTGTGCTCTCGGCATCCCTTCGTGTGAGCCATGGAAGTGACCACTATGGGCCACTGAGGGGAGAGGGGAAGGGGAGAGGGGGGTGAGAGAGAGAGAGAGACAGAGACAGAGAGAGAGAGAGAGAGAGCGCGCTAAAAGGTGGCACAGGGAATCAGGAACTACACAAACCCTCACATCCTGTGAGTTTCAGGTACATCAAGACAGTGTGGTCTCGACAATGAGAGCTTTACTGGGAAAGCTGGATTTCAGTCCTTCTTGTGTAGAGACCCCAAAAAAGTGAGAAAAGAGTTGAAGATGAAAAGGAAGGGTAAGAAAAAGAGCACGGGGAGTGGACAGCAGACAGTGTGCAGATGAGCTGGTAGGAAAGGGCTGCTGAAGGTCCATCAGTGATCCAGAAGAAAAATTGTTGACTCCCATTAAAATGACCCTACATAGACTGCAAATAGAATGTTGGCATAGAGTCAGGGCATTTCCGGTCATGAGCAGCAGTCCCTCCTCCCCTTTTCAGTCCTCCCCTAAGCCCCCTCCTACCTTCAGGAAAACAGTTGGTGCTGGGTTAACCTACCAACATCCTCTCCCCTCCACAGACTCATCCCCTCAGGCAATGTGTTCTTTTATGACACCTGGTCATTTTTAAAATTCCTTGCCATCTGTCCAATCTTATACATTTCCACCAGATCTTACCAGTTTTTAAAACTTGGGGGGGGGGGACTAAATGCAGGGATAAAACATGATTTGCCCAACTTCCATGTGAATCTAGATATGAGCCCCTCTCACTGATGAATTTATACTCACAATTCTCGGAAAACAACTTCATTTCCTATTTTTTTTAAATATTCATATTCTGCTTTATAGGGATTAAATAAAGCCATCTACCAAACAAAGTGCCTGTACTTCCGTTTGTTATTGAATCATAAGACCATTTGTACATAAAAAAATAATAATACCAACCATCATAAAAAAGCAGGCTGGGGTCGTTAAAAATTAATCTCTTGCAGCTATTATGAAGGATGGTGAGGACAGATGGACAGCAAAAGGACACGCACATGTGGAAATTGCTCAGATGAGACTTGGTTTGCAGAGAAAAGGGTGTCAGCTGACAGAAATAGTCTAGACACGTCTTATAGATGGGTGATTCCAGAGTTCAAAGAATCCCCTAAGGAAGGATGTTTAACCTGCAATAGGAAATTTTAAGTAGATGACTTCTCTTCATACAGCTAATAAGCAGAAGGGGTATCTCCAGGGGGCAGGAATGAGGAACTAGAAAATATCACCCTATTCCCTTGATAGTAAGACAACAATTTAATAAGAGCTTTTGCTTTGTTTGTTAGGTATGGCGGAGGGAGGAGAAGGAATCAGAAGGAAGGAAAACAAGGAGACATTATTTAAACATGCATGTTGAATGTAAGCCATATTCTCATTTCAGAAATGTCAAAATACATGAAAATGTGCATGTTAGAATTAATAAAATATGGTAATAAAGCTAATAATATCTTTTGGAAAAAGTACTTTTTGTAAATGAGAAGTATTTGCTCTTTCTTAATGGTCATTCGAATGTCCCTGTTAATCTTGTAAACTCTCTATTAAAGGTACATACTTTGAAATATAAGTTTAAATTTAGAGACTTGGTGGAAACATAATTTCGACTGTTACATAATCAATCTCATATATTTGATGATCCAGTCTTAATTATAATGTGAAATGGCAAAAGGGTTACTTTTTTTTTTTAAGATTTATTTGTTTATTTTGTGGGGGCAAAGGGAAAGAGAGAATCTCAGACTCCCCACTAAGCACAGAGCCCAATGCAGGGCTCCATCTCCCAACTTTGAGATTGTGACCCTGAGATCATGACCCGAGTCAAAATCAAGAATTGGACGCTTACCAACTGAGCCACCCAGGTGCCCCAAAAGGGTTATTTAAACACGCAAACAATGTAATTACAGTTTCCTGATGTATTCTCTATATGCCAAATTCCATATGTATAATACTTCATATGGCCATTATAAAAATTAATATGTGAGTGTGCACGTGTATATATACACACATATGTATATATGTATATACATATATATGTATATACATATATATAACGTACATATTATACATATATAAATTCACCCATTGGGAACAGGTCAATTTGCTCAAAGATCTTTACCTAATGATCAGCTCAACCCACTTTTGATGGTTTATTTATCTGTTCTGATGTTATACTCTCTTTTGGCTCTTTTGCAGCCAAAACTCATAGTGCAGTTTGAAATGGCCAAGACAAAACCAATTTTGGTTGGGTTCTCGGCATAATTCACTACAATTGCTTCTTCTATTTCTATTGATGCATTTGTGGAATGATACAAACCAACAGACCAAACCGAAGATCTAAGAGGGGTGCTACTTATCTGGGTGTACTCCAACATAGTAAGCCCAAGAAACACAGTCTCTCTTGGATTAGTACTTTGAGACTAGTAAATTAGGCATCAACACCATAACGGAGCTGCTGCTTCTCCAAACTTTGGACACCAGATGTGAAACTGTTACGTTACTACTCATCGCACACTACCTCAAACAACTACATTCATTCTACAAATACTCATCGAGTGCCTCCTAGTGGTTTGCATGATGCTTGATGTCAGCAGGACACAGTAGTGTGGCAGGGACAGGTAGATGCCACCAAAACCTCAGGCTCCCCCTTCTAGTGTTGAGGTGTTCCTGCGAAGAAATTTTATGTCCCTAAACCCCCCTACACCTTAGGTGGGGACACAGGAGCAGTACTTTTCAGCAGAGTCCATTTGCCAAGTGATGCATGTCACTTCTAGGTGAAGGTGACTTCTTAAAAAAGATATTATTTACTTAGTTGAGAGAGAGAGAGTACAAGCAGGGGAAGGGTCAGAGGGAGAGGGTGAGGCAGAGTCCCCACTGAGTGGGGAGCCTGATGTGGAGATCAATCCCAGGATCCTGGGATTGTGGCCTGAGCCGAAGGCAGACGCTTACCCGACTGAGCCACCTGGGTACCCTGGGTCAAGGTGATTTAAAGTTGGTGACATCTCTATCCTCTATTCTTCCCCATGGAAGCAGAGGACTCTGAGGTCCTAGAGGACAGTAGAGCTATAAGATGGAAAAAGCCTGGGTCCCTGAATAACCATGTGGAGGGAAGCCACTCATCAGCCAGCTGGGAATAAGGAGAATTTAACTATGCAAAAAGGGAAAGAAAGGCAGAGAGAAAAGCATATATAAGGTGCTCCTAGTAGGAAAGCACATATGTGAGGGACTAAAACAGACCAGAATGTCCCTGCTGATATCAACAACTGGTTGCCAAGTATCATGTAAGACAACCAGGGGGATGTCTTCAGGGTCATCGAAGAATAAAAAATTCTGATTAAGGTTAAAAAAAACAGAGCAAAAAATAGATGGATAACAATATCTGTCCCAACATGGAAGTCTTCAGTACTGCCTGTGCTCTGCGGCCCATTTTATCGGCTACCATTTTTGTGTATAGTTCTTTATGGGTTATAATCCAGTATGATATTGTGAACTTGAGATTTTTTTTTAAAGATTTTATTTATTTATATGACAGAGAGAGATCACAAGTAGGCACAAGGCAGGCAGAGAGAGAGAGGAGGAAGCAGGCTCCCTGCTGAGCAGAGAGCCCGATGGGGGGCTCGATCCCAGGACCCTGAGATCATGACCTGAGCCGAAGGCAGAGGCTCTAACCCACTGAGCCACCCAGGCGCCCCATGAACTTGAGATGTTGAAAAGGAGAATGTTCGAAAGTGGGTTACAAAAGAACCTAATTGTTCAGAAAATGTTCAAAATCTGATACATATTAGGAAAAAATCTAAATATGTTATATTTCCTTTAATTTAGAAGATAAAAAATTAGCCTTTGCCTGGGCTTCAAGGAGTCCATAGATGTCCTGAAACTGCAGGCAAAAGTCTATGAATTCTGTGCAGAGATGCCTTTTTCTAGGGATAGGTTCCACGCACGTATCTGATTTTACAAGATTAAGAACTAAATGAATTAGTGTATACAAATATTTAGGACAAAGAATCAAACAGTCCAAATGATGCCAAGAAAAAATTAATAAAGTGCTGAATTTTAAGTGAGCTAGTAATTAGGCAAGAACAAGGTTTAGGGGAATTGGCCCAAGGCCCATCCAATGAACTAAGTAAGCAACCTTCCAATTATTTCATTGGTATAACCAATATATCCTCAGAGGCCATATTTTATTTTCTGTAACAGATTGGAAAAGGAAAAAAATCAGACTTAGAAATATTAAGTGCCTTTTTCAGAATTTGCAAGAGAATCCCAGGACCCCTCTAGTTACTGCTTTTTACTCTTAACTGGCTGATTATTCCCATAAAATTGAAATGGGTGCCAAGAGAGCTCTTACCCTCGAAATTTAGATGTTGTCTGTGTGTTAGAGCCCAATGTTTGCAGTGATTAACTTAATCGGGAAGCTTTCTCCCATTAGCCAAAATCTATATGCTGCACTACCTCGAAAAAGAATGAACATTTTTTATTAACCTTCAAATTGCAGATCAATCAGTCTGAAGGATGGCCTTTTAGAATTTTCTGAGTTTTCTTTTCACCGAATTTCAGAACCACATGGTCCGACTGCATGATGTAATGAGGAAACAGTTTTCCGACATGATTTTTCCAGTGTTCGTCATAGTTACACTTCATCTCCTTTTTGGAAACTTAGATCTCATTTGCAGGATCTTTCTAAACAGTGGATTCATTTTTTTTTTTTTTTTTCACAGACAGGACTTGCTGCTAAACTTACAAAGAGACGCCTAATGTCTAAATGGTGACAGTCAGAGGGCCATAAAAATGGTCAAGCTCTGGCATGGATGTGTTCTGGAAACCCACAGCCCCCCATGTGGGAAGACCACTCCCCATCACCCAGCCCAGAACTATGACTTCCACTATCTACTCTGGAATACAGCACTGGTTGTGGACCCTGAAACCCATTCTTCCTCTTTCCTAAGAATAGCATCTTGATTTTTAGTTAGGCATATTATCACTCAGAACTTTTTAAATTACCTTTTACTATGTAGAATGTGACTTATATGACTAAGTCTGAACAAGATATTGATGGGTATGATGGAATGGCTTATGACAATAACATTTCCACTGAGAACAATTAGCACAAAATAAGCAAACAACAAATATGCTTAAAGCCAGTAAAGGACTGCTAAAGCAACCAGAATTAGAGGGACCAAGACTTTAGAGCACAAGCAACAATGGAGAGGTGAATTGAGCATCTGCAGCTGTTTTTTTCTCTGAAGGAATATGTCCATTTGGAGCTAGGGCAAGAGGCTAAGAACCTAGGCTTTGCACACACAGAGGGCTGCTGAGGGCTGATAGAGAAACCAGCAAAGATTTTGGTGGCTTCATGTGGGCCAGAGAGTCAAAATTAGAGACATCATAAGATAAGACAGAATATGTTTGGGTGGGGAGAGGGGACAAAGAAGCAAGCCTGACATGTGGCTGGTTTATTCCTTTAACCAATTACCAAATTCTGAAACTACACAGTGCAAGAGGCTAAGAAGCTAAGTAGAAAGAAAGCCTCTAGGAAACAGAACAGAGTTTTAGCTAAAAGTTAAGGATTAGAGTTCAGGACCTTCTGGAAAGAAAGGTCCAGAGAACAGATCGGGCCCTGAAGGGCTATTTATAGCTTAAGAGCAGAAGAGGATATAGGTAGGTAGGGACTTACTAAAACTATAGAGCTCAGTGCTTAAATGAAGTGAGATTTTCAGACCCAATTCTTTTTGCCTAGAAAAGTAAATGATGAATACTTCCTAGAAGGAGATAAAATCATCTAGGGGCTATATAGTAATAAACAGTGTTTGGCATTCAATCAAAATTATTACACATGTCAAGAGACAGTACAATATGACTTGAAATGAAGAGCAAAATGAGATAACAGATGTAGGAGCACATGTGGTTCTTATACTGGAGTTACCAATGATTTTAAAATAGCAAAGACTAATATGTTAGACAAAACAGATGAAAACCATGGAGAATTTCATTGTGGGATTATAATCCATAAAAAGAATCCAATGGAAATTCTAGGACTGAAAAGCCCAATACTTGAAACTCGGGTTTACCAACCAATTAGAGATAGCAACAAAGAGGATTAGTGAGGTGGAAGAGAGCTTGCTAGGAAATACCTAGAGGGAAGCACTAAGAAAAAAAAAAGGATTAAAAATTTACAAGACAATAAGACATGCATAATAAAAAACCAAATGTAAATATAATTGCATTTCCAGAAAGAGACAAGAAAAAATATGAAAGAGGAAAAAAATGGAGAGATCATAGGGCAAATGAGTGTTTTAAAAATTAGCTAAGAAAAAAAAAAGCGTATTACCTTCAAAAACAAAATCAGGACTTCTGTAAGTCAGAAGATAACAAGATGACATCTTTAAAGTGATGAAAGGAAATAACTTTAATGAAGGACATGACACAGGGAATATAGCAATGGTATTTTTTTTTAAAGATTTTATTTATTTATTTGACAGAGAGAGAGATCACAAGGAGGGCGGGGGAGGGGGTGTGGGAAGCAGGCTCCCTGCTGAGCAGAGAGCCCAATGTGGGGCTCAATCCCAGGACCCTGAGATCATGACCTGAGCAGAAGGCAGGGGCTTTAACCCACTGAGCCACCCAGGTGCCCTTAGCAATGGTATTTTAAGAGCATTTTATGGTGACAGATGGGAGCTACACTTGCGAGCACAGTATAACATAGACTTGTACACCTGACATTAATGTAACATTGTGTGTCAAATATATTTTAATGAAAAAAAAGAAATTAGTTTAAAACTAAAATTCTATATTTAGTAAAATTATCCTTCAAAAATGAAGGTAAAATAAGGAAGTTTTCAAACAAACAAAACATAACTTTTACCAGAAAACGTGTCTTAATGGAAGTTATCCAGACCAAAAAAAAAAATTATCCCAGAGAGAAACACAAAAATGCAAGAAGAAGAACAATGGAAAGGATAACTAAAAATAAACTATTGAGAATACAAAACAATAACAATGTCTTTCAGGGTTTTAACATTAGTTTAACAGAGGGATAATTGAGTTAAGATGATCTAAAGGTTTTAATATTAGGAAAGTGGTAGAAGATAATCCATATTAGACTATAATAGATCAAGACTGCATGATGAAATCTCATAACCTCTAAAGAAATAGTGAAAAAATAGAAAAATAACAGGGAAAATGGAATGATAAAAATTGCTTAATCCAAAAGAAGTCCAGAAAAAAAAGGAACAAGATAAATAGACCAAACAGAAGTCTGACATATATTAAAACCAAGTATATTAGTAATCATAGCATATGTAAATAAACCCATTGCAAATTTAAGTGTGTAATATAAATTAACTAAATGCTCCTAATATTTGGAAAGATATGCAGCAAGCTGCTAACTCTAGCACCTCTGAGGAGTGAAAACTGGGGAAAAATATGGAGAAGGATTTTATATTCCAAAATGTTGATGGTTAGGAATGTTCCCAGTAAGCATGTTTTACCTTTGAATTTAAAAGAAAACAAATGTGATATTTTATAGACCTATTAAGCCAAATATTCTATACGTTTTATCCATTTCTTCCTGTGGACTTCACACATTTCTTGCTAAGGTTATCCTTAACGTTGCCTATTATATGGCTTAAAAAATTATTGTGATATGATCTCAATGTCCATTTTGTTTTCTAGCAAGCTACTATTTGTATAAAATAGAGCTATGAATTTTATCATGGTTTTTCTTAGAACCAGCTACTTTACTGGACTCATTAGCTGAATTAACACCCCTCTTTCATATATTAGGATGTTCTATCATCTTGGGATACACAAGTACTCTTTCTACCTTATTTTGAAAGTGTAGAACGCTAACAAACTGTTGAAACACATTGCCACCTGCTGTAGCTGATCAGTTCTTCATGTTCTCAATATAGTTCCTGGTTTTTCTTTCCTATTTACACAATTTTAAAAAAATCTAGTCTTTATAGACAGATACTTTATTGATAGATTAGATAAAATGCCTACAAATAATGAACTTCGTCTGCTCCAACAGAGGGTCACCTTCATGCACAAGAGGTCCCTCCACTCTGGATAGCCATGCTCTCTGTGGTTGGTACCTGGTCTCCTGGGACTGTGCCTCGCCTACCTACAAGAGCTCTTGGAAGAGTTGGGACAATTCTGCTTCTAAGCCAATGTCACCTTACCCTCGGAACTTCCTATCTGCAATGGAGGCCTTCCTTATGGTGCCCAACTCCCTCAGGGCGAAATTTCTCTTTGCTGCTTCCTAGGATTCTCGCCACAGTCTGGTTTTTGTAGCCTGGGGGCATAAAACCAGAGTTTCGCCCAAGTGTGAAATATTCTGGAGGTGTTGATTAGCTGAGGAAATAATTTTTTGCCCAGTATATGTTTACAAAATCCTTAAAATTTTGAACTTTTTATTCTTTGTATTCTTTTACATCTCAAAGCATTGCACCTTTAATAGAAAAATCCAACAGGTTTTTTGGTGTCATTTTAAAATTCATTGTTGATGGATTTTTTTAATATATATAGATAGAGGGGCATAAAGAAGAAAACCAAAAAACTACCCAATCACTCTATCCCCCAGATAACTCCTATGGACATTAAAAAACAAAAACAAAAACAAAAAATACCTGTATATAATTGGAAAGTAAGTAACAGAAGAAGAAAATAAAAGGTGAAGAGTATACTTATTAACTAATTTACTTGCAGATATGTAACTAGTGAAACTGAGGGAACCAGAAGTAAAACTCAGTTGTTTCAGGTGCCTGGGGTGGCTCAGTGGGTTAAGCCTCTGCCTTCAGCTTGGGTCATGATCTCGGGGTCCTGGGATCGGGCCCCATATCGGGCGGGGAGCCTGCTTCCCCCTCTCTGCCTGCCTCTCTGCCTACTTGTGATCTCTCTCTCTCTCCGTCAAATAAATAAATAAAATCTTTAAAAAAAAACCTCAATTGTTTCCGTCTTTGGAGGTCCAGCCCCCTCTTCAATAAACCCTTAATGTGGTCTGGATACTGTTAAAAAAAAAAAAAAAAAAAGACAAAAGGCCCCCAAATGGTGTCACTTGGGCTAAGCCCCTACCACCAAGCCAAGACTTAATACCTAACTGAATTATATTCAACTTCTCCCAGGAGTGGAAATTTACACCAGTCAATGTGGAGTTGCCTGACCAGCACTAATAAGGTAATCAGCCTGATAGACCCCTGCCATCCCCCAAAGGAAGGTGACCTTGCCTTAAACCATCTGTGTTTTGCTTTTATAATTCCTCATTCTGCCCTCTTCTGTCCTATAAGTCTTTCATTTTATGCAGCTCTTCGCAGCTCCTTTTCTATTTGCTACATGGGATGTTACCCGATTCATGGATTGTTGAATAGATCCAGTAAGATCCATAAAATTTACTCAGTTGAATTTTGTTTTTTAACAAAGAAAGACCTTCTTAAATAATCTTGAACCGTTCGCTTTCTGCATTGTATCAGAAAACTCCTGTTCTTAGACCTGCTAGCTATTATTCTAAAGATAAGGAGTTCTATGGTCAAATACTCCTTATGTAAATGTCATCCATTTCTTTCACAGGAGTTCCAATTTCATTACTCATATGCCTTTTAGAACAGAATGCATGTGTGTCCTTCAGACTTACCAGAGATGAGAGAGAATACTGCAGCAGTTTCGCAAACATCTGTCTAATCTAGTAATGCTGACACTATCGTGGTGGTTTTCTTTCAGGCACCTTCTAGCACCATCTATATTTAACCGTTAAAAAAAAATAGTAACTATTTCTTTTAGGAGTCTGAAACAAGATCTAGAGAGAACTCAAAAAGATTACTCAGTATAATTCTCCATCTATAGAGAGTCCTTAGGGAGCAGAACCCAAATTTATCTACCTGCATTTCCCCCATAGTTCCTTCTATTTCGAATATGCTCTATAAATGTTCTCGGAATTGACTGGAAGTCTAACCATTCAGAATGGATGGCCTTAATGATTTTTCAGATGGTCATGCTGTTCATCACGAAAAAGGGTCCTGGGGCCCCAACTCTGAACAAATGAGCAATCAGAGTCACGATGTTGGAACGGGTATAAAGTGGCCCTTAGGCAAGGGAACTCTGAGTACTTTACAGTGTCCCAGGGCAATCATTTTTTTTTTTTTTTTTAAATCAGGGGCCTCTGGGGAAACAATCTGAGGGTTTCAGAAGGGAGGGAGGGAGAGGGACAGGGCAGCCGTGCACTGGGCATTATGGAGGGCACATGTGGTGACAAGCAATGGGTGTCATACAGAGCTACTGAATCACTGAACACATCAAAAACTAATGATGTACTATACAGTGGCTAACTGAACATAAAAATAAAATAAAATTAAATTAAAATAAAATAAAATAAAATAAAATAAAATAAAATAAAATAAAATAAAATAAAGTAAAATAAATAAAATAAAATATAAAGCAGATGCCTTTCAGTAGCCATAGAATGAGGGGAGGTGGGGGCCCTGTCTGCAGTTTCAAATGATTTCCTCCAATTACAATTAGCATTTAAAATACGTTCAAATACAGTTTTATTCAAATACGCCACCTTTGTAGTTAGAGTAATCCTGTTATATTCAGAGTTAGTTGAAGCTACAAGTCTACTTAAGCCATTCATTTTATGCTCCCTCCTAAATGTACCAGGGGTCTCTCCCCTTTGTTCTTTCCAATAGAATCCAGTGTTGCACTCTTTTCTTCTAACATGTGGGTTCACCCTACAGGATGCGAGAAAAGCAAAATAAAATATCCTATTGAATAACAAAATTAGGAAACAGTTTCCTAGACTAACAGGAAAGGCAAGATGATGTCGCTGTGTTCAGTTACATGGCAGGAGCCAAGTTCTTACATGTATTTCAAACCTGTAACATTCCTTTTGTCCCTTATCACCATAAAGATATGCCACTTAACTAACTTAAATTCCTGAGATTATAAATGGTCCCATTTGGGTTACAAAATTCAAGGGTCAGACAAGCAAGATCATTTCCAAAAGAGGACAGGATCCAAACGCTAGAGAGAATTTAAGTCCATTTGCTGTTTTTTTTAATTTATAAAGGAAAAATCTCAAATGAGATAGAAGACATCCTGTAAAATTAGCATTTTCCCCTGTATTTCTGTTTTAGGATCTGTTTTGACAACTGATTTTATGTTTACAGAAATGGATTTTCGCATCTGTTCTATTTAGAAACAGGCATCAAAATTCAGAGCAGAAGAAACCTCAGTTTATCTCATCCAGAGCCTTTATTCTGCAGGTGAGAAAACTGAAGCTGCAAAGAAATGAGGGACCTACTCAGGGCCATACATCTAGTTCATGGCTCAATTCAAGCCTACTCCTGACCTACTCCCGACCTGTGTGTTCTTTCCATGGCATGCCCAGTCTTCATACCATGCTGGTTCCACTAAATTCCTTAAGACTTTAAATTTCAGACTTTCATATTTTGCTATGATTTTTCCAGATAATTAAATCTTAAAATAAAATCAAATAATGCTCTTTAGCCTAAATTACCCGAATATTTTTTTTTAAAGATTTGATGTATTTATTTGAGAGAGTGAGGGAGAGAGAGCATGAGAGGGTAGAAGGTCAGAGGAAGAAGCAGACTCCTCGCTCAGCCGGGAGTCCAATGCGGGACTCGATCCCGAGACTACAGGATCATGACCTGAGCCGATGGCAGTCGCTCAACCAACTGAGCCACCCAGGTGCCCAAATTACCCTAATATTGATAAACAGCATGCCCTTCCTAATTTCATCTAGTTTAACAATCAAAGGTAGAGTGAAACGAGGCAAAGGAAAAGTTTTGATTTAGCTCTTAGAAGGAAAAAATTGCATTCATTCACTCATTCATTCACTATACAAGGACCAATCCATTGCGACATTTTAGATAAGACCATTTACTGGAAAGCTAATACATTTTAAGCCTCAGGGACCCGTAGCTTTAGGCTATGCAATACCTGGACCTAAAAGTGGAAAAAAATTATCAAGCTCATAATTTGGTTGCATTTGAAGGCAATTGTTCACCAAGAACTAATCATGGTAACCTAATTTCTTTTCCTTTTTTGATTGCTTACTAGATTAGTTTAAGAGATTGAAATCACTCATGTAACGTGATTATCAAGATCCTTCTGTGTGTTAGGCGCTGTTCAAGAGTTTAGGGATAACACACAACAAAGTAACTGTCCTCACAGAGTACACAGTACAATGAAATTAACGATATATATCTTTATTTTGAATAAGCTTACTAAGATGTATTTTTGAATACGATGAAGTTCCGTGCTCTTCATCATTACATTATTGGGTAGATTTCCTATCAGAGGAATGGCCAAACATTAGAGAACTGATTAATGGGTTCATGCACACTTGGACAGCAGTCTCTAAAAGAATAGCACAGGGGATGTCAGTCAATGGCATCGTTTTAGTCAGTTATTTTACTAACAATCTGAATGTAAAACACAAGCATCCTTACGAAATGTACAGCCCAAGAGTGTAAGTCAATATGATGAATGACAAAGTCAAGACTTGTCAATATTTTCCCTGAAACGCTGGTGGGCTTTCATGCAAGGCTATTCCATTATCGACAGCATTATGTCCCTTTATCACATTGTGTTGACAGGTGTCAAGAATAATATGTTAGTACGTGTTCAATCACTGTGATAGTTTGCCAAGTTAATATGTCAGTTTTAATAGTTGGAACATTTCTTTCTTATAAAGTTCAAGAAAGTACTGACATCTCTGTTAACAATACTATTTATTAAAACTAAATCTCCAAACACCTGACAATAATTAATGTAATAGACCATATCAACAGAATAAAGGACAAAAACCACATGACCATCTTCATAGATGCAGGAAAAAAGTGTTTGGCAAAATCCAATACCTCTTCATGATAAAAACAGACAGTAAACTAAAACAGAACTGAACTTTCTCAACCTGAGAAAGCCCATCTGTGAAAAACACACAACCAGCATAGAGTCAATGGTGAGAGATTGACCACTTCCCCCTGAGGTTAGGAAAAGACAGCTCTTGCCACTTCTATTCAACATAGTACTGGAGGTTCTACCAAGACAATTAGGAAAGAAAAGAAATAAAAGGCATCTTGATTGGAAAGGAGGAAGTGAAACCCTCTACCTGCAAATGATATGATCTTACACATAAGCTATTCTAAGGACCCACTAAAAGACTGTTAGAACTAATAAACCAGTTCAGCAAGATTGCTGGATATAAGATAATATAAAAATTAATTGTATTTCTATACGGTAACAATGGGCAATCCCAATATAACATTAAGAAAACAATGCCATTCATAATAGTTTTGAAAAAAAATAAATACTTAGGATTAAATTTATCTAAAGAGATATAAGACATGTACTCTGAAAAGCTACAAAATAATGTTGAAAGAAATTAAAGAAGACCTAAATAAATGTAGAGAATTCCCATGTTCATGTGTCAAAGGACTTAGTATTGGACTTAGTATAGGAACACTCTCCATTAGTCTACAAATTCAATACAATCGCTATCAAAATCCTAGGTAACCTCCTTGCAGGAACAGATGAACTGGTCCTACAATGCATATGGAAATGCAAAGGACCCAGAATAACCAAAACAGTATTGAAAAAAACACAGTTGTGGGACCCACATTTCCTTATTGTCCACAACATCACATGTTCTAGACCACCATTTTTGGTCAGTATCATTTCTTCTTCACTAAATAATATTTTTCTTCACTAAAAACAACTATATATTTTTAAATATTTTTTGTTTATTTATTATCTGAGAGAGAGAGAGAGAGAGAGAATGAAAGAGAGGGAGAGAGAGGGAGAGGTCTGATGGAGAAGCAGACTCCCCACTGAGGAGGGAGCCTGACGCGGGACTCGATCCTGGGACTCCAGGATCATGACCTGAGCTGAAGGCAGTTGCTCAACAACTGAGCCACCCAGGCGCCCCCTACACATTTTTAAAATACAAATTAAATGGTGTGTGCATTACATCTCAGTAAAGATGTTTTAAAAGCCCTAATTTTCCAATTCATTTCAAAATGAAATTTTTTCACTTCTCAAATATTTACCTCCTTTCACAATTTCTAATAATGGCACAATTTCCAAACTATATTTTAGCTCCAGCACAATAGCTGCCAACTGAGGTGCAAATATTTTTCTAATTTTCATTATTTCATTTCCTTTATCTTCCCAAATATTGGCTAATTCTCTCTGATGTTTTGTGATGAACAATAGTAAACGTAAAGTTATCAGGAATATATATATTTTATATCTTTAATTGCATCATCCAGAAATTATTGAATATGGTGGTTAATATCAAATTAAAATATCCAGAAAGAATTTTAAATCATGGTTAAAACTCCAAATTTTCTCCTTAACATTACACTAGCACATCTGTATAAAATTCAGTAGAGATTTTATGTCCACATATTTCAGTGAAATCACTTCTCTCTGGCAGCACCAACAAAAACTTTTTAAAACATTTCTGACCTTATTTATGTCAGCTCTTTATAACATATTTATGTTAGCTTATTATGTCAATATTGGAAAGAAAAAAACAATTCCCAAGTTCTTCAAGGGGCTGAATTTTTCATTTAAAGGAAATTATTCTGTGTTTACATAAAGCAATTAAAACATCACCAATAATGATTGAAATTTTACCCTTCATTTATGTTTTCCAAAATGTAGTGTTCTTTTCCAAAGGATACAAAAATACAAATTTGAAGAGATACATGCACCCCAATGTTTATAGTAGCATTATCAAAAGCAACCAAACAATGGAGTGAGCCCAAATGTCCATTGACTGATGAATGGATAAAGAAGAGGTGGTACATACACACAATGGAGTATTACTCAGCCATCAAAAAGAATGAAATCTTGCCATTTGCGATGACATGGATGGAGCTCGAGAGTATTATGTCAAGTGAAATAAGTCAATCAGAGAAAGACAAATACCATACAATCTCACTCATATATGTAATTTAAGAAAGGCAACAAATGAACATATGGGAAGGGGGAAAAGGAGAAAGGGAAATAAGCCATAAGGGACTCATAATGATAGAGAGCAAACTGAGGGTTGATGGAGGGAGGTGGGTTGGCAATGGACTAGATGGATAATGGGTATAAAGGAAGACACCTGTTATGGTGAGCACTGGGAGCTGTATGTAAGCGACAGATCACTGAATTCTACCCTGGAAACTGCACCTAAAATTTAAATAAAAAAAAATAAGTTTTGCGGTTTTTTTAAAGACTTTATTTATTTATTTATTAGGAAACAGAGAGAGTGAGAGAGAGCAGGCCAGAGTGAGAAGCGGACTCCCCATGGAGCTGGGAGCCCAATGTGGGACTCGATCCCAGGACTCCGGGATCATGACCTGAGCCAAAGGCAGTCACTCAACCAACTGCGCCACCCAGGGGCCCCTTGCGTTTTTTTTAAAGTAGTGTTCTCTTGTCAGTAAACATCTATTTTTTAGGATTTATTTATTTATTATTTATTTGCGAGAAAGGGAGAGCATGCACATGCACATGGGCAAGAGGAGGGGGGAGGGAGGGACGGACCGAGGGAGAGGGTAGAGGAGAGAGGCAGACTCCCTGCTGAGCACAGAGCCCAAGGATGCTGGCTCAGTCTCAAGACTCTGAGATCATGACCTGAGCCAAAATCAAGAGTTCGATGCTTAACCAATGAAGCCACTCAGGCGGCCCAGTAAACATATGCTTTTAACAAGCCAGGACTATAAATATAGATTATAATTACATATCCACATCGATAATTTTCTTTTTTCACAGTTCTATTAAATATTCATGCCTAAAAAGTCCATTCCTTTTAAGGATTTTGAAGTGACTTCATTTACTTTCTCAAGAATTTGACTTAAATTTTTGCAATTTTTATTGACTTTTTATTGAACTTTTGAATTTTTATTATTCCACTCAGTCTTAATATTTTAAATTTTTTTTCTTAATGATGATCATAAATTTCTTATCCTTTTCATAAGATTTAACAGAACATGATTCCTAATCTAATAAAATGTTTAACATTTTTTCCTTTTAATAGTGTAATTTTGATGTCATTTCTTCTTTATACTCCCACAGACTTAAATTATTCCTGTTAATTACATTTAACAGAAATATTGAGAAACATATCCAAACTTTGTCGTCCCTTCATTCCAGGTATTTCTATGCAACATTCTGTTATAAATCCTTATATTCCAAAACATTAAAATATACACTTACACAAAAATTACAACATAGTAACTATAAAAGACAAATAAAAAACTTATTTAGATTCAATAGCAACTATAATTACAGGATGAAGATAAACTGGCCATTCTCCCAAAACGCAGACAGTTTTATAAAGAACACACAATCTATCTGCACTGCTTACTGGACTTTGGCCAACTGGCTATGGAGCTATCACTATTTCTCAGATGTTTTTATGACAGGTGGCCATTTATCAAGGGTTGCTGAATATCCTACAATATTTCACTAGAACTAGTGAGTTTATATTATGAATGAACTTTACTGTTGCTATAATAACATTGACCAAGTGGTCTAGAAATATTTCAGTATTTTAATAACCAGTCTAGCCATTAACTATCACTCCTAAGTCTGCATGGACTGCTCCATGTAAGATCAAGAAAATTACTCTCAATAAAGGATGTTCTCCATTATAGTCTGATGTGTGCCTAGTATAGCAAGGACCCTTCCCTGGAGCCTTCAGAGGGAGCAGAGTCCTGCCATCCCCTTGATTCCAAGACTTCTAGCATCCAGAACTGTAAGAGTATCCATTCCCATTGTTTTAAGCTACAAAGTTTGTGGGAATTTGCTTCGGCAGCCTAAGGAAACTAATACACCACATAAATAAATTGTTGTGTGATGAAGGAGGGAGGGAAGAAATATCAAGCAGATTTGCAGTGCTGGCCAAAGTGGATTGAACTAGAAATAAACACCAAATGGCTATACACAAAACATCTGTGATCTATTAGCCTTCATTATGAACCACAAAAAAAGACTAAACAGTGTCTCCAGCTGACAGCCAGCAAGGAAATCAAGACTTTAGTCCTGCAAGTGCTCGGAACAGAATCGTCCCAATACCTGAATGAGCAGAAAACGGATCCCCCCTTGAGCATCCAGAAAAAGAGCTGTGCTGACACCTTAATTTTTAGTCCAGTGAGACTATACGGGACTGCTGACCTACAGAACTGTAAGATAATAAATGCGTTGCTTTAAGACGCTGAAGTTGTATTGTTTATTTTTTTTAATAGCAGCAGTAGGAAACTGAACTTTCAAGAAGACAATGTGCAATAAGCCATAAGAAATATTCTGTTATTGCAAGATTTTATTGAACACCTAATAGGCACTCAACGTTCTAGGTGTTGAACATAAAGTAATGAACAAGGCAGGAAAAGTCCCTGGCCTTATGAGGCTTACGCTATCCAAGCAACAGAAGAGAAGCTGCTAGACCTAAGGACTAAAAGCAGAGAACTAGTACATATGAAAGCAATAGTCAAAGAGCAAGATAGAACTTTTAAAAATTAAAAATATAATAAGTGAACTTTTTAATATTAGAAGGGTTAAATGATAAAGCTGAAAATTTCCGAAGAGATAGGAAATGGAGGAGGAAAAAAAATGCGTTAATGAGAGGATCAGGCAAAGAAGGTAGTGGGAGGTCACGGAGCTCCAGGAGTGATGTCTCCCGAGGAGGACCCACATACCTGGCAAATCAGCTGAAAGGTGTGAAAAATGAACAGTGTCATCAGAGAGTTTGGGGTGAATTCGTATACTATACAGCTCAACTGATGATTATATTCACATAATTCAAAGGATGTATTGTTGATTAACAATGTGAATATTGGGGCACCTGGGTGGCTCAATCGTTGGGCCTCCGCCTTCGGCTTAGGTCATGGTCCAGGGTCCTAGGATTGAGCCCCGCATTGGGCTTCCTGCTCGGCAGGGAGCCTGCTTCTCCCTCTCCCACTCCCCCTGCTAGCGCTCCCTCTCTCATTGGGTCTCTCTCTGTCAAATAAATAAATAAAACCTTTAAAAAGAAAACAATGTGAATATTAATTTATTCAAAATGGCAACATAACCATCTTGAAAGGATGGGGAAAGGATTGTGTTGAGATGAGGGCTTCAGGGAGTGAGCGTGGGGACACTGTAACAGGAAGAAATCCTTTTCTTTTATAACAGGAATTTGATAGCTAACGTTCACATCAGAATAACCAAGAGATAAAAAAAAAAAAAAAGAAAAACAAGCCTACAACTTTGAAAGGTAATGATTAAGTATGAGGGAAAAACAAACAAACAGCTGAAACCTTCAAAAATGATACATCTGGGGACAAGGAAGCAGGAGTCGTGGGGAGAAAAAGCTGCACTTTTTAAAATAAGCCTTCTAGTAATGTTTGGAGTATTTCATGTCACCTGTTGTCCATCTTGATTCTGAACAAACTGAAAAATAAGCAAAACGCAGGGGCAGGTAGAAGAGAAACAATCACTCTTATTCCAGTAAAGGCTAATTGGGGGTGGGGGGGAGGAGCACCAGACAGACTTATTAACTGAGTTCAAGTGTTGGGCCAGGGGAGGCCTGCTCCCAAGATGTCAGGACCCCCAAACACACCACTACACAC
The DNA here is from genome assembly GCA_028533885.1 of Nasua narica. Taxonomy (NCBI): domain Eukaryota; kingdom Metazoa; phylum Chordata; class Mammalia; order Carnivora; family Procyonidae; genus Nasua; species Nasua narica. The sequence continues at coordinate 37,736,121 of CM052813.1, read as the reverse complement.
ATATACATTATTTGGAGCGAGAGGGGTATTGCTGAACTGAACGGCTTGAGCCCTGTGAACAGGGAAAATGATTAGTGATGCATTCATTTTACTTTCATGCATTGAATCAAACAAGGATCTTATTTCAGTGCTCAAAACCAAAGAGACAGTGGCACATTCCTGCTGGCTTGCCCTACATATGGTTGATGATCAAGGCACATATCTCTTCTTTCTCAATATCTTTTTTTTTTTAAAGATTTTATTTATTCATTTGAAAGAGAGAGAGGGAGAGAGCATGAGAGGGGAGAAGGTCAGAGGAAGAAGCAGACTCCCGGTGGAGCCGGGAGCCCGATGCGGGACTCGATCTCAGAACTCCGGGACCATGACCTGAGCTGAAGGCAGTTGCCCAACCAACTGAGCCACCCAGGCGCCCTCTTCTTTCTCAATATCTTAAACTCCATATTATATTGAAATTCGGAGCCAAAGGTACTTAAAGAGAGAACACAGTTTAAGAAGGAAGGCAGCAGGCATACAATTTTTTTTTTTTTTGAGCTGTTAGAAAGAAGTGCTCCTTGTTTGCCCACCCTGTGGGCTATCCTGCTCTACCTCTTGCCAACAAGTCTCCTTTCACCAGTATTATTTATCCTTGTTTCTTTACTAATGTGGCTCCAAGAGACAAAGGGGTACCCTGGAGGTCACTCAGGAAGTCTCTGCTAGAATCAGGAAGACAGCCAGGGTTTTAGACTCTAGATCCCTTGTCAGAATCAACAAACCATGCTCCCGTCCTCCTCTGAGCCTGGTCTCAGCACTGTGCCAACCTTGGTGCCCACGAGGCCTGAGCTGAGCTGGCGTTGCAAAGAGAAACTCAATTTTTGTGCTTCCTGAGCATTTAAGCCTGGAAAAATTCCTGTCCCTAATGTAAGAATCACAGGCATTCATCATCTCTCATTTCCTAAATAGATGAAAAAGAAGAAAGAGCAATAATTTGGGTGTGTTCCTTTAAGTGCTATTGCAAAAACCACCGTCCAACTCAAAGAAGTCTGGACTTACATCCCTCAACCCCACAGATATTTTTTTCTGCTTTTATGGTTCTTATTGAACTGGAAGGGGAGAGCTACTGGCCAAAAAATGAGCCAAACGCAAAGGAAAACAAAGTCAGCCCAGGGTTGGGAGCCAAAGGAGAACATTTTTCAGAGACCATCAGGATTTTATTTTGGTATTTACACCTGTGATTTTTAAATAAGAAGAACAGATATTCTTAGGAAGTAGAAAGTTCTCCTAGATTATAGGCCAGCGGGTGGTAGAAAAAAGCCGTAGGCATCACCTAGGGACATGATCACAACAGGAAAAAATGCAACGAACTCTTAAGCAGGGATTAAAAATCTTAGTCATGTAAAATAAGGATTCGTAGCAAGAACTTGGATGTTGGAACCACTATTGGGCAAATGAGAGTCATTTAATATAGGGCAAGATACTTAGCCTCACTGAGCCTCCATTTCTTCATCTGTAAAATGGGAATAATAGTAATAAAAGTCATGAGATTGAAGAGAGAAATGAAAACATGTTAAGGGCAGCTATGCAGCATACGTTAGTTCCCTTTGTTTGTTCCTCTTCTCCACTGTGGTAGTCATTAGTGCCAGCCACCAATCTTTCCCTTCTTTCCCAAGCACATAGTACCAGTGTACCTTCTTGCTCCCTTGAAAATATGGCCAGGCGCTTTGCTTCGACCAATGAAATCTGAACTGCAGTAAGGAGTTACTTCCCAGCTCAAGCTTTAAAATCAAGTACCAGATCTGCCACGCATCTTTTTTCTCTGGTGGCAACTGGCAATGTTCCAGATAGCGCCCAGCTTGGAGTCAGGAGTGAGCAGGACATGGCAAAATTCACAAAGAACAGGTAGCATAAATGAGAAGCGAAAACCTTAGTTTCTAGCTACTGTGAGTTTTGAGCTCTTTGTTACTGCGGCAGAACCTGTACCCCCTGATGGATTCATTCTCTTTTGAGTAAATGCATTTGCCATCGACTCATTAATTCATGCCACAGATATGTGTTGAACAAATGCCAAGCACTGTGTTAGATGCTGGGAAATGTAGGACACTGATTCTTGTCTTCAAGAAGCTCCAAGGAGGGATGCCTGGATGGTTCAGTCGGTTAAGCCGCTGCCTTCAGCTCAGGTCATGATCCCGGGGTCCTTGGATCAAGTCCTGCATCCGGCTCCTTCCTAGGGGGTGTGGGGGGAGCCTGCTTCTCTCTCTCTCTCTGCCTCTGCCTGCCACTCCGCCTGCTTCCGCTCTTTGTCTCTCTCTCTGACAAATAAGTAAATAAAATATTTAAAAAAAAAAAAAAAAAGAAGCTCCAAGGAAGAAGGTAGGAGGAGGATCATTGTCAGGAGTCTTTTAGAAATATCCTTCCATCGATGCTGATATTGAAAGAGAGTCAAGGACAAGAATTACTGCTTTTGTGCACATGGAATCCTTCCTCTATGCCCTGATTACCTGCAGATATTAGTAACAGAAAGGGTGGGATTATAATACAAGAAAGAAAGAAGGTTGTGTGTTGGGGGAAGAATGAAAAAAAGAGGTGGTTAAACTGACAAAGTAAAAAGTGAATATTTCATGTCGTCTCTTGGTTTCCCACAACTTCCTGGCTCAGTTATCTCTCTTCCACTTTCCCCCTGCGAAAATTTTCTAGAACTTATTTCCTTTATACTGAGTATCAAGTAAAAAACAATATAAAATTGCTTCTTAAAACTTTAGAGCTGTTTACTTTTTAAAAATCCTCACTTTATTATGGAAAAGATATAAGATAAAAAGCCCAAAACAATAAATTTCTAAAGGTGAAATTGTAGGCACAATGCTAATTGGGGACGCCATTTTGGATGGAAGCAAAGGGAATTCACCAATCTTATCATCCGCCATGACGTCCTATGTTTCTATGATTCTATCTAAATGATATGGGTGCTTAGTAAATTGTTAATTCATAGCCCTTAGGCCATTTTCTTTTTCTTTTTAGATTTATTTATTTATTTGTTTGTTTATTTGAGAGAGAGAGAAGGTCAGAGGGAGAAGCAGACTCTCCATGGAGCCGGGAGCCCGATGCGAGCCAGGACTCGATCCCAGGATAACGGGTTCATGACCCAGAAGGCAGTAGCCCAACCAACTGAGTCACCCAGGCACCCCCTTAGGCCATTTTCATTAATGTTTTTCTCTGAGGTTTTATCTTGTTCTTTCTTTTGGAACCTATTCCTCTGCTTCTACCTCTTCCCTGACACTCTATGCTGGTTTCTATGCATTAGATGAAATAGCCACCTCTTCCAGTCCTGAAGGAGTAGCCTCATATAAGAGATGAATCTTATTGTTCAGTCCTGTCTTAGCTCTTCCTTGTCTCAAATCTTTGTGATTGTCCAATCAGCCTTTTTTATTTGTGACTGTAGTTCAGGGAGTGCTAAGAACTGTCAGTGTTCCAGAGGGGAGGATCTCAGCCCCTAGACACAGGCTGAGTAGAAGCCACACCGTCAGGTACCAGCTTTTAAAGTATGCAAATATATACAGTCCTATGGGACCACAAGGATAAGCCCCACCAGTGCTAAATGACCTAGATGTGTCCTTTGGCAGCCATCGCAAAAATCATAGCTCCAGGCAAGCCTGTAGGGAGGCAGAGAGAGCGTGCAGAGAGGTATGCACTGGTCTCGACCCTTAGATGTATGCCAAACATCAAGCCTGGCCCTCAGGCCAAAGTTCTAGAACAAGCAAATGGGCCTCTTCCACGGGAAGACTGAGGGTATGTTTCAGGCTGCTGTCTGTGCAGTGTCCTGGAGTTGGGGGGGGAGGATAAAAGAGGGGGGGAACGCAGAGGGGGGGACCGCCAAGGGGAGCGGGGCACACAGCCTATCAAGAACTGGCTCTCCGATTGTTCCAGGCCTGTGAGACCCAGGAATACAAGCCCACCCCCCACCCCCAGCCACCACAGCAGGCAATCCAGGGGGCCTCCCTGGCGGTAGCAGCAAAGAACAGTAAGAACTGGGGCGCCAGCCGTGTGTAAATCTCCCCTCCACGAGATACCGGGGCAGAGGGAGCCTGTAGACCCGGCCCCCAACCAGGAAACAAAAAAGAAAGCAGAGAGAGTTAAAAACAAACACGGGAACACAAAGAAGATGGCGCTGGAGCCTCCATGGCCCACCCGCCGCCGCCGCAAGACAGAAGGGGAGCGGAAGAGGGCGCGTGCCAGGCTCCCACCCGGGAGAGCATCCCCGAAGGCCTCCCACGCGTGTGTCAGGAGGCCTGCCCCTCAGGGTGAAGCTCCAGGGCACGCAAGTGGGGGCTCCCCCCACACGAAATCCCGGGGCCTCTCAAGCAGGGCTCCTGCCCTGGGCCCTGGGGCGCTTAAGTCGGAGCGAGCCCTTTAAGAGCTGCTTCTCAGGTCTTCACAGCCTTGTGGGGCTCGTGGGTGCCACCCCCATTGGTTTTCGAGGCTAAATGTTTGGGGGGGATTGTCGCTCAGGTGCAGGTCTTTAAAGGAGGGGTGCCTTGATGGGGGGGTTCAAACCCCTTCAGCTCTTCAGGGAGAAAGAAGGCCTGAGTTTTGAGTCCCCTCCCCAAGGGGGGGGTCCTCCCACCCAAGGTGGGGGTCCTGGCCGGACTGTGTCCCAGCCTCTCCTACCTGACAAGTCGGGGTCTCTCAGCCCATGTTTCCGGGTTTTGGGGGGGTTCAGAGGAAGTTGTTCCCCACGTAACCACAGATTCCAAGCGTTCCCGGAGGTGGGCAGTTCAGGCTCCTCTTAGGTCTCCCATCTTGAACAGGAACCCGGGTCTTTTCTCCCTTTGGCAGTTTTATATTAAAGAGACCGTATTAGCTTAAGGATGATCCCGTGCTTTTTAAAACTCATTGCCGATCTTTGGAAGGCTCCCCTCCCGAATTACAAAAAGAACTCAATGTTCTTAACTGGTAATTACCAATGACTCTTATAAACCCTATGTTCAAAGAAATCACAGTTAATAAAAGGGTAAATACAGTTAATAAAAGGGTAAATGCAAATATTTGTACTTATGCAGGTTATGTATTTATCTAAAAAATAGATAAAATAGATTTAAAAATAGATTAAAAATAGTTGGTTCTTTATAGTCATAGGAATATTTCTAAAAATATATTATGATTTTCTTCTCTTAAGCAGAACTTTGTGTAGAAAGAAGATCCAGCCCTACCCCTACCCAACCCCATTTAGCCAGAGACACCCACTGCATCAGAAAATATTAGGATTGTTAGGCCAAGAAAATAAAGACAAAGACAGAATAAAAGTATACCCTAATTGATTACCTTGAGGTCCATTTTGTATTTAGAAAAGGCAAAATAAATACATGACTGTTCTCTTTTTTCTAAGCGAGCTTCAAAACAGTAAGTTCATTCCCTTTTATCCCTCAACAGTGACCAATCAACTGAGTTCTTTAGAATCATGAGGAACTTACAGATATAATCATATTTGATGTGTTTGATATAATTGCAATTATTATGAATTTTGAGTGCTCAAAATGACCCAGTCTTGCCTAGCAGGAACCTATTTTAATTGATTCTTCGGTTCTTTGACACAACCCTGGTAGAGGTTGATAGCTCCCTTGCTTTCTGTAAACATTTATAGATAAAATGTCTGGGATTTGCTTTAAAATGATGGCACAGGAAAAAGAAGTATAAATGAAACAGTATTGGCCATGGGTTGATAATTGGCCCCTGGAGTTTCCTTACACTATTCTCTTCCATTTGAATATGTCTGAAATTTCCAAAATAAAAAGTAAAGATTTAAAAAGTTCAGCCTGTGACTTCTAAAATAGGACCTTGAAATCCTTAGTAAGGATCCTTAGTAGTCTTAAATGCCTGGTTTTGATGGGAGAAAAGGGCATTTGTCCATTTCCAAGGCTTCTCTTGGAATGGAATATTCTCTTGGAATATACTTTTATCAAGAAAAAGTATAGTGGGGTACCTGGGTGGCTCAGTGGGTTTAAGCCTCTGCCTTCAGCTCAGACCATGATCTCAGGGTTCTGGGATCTAGCCCCACATAGCATCGGGTTCTCTGCTCAGCAGGGAGCCTGCTTCACCCTCTCTCTCTGCCTGCCTCTCTGCCTACTTGTAATCTCTCTCTCTCTCTCTCTCTGTCAACTAAATAAATAAAATCTTAAAAAAAAAAAAGTATAGAAATCTGAGTATAGAGTTTTCCTCAAAATCAGAGGTAGTGGGCTTTCTGGATATGAGGACATTCCTCCAGTTCCAGGAAGGGATGAAACTCTCTCTAAGACAGAGAACAGGAGGCGGCGGGTGGAGGGTGAAGAGAGTGGAAAACCATGAGCTGAAAGCCCCAAAGGTTTTTCCTGGTGGGTACCTCTTGACAGTTTTGGTCCTGGTCACAGGGCTGGCTAAAAATGGCTTCTGAGGGTAACCTGTTTGTCTCATCTTCTTCCACTCTTTAGGCCAGATTCTTGTCTCTAATCCCCCAAAAGACGGACTCAATTTCTTTTGGTCCAGGAAATCTTGCTTTCCAAACAGGGCAGGGAAGAGCACTGGGCTGGGAGTCCAGAAGCCAGCATTTGAGCCCTGTGACTCAAAATGACACCATTTCTTGGGTCTCAATTTCCTCACCCATTAAATGAAAGGTCAGCCGGCAAGACTCAAGAGCCTTCCGTGTCCCAACCTTCCAAACCCGAGATCTCAAGACCCCTGGGCCTGAACACACAGCCCTGCAGGCCTTTATGCCTTTTCACAGAACGCCTTTTCCACCATTACACATTACACAGCCTCCTAAAGATATATAGGACTGCTGTCACTTTTTGCTGATAATTGGCAGAGGAGGGGCCCAGCACAGATAAACCCCAAAGTTGGCAGCACTTTCAGGCTTTGGAAATCAGGCGCGTCACCGACCTGTATGATTTCTCCTCTCTGTCCTTGTTCGCCTGCAAATCCTGACCCCCGTCCCCACTGCGGAGAAATCTCCTACGAGACGGCTGCCGGCGTAGCCTCTGCGCCCAGGAGGCGTGGAGCAGAGGGCGCGGGAGCTGAGCACGCTGCGGCCACGCTCCCCGCGCAGGGACGAGAGGGAGGGGCCGGCGGGGGCCGGGCAGCACCAGAGGCGGCGCGCGGGGCTCGCGGCGGCTCAGTCTCCTCCCGAGCCCAGCCCCGGCCGGGCAGAGCGGCGGCTGGCGCGAGCCGGAGCCGGAGCCGGAGACCGGGCCTCGGAGCAGGGAGGCGGAGGGCCAGAGAAAGCGGCGGACCCGAGTGGAGGGCCGCGCTCGGGCCCCCGCCGCGTGCGCGTCCTCCTGGCGGATCCCGGTAAGTGCGGGCGGCCGAGTCCCCGCCAGCCTCCAGGCTTGGTGGCCGTAGCGGTCGTTGTCCCCGGAACCGGTGGCGCGCATCCCGCCGCTGCACCACAGCCTCACAGGTGGCTCCGCGGTGGACGTGGGTGCCCCAGGCCCCGCAGGGAGTTAGCTAACTCTCTCCGCTCGGGGGTGCGGTTTCCGAGCCCCCGGCTTCTTCCACCCGAACCGCCCTGGCTTCCGGCTCCGAGGTGGGGGGCGCGGCGGGGCAGGGCCTGCCGTCGGGGTCGACGCGCCAGAGGAAAGCTCCCCTTCCCCAAACCACCCATAAACGAGTCGGGGAGATGCGGGCCAAGCGCCTTTCCAAGCTGCGTCTCCGCTTGCTAGTGGGGGCGTCCGTCCTTTAGTTTTATTTTCCTATTAACCCACCAAGGAAAGTTTGGGACCACACAAAGCAAAGTTGGGGCGCGGCTGGGGGTGCACTTCTCCAGCAGAGGCAGCTCCCGCGGAGCGAAGCGGCGCAGGGGGAGCGGGCTCGCTGGAGCTGATCCTGCGCCCTGGGAGTTGAGTCTGTCCCTGCCTGTAGCCCTGGCCAGGCATTGTGACAATCCCCGGAGCGCTGTGAGTCGCTTAATCTTTGGTGCTAAGCGTCGACATCTGCAGCCAGCCGAGAAACCCTGTGATGGGTAGCAGCGTCTTAGCCTCATTTGACTTGTGGTCTTGCTCTGCTCTGCAAACCTGAGCTCCAGCTAATCTCAGTGTTTAAACCCGCGTGTGTTTAATTAGCTTATTTTACACCTGAGATGATCTCAGCGAGCCTCTAAAATGAAATCGTTGATATAAAAAGCAACAACCGTGTTTTAAAGAAAAATTTAAATGGGAACCGTCAGAATATACGCTGTTGTGTCTAGATATCTAGTTTTACCCATCTCTGTGGGATAGAGAATGAAAACTGCTTGCATATCTAACGTACTAGAAGAGTCAGTGTCGGGGCTCTTTTTGTCAGATTTTGTGGATAGAGGTATTGCTGCAGTTTGCATATTGTTTAAGAAATACACATTGAGTCTCTAGAAATAGCCTACTTGTTAGGAGTTGTTTGATTTACAATGTTGTCTATTTTACATATGACTAAAGGTTGTTTTTTAAAATAAGCTTTAGCTGAAAACAATATCTAGATGTTTAGGGAAGACCGTCCATGTCACCAGAACATTCTTTAGTAAACTTAATTTTTTAAAGGGCTATTTTCCTGCTTCAGACATAGAAGAAGCTTTTCATGAAAAATAAGATGCTGAGACCTTTATGTGTATAAGAGAACTATCTCCTCCGACACTCAGTGCTTTCAAACGACAGATTAAATCAGAAAATTGTGCCTTTAAATGGAATTATATAATTGGGTTGAAAGAAAACTCAATGAGTAATTATTGGTTGTCAAGTACTTAGATAGTTCTAAACGAAGTGGTATCTTTTATCGCTGGGCGGTTATTTGTCACATGATTAAAAGTGGGATAAACTGATAGAGTTTCAGCTACAATTTTTTTTTTTATATTTAACACACACATCTACATAGTCTAACTGATATGGGATTTACCAAAATGTTTGAGTTTATAAATACATGACTGCTATTAAGTGCTTACTAGGTGCCACATCTTATGCTAAATGTCTCCTTCTCAAAGCAGTCCTTGATGGCAGATGCTGTAATTGTTCTTGTTTCTGGGATGGGGAAAAGGAGGCACAGAGAAGTGAACTAACTTACCCAAGGTCAAACCCAGGATGGGACTTTATCATACCCATGAAGTTCTTTTTGTAGAAAAGACATGATTTTGTCATTGACTTATTCTTGTTTTAATTTTTCTTTAAGCATAAATGTCGAAAATATTTCCCGTGAAGTCTAAGAACCCCTGATTGTGAAAGGGCCCCCACCAGCACCATTGACCGTAAAGCGAAGAAAAGTATGAGAGAAATATCTGGTTGAGTCTACCATCAGAAGACCACCATATCCACCAGAAGACCCAGGATGGATCTGCACCAAAACACTGCCATCCCTTCCCTTGAGAAATGGTGTTTGGAGAAGTCAGTATCTGGCTGCAGGAGACATTATAATGTCAGGAAAAAACTGAAGTTGATTCGAATCTTGGGCCTTCTCTTGGGCCTAGTCACCATTAGCACTGTCTCGTTTTCAGTCAGTGCCTTTTCTGAGACAGAGACCCAGAGCACAGAAGAGGCCATTGGGGCAAGTGGCTCTAGCGCCATACACGGTTACCATCAGAGAACTCTCTTAGATTTAAATGACAAGATCCTGGATTATACTCCACAACCCCCTCTTTCTCAGGAAGGCACATCTGAGAATGCTACAGATCATGCCCAAGGAGACTACCCAAGAGACATCTTTTCCCTCGAGGAGCGAAGAAGAGGCGCCATTATTCTGCACGTCATTGGAATGATCTACATGTTTATAGCCTTAGCCATCGTCTGTGATGAGTTCTTTGTTCCCTCTTTGACTGTCATCACTGAGAAATTGGGCATCTCTGATGATGTGGCCGGAGCCACCTTCATGGCCGCAGGGGGCTCAGCCCCAGAACTTTTCACATCTCTCATAGGGGTGTTTATTGCCCACAGCAATGTTGGCATAGGCACAATCGTGGGCTCAGCGGTGTTCAATATCCTCTTTGTTATTGGCATGTGTGCTCTGTTTTCTAGAGAAATCTTAAACCTGACATGGTGGCCGCTCTTTCGGGATGTGTCTTTCTACATCGTTGACTTGATCATGCTGATCATATTTTTCCTGGATAATGTTATCATGTGGTGGGAAAGCTTGCTTCTCTTGACAGCTTACTTTGGCTACGTGGTTTTCATGAAATTCAACGTCCAAGTAGAAAGATGGGTGAAGCAAATGATAAACCGCAATAAAGTCGTCAAGGTGACAGAGCCAGAGGCCCAAGCAAAGGTTGGTAGTGGTGGTTGTTTACTTAATGTTTTGAATAATTATGTTTTTGAGCTCTACCACTTTCTTAATGGGATGGGGTTTGGGGCTAGCGTGGGTAGCAGATTGCTTTCTGCAGTTCCGTAATAGCCAGACTGACAAGGCAGTGGGATTTGGGGATATTCTTCTGGATGTCTCCTAAATTCCCAAGCTCTTGGCTACCGAGTAAAGCGTTGATAAATATAGTTTATGTAAGTATCCCAGAGTGGACTCAACAGTTATTTGCATCTGGAAGCAGGCATAATGATTTTGTGAGCAATTTCATTTTCACAGGAAAGTGTGTGTGTGTGTGTAGCTTAGCGAATTGCAGGTATTTTTTTTTTTAAGTAGGTACATGATAATGATCAAGAACCATCTCTTTAAAGACATTTAAGGAAGAAAGTTTGCTTGCATCACCAGAGCTGAGCCTTTAAGTCAGCAGCAGGGCCCAAAAGGACTGGCCATCGGAATGGTCCCAACCCTTTTTCTTAATCCACACCATGATCTTCAGACCGCTTAAGCAGGAGCTGATGGAGCTCCATGAGAGGAAGTCATGGCCAAGCCCTGCTGTCTGCCTCCATGGCTTGATGGCCCACTTTGCATGCCATGATAAACATGACCCCAAATAATTTTACAGTAGAATTTGAGGGAGTTTTCATGATAAGAGTGGCCATCCTTCCCCTTAGGTGGTGACCACATTGGTATAGGGCTGAGAATGCAGTGATCTGCAAAAAGGTAAACCAATTTTTTAAAATAATGAATGAACAACAACACCAATAAAATCTTAGGTTAAGTATATAATGAAGTTCTGATTTATATCCTAACGTTGGAATGTTGTCTCTGAATGTGATTTTAAACAGAAAAGCAAAATACGTATGCAGATTTTTCATACTAGCATCTGGGAAAAATCTCATGTATGCAAAAAACAGATGTTGAGTGGAGGGTGAGCTATTTTATATATAAAAAAATATTGTAGCAACCATGACATGGAAGCAAAAAAAAAGATGCCAGTAATATTGCTATTTATTATGTGTAAAAGAAAAATGTTTTCTACTACATTTTTTTCTGATGTTTCACTCAGTGTATGGTTGTTTGTTAGAAACTGTAGTAAAAACAAGTCATTTAGCAGGAGACATGGCAAGTAAGCATTCACATGTTAGAATTGAATATATATCTTTGAGGGCATCATTGGACCCCTCTTCCTGCTCTAATTTTGTAGCCAAAAGGATGATCCCTTAAGCCTGATTGCTGGTTTGAGTGGTTTGCATTGATAACCTAGGTGTTTATTTCAATTAGAGGACTCAATAATTGCCACGGGAAAGGCATATTTTTTTAGAGTCAAGGAAATAATTCGTCATCTTATAAATATACTGGGCATATCAAGGGTAAAAAGTCTTTTCGAGGGCTCAGTATATTTTTGTTTTGTTTCACAACAGTGGAACTTCACTAACTTAATCACAGATTTTGCTGAAGGTTATACTGACAACAGTTGTGATAAAGGGATTTGCAGAGCAATCCAATGGTATATGTAGATTGCAGGGGGATTTTATATTCTGATTTGAGGAGGAGCTGGTTTTGTGCATTTGGGAATAACTTTTTTTTAATTTTTTTTTGGGGGGGAATAACTTTTAAATATAGTTTATAGGCACTATTTAATCAATTATAAACCATTCACTAAAGGAGCCCTGGCAGGATCTTTACCTACTACAGTAGGTGACCCTCATGTCATGTTTATGATATTTGAAAGTCAGCAGCTTAGGCTGACCATCTTAGCAGTTGTTATTGAAATCCATAATTCAGTGCTATGCTTAATATTGTGCAATTTTTTAATTTGGGAATTCTGGATTTACCTAATTAAAAAGGGAAGTAGATAAGATTCATGTCTATTTCTCCCGTTTTTTTATTTTCCCCCAAACTATGTTCATTGTATTATTTCCCTTATTAGCACTAAATAGCTTTAATTTATTTCTTTTAATCATTATTATTTCTTTTGGCATTCAATAACTACATTGAACTATAAATTATCATGAGAACAGAATTTTTTTAAACATAGCTATGTCTTGATCGGTATTCCCTGAAAATGCTAGAACACAATTTTTAGGTGGAACAATGCATAATGATAGGTGATTTCCTTGAGGAAATTTCACCTTGCCAATTTCACTTTGAAGTAGTGTTGGACAAAAAAAATTTGTTTCATTAGTTAGTCTTTATCATATGCTTGATTTCAGAATCTTATGGAGGTTTTCCTGCCCAAACACTGAATATAAGGTGTCCCAAGGAGGAATGAATCCTTGAGTGTTTAGTTTTCTAACCTGTAGAGTTGATTTCTGATAACATACTCTACCATTCTACAGAAACCAGTGCTTCTGATATCATCAAATGATGCAGGAAAGAGACCCTAACCCAAATGCAGCCCTAAGTGAAGTCTTCATGGAGAGGAATATGCTGTAGAAGAATTTAGGAAGCAAAATGGCAATGTTTTTGTGGTCTTCTTTGTACAGCTATGGAATATGGGAGTTTGGGAAACTAGAGGAAACATATTTTAGATGTACAAATCATCAGTGGCTCTTGCTAAAAAATCATCAGCTCTGTTGGGCTCCTGGCAGTGAACTGTTTTAGAAACTACCTGCTTCAGAGGCAAGTTGAAAATTCTAATATGGTTCCATTATTGAGGATATATGTCATGGGGCAACTGGGAAACACAGAAAAATGTGAGCTGGCATATTTTCTCATGGTTACAGTAATAGTTTCTCATCTCATTTAATTTTTACACCCTGTGTGTGGTTTTTATTTGTTATTACTATTATTTCTTTTAGTGATAATATTCTTTTTAAAAAGGTGTGTAGTGGGGCACCTGGGTGGCTCAGTGGGTTAAAACTCTGCCTTCGGCTCAGGTCATGATCTCAGGGTCCTGGGATCGAGTCCCGCATCGGGCTCTCTGCTCAGCGGAGAGCCTGCTTCCCTCTCACTCTCTGCCTGTCTCTCTGCCTACTTCTGATCTCTCTCTCTCTGTCAAATAAATAAATAAAATCTTTAAAAAAAAAAGTTTTAAAAAGGTGTGTGATGTCATGACAGGGTAAATAGACTTGGGACACTGACTCAGGGTAAAAAAAGGTTTTGACCTCAGTCTGTAATCAGCCGAGTGATCTCAGAAGTCATATAAACTCTTGGAGCCTCAGTGTCCTAATTTGGACATGAAAATAACAATGCCTACTTTATGGAGCTAGGAAAATTATTAAATGAAGAAATGAATGCTAAGCACCTAACATAGTCCTTGGCAAATGTGGGTTGTTCGATAAATGTTAGTTCTTTGCCTTTTATCGTCTGTTCTTAAATGAAAAGTGAGTCAAAATAAATTATTTTTTTAAGATTTATTTATTTAGTTGAGAGAGGGAGAGTGTGAATGTGAGTAGGGGGAAGGACAGAGGGAGAGAGAATCTTAAGCAAACTGCCCACTGGGCGCAGAGCCTGATGTGGGGGCTCCATCCCACGACCCTGAGACCATGAGCTAAGCTGAAATCAAGAGTCTGACACTCAACTGACTGACCCATCCAGGTACCCCTAAATACATTATTCTAAATTCAAGAATCTCGCATTTTTAAAAAAACTGAAATTCATGCCAGTGAATCATGGAGTTAAGCAGGTCATTGTCTCCCTTAGGGGCAGAGACTATTTGTCATAGTATGATATTTATAAGCCCTTATTCACATACAGGGAATACATGCAGGCCAGGTATTATCATAAACTCTAAGGAAACCTCCAAATGCATTTATTGTCCTGAAATTTTATTGTGTAGAATTTTGCTTGAAATAAGTAGGCCACTAACTGGGGTTAAGAAATACCAATGCTGAGCAGAGATTTTTGTTTTAAGGGTATTCTTATTTCTAAATGATTAGGCCTCTCTTCTAAAAACCTCTCCATAGCTGGTCAGAAATAACTGAATCCTGCAGGATGTGAAGTCGTGCGGAGTCTCAGGACATCTAGAGCATTTGCCTGTACTCCTGGTCTAGCCGCTGAAGTCCCTTGATCTGTTACCGTGCTAGGCCGTCTTTGGCCTAGAAAGCAGCTGTCCATGGTATTTAACTTCTTCTGAGATTTGGCATTATAATCTGACAGCAAATCAGCCCAGTTCTAATGAAGGGAATGGTCTAAATAAAGACGCTTAAAGTTGGATCGCGGAAGGGTAGGCTAGTTAGTAATTTAGGTGTGCTTTGCTTTATTCAGTTTGTATGTTCCTGAAAAGTTGTGTGTAAATAGAGTTTTTGTGTTCAGATTGTTATTAATGTTCAGGAGAAAAACAAAATTGAAACAATGCTATAAATATTCCTCACAAGGTGATGTTGTTCTTATAAGGTACTAAACCATAAATAATTTTATCAATACAAATGTGTAGGTCCAAGCTTGCTTGTGGCACAGAAGATACTATATATTCAACCTTTGTTTCCCCTTCTAGTAAATAAATTAGTAAAATTAATGTATAAACTTCAACGAAGGTAAAGTAAGATAATCCTTATAATAAATAAAAGGATAATATTACTTAGTAGATTTGGAAACTCTCTGTCCTTCTCACCAGAAAGAAAATTTAGGCATTAAAATTCTTAACTGACTAGATGCCTGTGAATGTAGTATGTTTATCGACAGATCACAGCATAGCACTCTTTTCCTTGCCCTCTTTCCTTTTACTTATATTAAAAGCCAACCCTTTGGTTACTGCATATGATTCAAAGAGTGATCAGGCATTTCAACAGACCCCGAAAACCCAGCAGATTTTAATACACAGAAGTCAGATTACATTTGGCTTTTCATCCTTGCTTCTCTGATTTCTCCAGTAAGACAAGACCTGAACTTTGTGAATCCTGGCAATCTTGAGAGCAAGGGTTTACCACCATTTCCCTTCTTTCCTCCCTTCCAGCTTTGGCCATCCCTCGCCCCCCCCCCCCCATTCCTCTTTTCCCTTTTCTTTCCTTTTCTCTCTGTCTCTCTTTCTGGCAGAACCAGATCATTTGTATTTTAACTTTAACAAGGAATGGGATTGGGAGGTTAAACTCTTCTTTGGCTGTTGGGGAGGCAAGCACATCTTCAGTGTGGATGGTTTCATTTTCTCATTCTTTTATTTTCAAACTTCTTTTTTTTTTAAGTAAGTCCTTAGTAGGCAGAATATAGCTACATTTTGCTTAATTCAGTTTGACAATCATTATCTTTTAACTGGAAAGTTTAGTTTATTTACATTGATTGTCATTACTGTTACATTTGGATTCTTTCTATTATGCTTCTTTATCCTTTCTGTTCATTCTGATCTTTCTGTTTCTTTATAATTTTTTCTCTTTTTTTTGGAGAAGGAGGGGCATTGAATTATTTTCCTTCAATTTCTTTTTCCCTTTAATAGTATGGGATTTATACACTCTATTTCTATTCTTTCAGTGTTGGCCTATAAATTTTAATGTGTACAGTTAACTTAAGATAGTATAGGTTAATTACACTCCTGCCAAATAACCTAAGGACCTTAGAACATTTTAACCCTGTCACCTCTCCCCTGGTATATATGATTCAAAGTCCATGATTTAAGTTCTACCTTCATGTTTTATAACAGCTTTATCGAGATATAACTTCACTTTTTTAACCCTACAAATTAGATATTATCATCATGCCATCAGTGATTTTATATTTAACCATTTTTTACCAGCTTTTCCCCTCCTCTCTCTTTTCTCCATTTTAGACTTCTTTTCTATGAGTTTTTTTTCCCTCTACTGACATATTTTTTATAAGTTCCTTTAGCAAGAATCTATTAATAGTAAATGCTCCTGTTTGTATTTGCTTAGAGATGTATTTCACTTTTAGTCCTGAAAGACACTGGATAGAAAATTACTTTCTCTTTTGACTTTGAAAATTATATTCCACTGTCTCTGACTTCCATTTCTGAGACTGAAAAAAACTACTGTCAGTGTAAATGTTGGTCCTTTTAAGAAATCTATCTTTTCTTTTTGACTACATTTAAGGTTTTCTCTTTGTTTCTGCTGGTTAGCATTTTCTTTATGCCATGTTAGGTATTGTTTTCTCACTTATTTATCCCCTACTTGTGATTCACTAGACTTTCTGAATTTGGAGATTAGTATATTCTACCAATTTTGACTCTACCTCATTCTTCCTATAGTCTTCTAGAATTCCGATGAAACATATCCCATCTCAACACATCTACCACATCTTGTAACTGCTCCTCTTTTTCTGTCTCTGTCCCTCATTCTGTGCCTTTCTTGATGTTGACCTCCTAGTTTCTAATTTTCTCTTCAATTTTGTCTAATGTGCTCTAGCTCATCGATTAAGTTTCTAATATTTTTCATTTCTAGAAGCTTTTTTGTATCTCTTTCATATCTGTCAGGTTGACTTTCATTGTTTCTTATTCCTTAATCATTTATCGACTTCTTTTATTTCTTTAGAAATGTTAAATTCATTTATATTTCTTTCTCAATATTCTTAGTGACAATGTGCTTGCAGGTCTAGTTACTGTTTTACTGATTCTCGATCATGTAGTGTTGCTTTCTTACATATACAGTGATTTAAAAAAACAAAACAAAACTTTGAATTCCTGTTCCTTGGAACTTTACCCATGGGAAGTCATTGAGGCCTAGGTTTTAAGTGTGTTCTTCTGAATAGGACTGTATTTGTTCTTTGACAAGTGCCTGATAGCACAACCAGCCTGGGATCATTCTAACCTGGATGTTTGACTTTTTTCTACCCTAAACTACCCTTTTTCTACTCTAAACCCATGTGAGTGAGCCAATGATAGAAATTTTTAAAGGATTTTTGCTTACTTGGTGTTGTTGATTCTAAGAAACCCTTGACTCCTCACTAACATAGTTAGATAATTTAAAAAACATTATATCCAATATTTTGGGGTATGATATACTGAGAATTGTTTCTCTGAATATTTGGTCTTTATATTGCCAGAAATATATGTTTCAGACTGTAGGTTTGTGAAAAGATAATGCATATAACAAGAGATACTGATATGGAATTTTAACTGAGTACTCTCAGAGTGTTTCATACAGCCTAGCCATCGCAATAAAGCTTCTCATCAACAAAAATCCTACCAATGGCAAATTTTGAACCAAATCTAAGAGGCAATTCTAACCAAGTTATTTGGGGCCTCTTTAAATTTGCCTTTTAAATAATATTTTTACTAGATACTGAAAGTAATATATTCATTGTACAGGATTATAAAAAACACATCAAAATATAAAAAAGAGATTTAAAATAGCCCATAATCTCTGCATTGCATCATCTGAAAATAATTCTGCATGTTTGCATGTATTCTTCCAGACTTTTCTCACATACACACCTACACACACGTATATTCACATATATATCTAAGTATTTAGATAAATTGGAATCATATTGGACATGCATAGCTTTAAACTTGAGTGTATAACATTTCAATTTTTAAGATTTTATTTATCTGAGCGAGAGAGAGAGAGAGAGAGAGAGAGAGCATGTGCACAAGCAATGGGAAGGGCAGAGGGAGAAACAGACTCCCCACTGACTGGGGAGCCCAAGTCAGGGCTCAATCCCAGGACCCCAGAATCGTAACCTGAGCTGAAGGCAGATGCTTAACTAACTGAACCACATATACAGTGGTTCAGATATGGCACACATATCAGTGGTTCAGTATGACACACATACAAGTATGTGACTATTCATGGGCATTTTCTCATATCATTAAATGTAATTAATGGTTTAGTATTATTGTAAAATAGAAAATCCTTTTCATATTATAAAATGTTGCAAATATATCACTACTATGAAAAAAATGCTACAACAAATAGCCTTACACACACATTTCTGATTTCAGAGAAACAGAAATTCTGGATCAAAGTTTATGAGGTTTTTAAAGGCTCTGCTCATTGCAACATACTTGGTAGTGTTGACTATTATCATTTTTAATGTTTTTATGTTTTCACAGTGAAACATAGTGTTTCATTGTTTTAATTTGCATTTCTTTGATTAATTAGGAGGTTGAGTGTGGAAAAATACGTTTATTGAGAATTAATATTTTAATAGGTTGCCAGTTTGCTGCATATCTTTTGTGTCATTTTTAACGTTTTCTGTGATGACTCCAAGATCTCTTACAAGTATGTGTTGAGAATCACAAACATTAGCTTTCATCCCTTCCCATGATTTCGACCCAAATAAAGCCAGGAGGCTTTTGTGTTTTCTGTTTTAAAGAACGAATTATTTTGAAGGAGGCCTTATGACTCACGAGTTGGAAGGTGAGGTTCCCAGGGACTGGCCATGTGACCTTGGGCAGAGCCCGTACCACCTAAAACCCCTGTTTTCTCATCTGGAAAATAGGAGACTTGACTTGGATGACCTAAAACGTTGTTCCCAGTTTGTCATTTCTGTCTTTGGAAGCTCTAGTGTATCCTACGTGGAGTACTCTAACCGTGTCAAAGTAATACATTTACCTAAATAATCCCTAAAACAGGAGACCAGACCCTAACCATACCCATACCACCAAACTCTGTTTCTAAATTGGCTTACCTGTGCTATTTTCATACAAATGACTTATTGGCTTTGCCAAGCAATAATCTTGCCTTGGGCATGTGGTGGGAGGTATGGGTTCCAGACAGGAGAAGGACTCACTTGGGAGAAAGTCATTTAAAGTTTACAGCAGGATTCTAGACCTGCTCAGCATTTGTGGCTTTTAGCTGGGAAGACTCACCTTGGCAGCTCCACGTGCATCCCTGGGATGCTTATCTCTGCACAGTCGAGAGAAGAGAGAGGTCTCAAAACTGGTCATGTGCTTCATACCAGGTCTTTACTCCACCAACACTCTGAAATAGAGATCATCTCTGCCTGCACATCAGGAGCCTGAGAGCCAGGAAACAGGCATTGCCTGAGGTCCCAGTTGGGTAGTACCGACCTGCATTTGAACTTGAGTCTGACTCCTAAATGCCTGCTCCTTCTTCTGGTGCTTCTCACTGGACGATAAAGTTGGGGATAAAGACGAAAGCAAACCTCCAAATTAGATTCACATTTCATATTAAGCTCTTTTCAGTTAGTGACTTTCAAATATTTGTTGTCATGACCTCCACTAAGAAATCCATTTTCCATTCTAACCCATTGTGTTGCACAGTGGATGCTTGCACACCTACGTAGGGGCATGCTTACGTACACATATCAAAATCAAATCTAAGTGTGATGCACTTTTTATTGCTGAAATTTTCCATGTTATCAAAAATACCAGTTGCAACCCTCTAAAGTAATTTCATGACCCACCCATGAGTTGTCACCTGAGTTTTAAAAAATAATATCATGTTAAGAAATTTCTTTTTTCTCCTCTTCCTCTTTGCAGGGCTGCCCTGCAATTCTGTGCTAGTTCACTGCACAAGGGCATCTTTCTGACCAAGGGTATGAATAGGGGCAGAAAGTCAGACATCACTCTGCTGGATAAGCTGTGTGCTTTGGTCTGGAACCATAGTTCCCCAGAGGGAAGGGGTGCCTTTTCTTCATTCAACCAAAGTGCCCTTTGGGCTGGTGGTGGCTTTGCCTCATACCCTCAACTTCTCTTTTTTACAATGGACTGTTTAGAGTTTCAGACCATGGATCCACGGGAGCCCTTATGCATGCTGATTTTCATGATTGGGACTGTTTCAGCCATTTCGAGTCAAATCCGCATGTTATCTCAGCTTCCTCCCCAAGCACACACACTGTCTGTGTTCAGTTGGGTCACTTCAACGCGCAGATTTCTGCAGAATCCTAAAACGCCAGCATCTACCAGGCTATGTCTTGCTCTCTGGCTCTGAAATAGACTGATTGCAGGCGAAGGAAGGGGCAGATCAAAGCGTGATATGCTCCCTGAGGCTTGACTCATCCTTGTTTCCCAGTGAACTTGTCATCGGGTGGAAAAGAAATGTGGATGAAACAGGGAGATGAAATCAGAGGAAAGCAGAACCTTGGCGAGAAGACCAAAGCTGCATTTCAATTAGGTTGGTTTCCATTTTTTTTTTTTTTTCCCAAAGGCTGGATTTCTAAGCCAAATGATGCAGACGTGGTTCTCATGCTGGTAAAAACTGGTAGGTTTGGAACAGGTCTGGGCACAAGGCGATAGTAAAGTCATGCTTACAGCTTTAAAGGATACACTCAGAATCTGCAAGTGGCAGGAACCAAGCCTGGAGAGTCCTGTCCTTTTCATCCCACACAGTGGTGGTCTAACCCCGGTCCAGGTACTTTTGTCCCAAACATCTCCTCTTTGACAATAAAGAGGCCAGTTTATCTCCTAACCCCCACCAGCTCTGATAACTCTATGCTTCTTTATTTTTTTTTTTAAGATTTTATTTATCCATTTGAGAGAGAGAGCAAATGAGTCAGTGTGGGGTGGGCAGAGGGAGAGGGAGAAGCAGGGTCCCCACATGGGGTCCCCCGGGATTGCAACCTGAGCCCACGACAGATACTTAACTGACTGAGCCACCCTGTGCTTTCTGATTAATGAGAAAGAAACAAGTATATGCCCGTAATTATGGATTGGCCAATAGAAGAGGCGATCAGGTAGGAGCCCAACTGAAGCAGATGAGTTCCTTTGGAGGGGTATTGAGGGCCGCTTCACCCATCCACAGGACCTTCCTGGAAAGGGCCGAGTTTCCAGTGCGCTTTAAGTCCCTTTCTCTCTTACTGTTTGATGGATGTTGAGCTAAACGAACAGGCTGCTGGTAGAAACACGGGCTTCACCTTTAGCAGCCCTCTTTCTCCCACTTAAATCTGCTCATCTGTTGTTCTAACCTCTCAAGTCGGCTGGCTTGGTTTCATTTTTCCAGGCCACTTGACAGCATTTAAATACCTGCGGAAACACTTCTATGATTTGAGGCCTGTGGTAGACCCTGAGCATTGGTGTGTTCCAGAAACTTGGGACTTTGTTTTCTGAGTCGAAGTATGACAGTGCAGGTTTAACACGATGGAATTATTATTTAAGCCTGGGATAGAGTGTGACCATCCTAGCCATACAATCTTGGGCAAGTCACTCAACCTCTCTGGACTTGCCTTGGCTTATCTATAAATTCGGAAAAATAATAGGATTTTCTTCATAGAGAGGCGGTGAATTTTGATGCGACTGCGCAGGAAAAGTGCTCAGCAGAGTGCGGTCCCACCCGTCTACCCAAAGAGCCCTACTCCTGGCCACTTTTCCTGAGTCCCTTCCCTGCACTACTAGCCTCTGTCCCTAAGTCCGGTGTCTCTACCCCCCACCCCCAGCTCCCCAGGGTGTTTTCCTCCTGTCATTTCAGGACCTTGCCGCCATGCCTCCCATGCAGGCATACGAAGGGGCAGTTGCCCCAACTAATCCCTAACTTATAATTCAGTCCTCAGTGTCCGGACTTGAACCTGTTATCCCTCTGTTCTTGCAGAGGATTAAGAGAGAAGCAGTTTCCCTATCTATGAAACTGAACCTCACTCAGCTGTGAAATTCTCCTGAGCCCTCCTGTCACTGCCCTGTAAAATGCATTTACTCTTTTCTTATGTGCACCATCAATATTTAATCCTCGCTTGTCTTGTCTCCATCCGGTCATGGCTCTCCCTTATGTTGGTTTGTCAGCATCTGTGTTTTCTCCATTGGATTCAGTCACTGCCCTTGACTCAGGGACTAACCAATCTCATTCGCAATATTTGTTCCCAGACTCATAGGTAAAAGTGCAAGGGCACTTAATGCCCCTCGAGATGTTGGTAATGGTGGTGATGAGTGTTTGTGATAAAAAAAAAGTCTGGGTCTGGGGCACCTGGGTGGCTCAGTGGGTTAAA
Source organism: Nasua narica (assembly GCA_028533885.1). NCBI lineage: Eukaryota > Metazoa > Chordata > Mammalia > Carnivora > Procyonidae > Nasua > Nasua narica. The sequence goes on along the minus strand of CM052813.1, from coordinate 37,714,104 downwards.
GCCTCTGACTTCAGCTCGGGTCATGGTCTCGGGGTCCTGGGATCGAGCCTCGCATCGGGCTCTCTGCTCGGCAGGGAGCCTGCTTCCCCCTCTCTCTCTGTCTGCCTCTCTGCCTGCTTGTGATCTCTCTCTCTCTCTGTCAAATAAAAAAAAAAAAAGTCTGGGTCTGAAAAAAAAATCATAACATGCGTGGCTTATGTATTAAAGTCAAGTGGCAAACAAAATTTTCCAATGTGAGAAATAGGAGTCATGAAAAATTCCTAAGTCCCCTTAGGTTGCAAGTATGGGTATCAGGATGGGTAAAGGCACCCGATTCTAAAAGTCCAATCACTCCAGCTATAGCTTTAAGAAGGCTTTTTTTAAAGATATAATTTATTATAGAATATTATATTCCATATTCTGCTATTATAAGTAAAAATATTTATTTATGACATAGAATTATAATACCGTAGGATTTACCGTAGGATTTACCCTAAGCGTACAATTCAGTGGTTCTTGGTATATTCACAGAATTGTAAAACCAGCACCACTATCTAATTTTAGAACATTTTCATCACCCCGAAAAGGAAGCCCTATGCCCATCAGTAGTGATTCTTCCTTTCCTCTCTGCCCGCCGCCCCTGGTAGCCACCAATCTACTTTGTCTTGCTATAGATTTGTCCGTCCTGCACATTTCATAGAAATGGAATCGCGTGACACGCGGTCTTTTGTGTCTGACTTCTTGCACTCAGCGTAATGTTTTGGAGGCTAATCCATGTTGCAGCCTTGTTATGGCCAAATACGCCCCTACACAGCTGGACCACATTTTGCTTATCCATGCATGAGTTTATGAACACTGAGATTATTTCCATGGGGGGGGGCATCAGGAATCATGTTGCCATGCACATTTTGTGCACAAGGTTTATGTGGATGCATGTTTTCAGTTCTCTTTGATCTGTGCTTAGGGGTGGAGTTGATGGCTTGTCTGGCTTCACTCTATGTTAACATTTTCAGGAGCCGCTAAACTGTTTTCCCAAGTGGCCACACCACTTCGCATGCCTACCAGCAGTGTACGTTCCAGTTTCTCTCCGCCAGCATTGATAATTTCATCTTTTTGATTATACCCATCCCAGTGATTGTGAAATGGTACCTTACCGTGATTTTGACCTGCATTTCCTTGAAGGATGATGATGTCGAACATCTTTTCATGAGCTCATCGGCCAGTTGTATATCTTCCCTGGAGAAATGTCTCTTCAAATATTTTGCCCCTTTTTAAATCGGGTTATTTGCCTTATTGTTGAGGTTAAGAGTTCTTTATATATTCTGGATACAAGTCCCTTACCATACATATGATTTGCAAATATTTTCTCCTCTTGTGTGGGTTATTAAGGAATGTGCTCCATAGATGAGGCAGCTCCTAGACGGCAGACCCTTGGGTCTCCAATCTGTTCTAGGCATACTTCTGTCTAGAGTGGTTTGGGTTCCTGGGTCTAACCCTAAAGCTGCTTCGTCCCTCAAGCTGGTCTTGAGAAAAGACCGATCCCCTTGAAGTTAAGGACTGGAAAAGGATTCAGGTTTTCGTGGGGTCCAGGGCTTCCTGATTGTGGAGATTGTGGGAACGTGTGAATCTACTTGAACTTTGGTCCCTGGATGTTTGTGGTCTGCTGGCTGCATTACCCCTCCTTACCTACTCCTGACTCTTCTCTATTATCTAGGAGAGTTTCTTGTCATCAAATCCCCTTCCCTACATCTTACCCAGAAGGCCTTGTCAGGAAAGCAGCCAGGCCACAGGCCTTCACTTCCAGATGAGAGCCTTGCCCATTTTGCCATCTGGACCGTGGCGCTTAGCTTTCTGTATCTTGGTTGTGGGCCAGTCCTGTCCATTTCCCCCTCTCCCCCAAGTATAAACCTTCCGACTCTAGGATCTAGGAACATTTGCCTTCATATTAAGCAAAATTTTGGAAGTATATGGCACAGCATACAGTAAATAATAACAATATGGTAATGATCTACTCCATCATTGTCTATGCGGAGCAGTAATTGGACGAACCTGATTAACGAGCTCGCTCTGAGAGTAAAGAGACCTTCTCCAAGCTATCTTGCTTGGTACTAAAAAATGCACAACGGTTTCAAAGCTCCAGCAGTCTCCAAGGGGCTTAGGAACCATCTCTCTTGCTTCTAGCTTGCTTCAGCTGCACGGTGACTGGTGGCACGGCAGAGGGACTTGTGTGGCCCTGAGTAAGAGGCTGATTTATTTCTGTAAGTTCAGAGGCGCCAGGCTGCTCTCCTGATGCTTATTTTGAAGGACCATTACAAATCTGCTGTTTTCGGCTGCCTTTTATTTTAAGTCCAATTAAGTGGATAGCTACAAATAGCTCTGACCTTGAAAGTCTAAGCGAAGGTGAGATGGGAGGACAGGCTCGGGAAGCATATGTTTTGGCATGTTCGTGCTCTGCAAGTCATACACACTTACGGAAAATAAATAGAACAGGACAAGATTCTGTTGTGCTTTAGGAGGAAGAATTGGAATGCCCTGGGAAGTAGCACCACATGCTTCACTGGTGGATAATCATAAACTGTGCTAAAAATGAATCCAACTCTCTCTCACTTCACTGGGGCTCTGGGAGACAAGCCCCGGATGCACGGTGATGCCCGTGACGTTCAGCGCCTCGTCGATATGTCTGCTCATGCGGCACCGAGCTGTGCTCTCAGCAGCCCCGGCTCAGGATTTCTATCATTTATTTGTAGTCAAACAGTGCCTAGAGTACCATACACTATTTCAGTTCAGTTTCTGGCAAATGTGGATCACCGGAAGACCCTTCTGATGTTGAATAACTTGTTTTGAGAATATTATCAGCATGGGGCCTCGTATTAAGATTCTTAGTCCTAGAGTTGGGTTATAGAGGTTTAAAGGGTTTTTTTTTTAAGCCATCTTTATAAAAATAATATGAAATATTTTGTGATGTGCTGTGAGCTGCTCTTTGCTCTTCTTACCTTTAACCTCACAAGTCCGGGGGCAAAAATGCTTGTTCAAGAATTTCACTGATTCACTGAATGGCAGTTCTTTTTTTTTTTTTTTCCAATTTTTCTTATTCTGTTATGTTAGTTACCCTACGGTACATCATTAGATTTAATCGTAGTGTTCCAAGACTCATTGTTTGCATTTAACACCCAGTGCGCCATGCAATCCGTGCCTTCCTTCATACCCATTGCTGGGCTCACACATCCCCCCCCCCCCCAAAACACTCAGTTTGATTCCCGGAGTCCATGAAGAAAAAGTTTTGGTTTCTGTGCACCTATTTTAAAATACTTTTGTGTTCTTACTACCCCATTAAATGCTCCAACATTTCGTTAGTTACATATGTGTCTCTCTGTCCCTGGTTCTCTACATCAAGAAATGAGGGCAGACGGCTTTCCCCTTGTCTCATGGGATAGCGCAATAATTAATGAGGTGATGGGAACGGCTCACTGTCTGAGCCCACAGGCAAGTGGGACTGCAGACACGAAGAGATGGTGGCAGGCACTAAATGAGCCTGCTAGGTCATAGGATCAGAAGGATTTCAAGCACATTGTTGTGTAAGGTTCACATACATTGTCCTTATGGAAAGGACCACTCTAAGGTGAATATCCTGAAAAAATGTTCACGTAGTCATCTTGGGAGAATCATAAACCACTCTCTGGCAGTCTATATTTGTGTATGATTGTAATCTCACAAGCTTCCATTTTTCTGGAAGTCCTGTGTCCGGATGACCAGATCCGAGGCCAAGAGGACTTTCAGGAGCCAAATAGATGCCAGAAGATCAATGTTCTAAATTTCAGGCCCTTAATTCTACAACATCCCCAATAAGACTCTTTATAAGATTCCATTGATATGTTTTCCCATAGACAAAATTCAAATAGTTTAAGTTGCCTGCCTTCCCCGCCCAGAAAGAAATTAGAAGCGATCAACATAGTCTCCCTAGGGCAGGAGACAAGTAGAGCTCTGCGTCCATGCACAGAGATAGCCAGGCCTGCCTATGGACTCTTCACTATCCTTAAGCAGATTTTAAAAGGCTGGGTGCCTGGGTGGCTCAGTCATTAAGCGTCTGCCTTTGGCTCAGGTCATGATCCCAGGGTCCTGGGATCGAGCCCCACATTGGGCTCCCTGCTCAGTGGGAAACCTGGGTCTCCCTCTCCCCACTCCTCCTGCTTGTGTTCCCTCTCTCGCTATCTCTCTCTGTCAAATAAATAAAGTCTTAAAAAAAAAAAAAGATTTTTTTTTAAAAGATTTTAAAAGGCTCCCTGCTCTGACCAGACCCCTCAGCCATACACCTCAAGGCAGTGCACACCTACAAAGTCATACAGATCTGCAGATACACGTCAGTGTATCAGTAAGACAGCCAGTGGCAACAACAATCTGAAGAACCATAAGACCGCACAAAAATATATCTGCGGTGAGTGTCGGTTCAAAACGAGTACCGCACCTTGTGGGACCAGCAGGCACAAGAGTCATATAATAATTAACCTTGATAGTGCCCACAGAAACACTGAGAGAGTCTGAATTCTGTTCAGTGTAGCTTGTGGCCGTGGAACTATAGAGTGGGAGCTCAGTGACCTACATGTTCACGTAAGTGGTGCCATGGCCCAGGTGGGGGACAATGGTGGCCTAATAAAAGAGGTAATAAAAAAGGCAGTGAGAAGTGGCCAACTTCCGGTCATTTCTTGAAGGTTGAGCCAGCAGCATTTGCTGACGGATCAGGGACAGGGCATGGCAGGAAGGAAGGAAGGTAGGAAGGAAGGAAGGGAGGGAGGGCAGGCAGGCAAGGCAAGGCAAGAAGGAAGGGAAGAAAGGAAGGGCCAGGCGGAAGGAAGGAAGGAAGGAAAGAAAGAAAGGGAGGGAGGGAGGAAGGACGGAAAGGAAGGAAAGAAAGAAGGGAGGGAGGGAGGAAGGACGGAAAGGAAGGAAAGAAAGAAAGAAGGGAGGAAGGAAGGAAGGAGGAAAAGAAAGGGAAGGAAGGAAAGAAAGGGAAGGAAAGAAAGAAAAGGAAGGAAGGAAGAAAGAAAGGGAAGGAAGAAAGAAAGGGAAGGAAGGGTGATGCCAAGATTTGGAGCCCTACTAACGGGAAGAATGGAATTGCCATTAACTGAGATGCGGAAGACTTCAGGAGGAGCAGCTTTCAGGTGAAAGACAGGGGTTCTGTTTTCAGTTCCAGTTTTGAGTCCTAAATGGTTAAGTTTGACATCAGAGTGGGGGTGTCAGAGGCATGTCTGGAATTCAGATCAGTGATACAAGCTCAGAAATCCTGAGACTCTAGGTAATCCCTAAAGCCAGGGGACTGAACAAAATCCTCAGAGAGTGAGTGTAGATGAAGAAGTGAAGAGGCCAAAGGCCTGAGTCCTGAGGTTTCCAGCACGGGGATGGGAGGGAAAGGAGGAGGAGGGAGCCCAGACCTGGAGAAGAGGCAGCTACAGAGGAAGGAAGAATTCCTGCAGAATGAAGAAGTCAGGGGCAGAAAGCATCTCAAGACAAGAGAATGATTATGTCAGGCGGTGACCAGGAAGGATGAGGACAGAGAATGAGATCTACCCAGCAGTGAGGAGGTCCTTGGTGACTTGCCAAGGCCAGTTTGGGGGGAGTGCGTCCAGGAAGTAGGAGCAAGGGAATTAGAGACCCGTGCATAGGCAAAGAGACGGGACAAGCCGGGAGAAGAGGTAGGGCCAGGAGATGTTTTTCAAGTGGGAAGAGTCCTAGCACATGGACGTAGTCACGGGCCTGACAGAGGCAAGTGGGAAGACTCAACGAAGCGAAGGGGGGAGGGTTGCGGGAGCGGTGGCTCCTTGAGTAAGTGGGGAACGCGGGGGAGATCCTGGGCCAGACAGGTGAGCAGCACTCAGTAAGGGGTCCACTAAGAAACTGTAAGCCTGCGGGGAATGGGCGAACGTTGTTCCAAGACTTGTGCAAGGTCTCTCGTTGTTTCTCTTTTCTCAGCACGATAGGGAGCAACGGATTTCCGAAATCCGATTGAAAAATGCTTTGCTGAGTAATAAAATCTGTCGATCACAGCAACGTTCAATAAAATCAAGTTGTATGGCTCAGATTGAATTACAGAAATCTGTACTCGTTGGGAAGCCAAGAAGCAGAATGATAAACATTAACCCATCTTCTTTTAGAAGACTGCATTATTATTATGATGATGATGATTATTATTATTTGACAATAGTATATAGCAGGGAGCTTCTGAGGAGTTCAGTGGGCCTTCTGGGTGGCTTTCTGGCTTCCTTGGGAGCCCCAGATAGGCCAGGACATGGTTTACAGTAGAAATGCAGAAGTCAGTGAAATACAAGCTTCATTAGGGCAGGAATTTATTTTGTTCACACGTGAGTCCTTAGAAGAGTGCCTGGCAATTAACAAATGCCCAGTAAACAATTATTGAACGAACGATCAATACCAAACCAAGGGCAACCAGAGTACTTTTTACTGAAAAGGATAGTTACCAATGATTTTAAGTGACCCATTGCTACACACTCAATCTTTCATCATTCAGGTGAGAGTGCCCATAATGGCTACATCGCTGCCTTTTTTTCCCCCCCAAACACTTTATTCTTCAGAACTGGCTGAAGACCATTGCTTATAGCTCTGTTTTTACAGGATAATTTTAGAGGCTTTTAATCCATAAAGTCACTTTGCTGTTGAAAAGCTGGCAGAATCTGTGTGCCGAATGAAAATCTGCTCCCTGATCGCATCAGGTCCAATCTCATTATGAAATGGTTTTGGAGATCATAGCGTTTCATGGGTAAAATGCCGGCTACCATCTGTTGGTGAGTTGGACACCTACACTGATCAACCAGATATGGTTGTGGAATTTCAGAACAAGGTCCCCTCTGTACTTAAGCGAGGCCGACTTGCTACCATATGGCAGGCCCGATGAGAATTGGAAGCTAAATAGAAGGGCTACCCTTTGTATTCCCGGCCTAGGTACCTGTTGTCTCTCGTTTGATCTTCTTTGTAAACAGTAGGATCTCCGAGTAAGCTAATTGTTCTTTATTTCCCTTTGCTTGGCAAGAGGAGTGTCTTTGCAAAAATCAATAGGCTGCCTAAGGATTGCATTGCAGTCTTGCCACGAAAGGGCTGTGTAAGCATGTTTTACAGTCAGTCCCAGAAGCCTCAGAGGAAAGGTGTGTTGCAGTATGGACTAAGCTATGGAGTCAAGGAGGACAGATAACTTTACCTTAGGAGAAGAAGAGGAGCTTTTTGAGCTCCCACTTATCCGGTTAGCAGGAATGATTGATAGACACTAGTGATCGGTAGGGAGTAAAACAACTTTCTTGAGGTATTGGGTTTTCATGCTCTTTAAGGGGGATCATCTTCCTTATTAAAAATAAACCAAACCTCATAAGGGTCTCCCTTCCCCTTGGGCAGGGTCACAAGCCAACCCCACAGAATGACCTTTAAGATGTACACCACTCCAATGGGCTGGCAGAAGGAAACCATGCTCTCTTGTTCCTTTTGAGCAAGGAGAATGGATTTTCCAAATAATGTTAGAGTCTAACTCTTAGGTTGGTTTGTTTTTTAATTAAAGACCAAATGGGCCCAAACAAGGGAAGGTCAGAATTCCATATGAAACGGTCCCAACTGCAAAGTGCAGACCTTGCCAACAGGTTATTGGTAGTTGTTTCTTTCCTCTCTCTCCCAGAAGAGGGCTCAGGTATTACTCATGTTGTCGAGCAAATGATGATGGAAACTGGAACTCGTGGGCCCTTTTTGTGCCTGTCTTCTTCACCAACTTAATTCAGGCAAAAGTATGGGCTTTGTCTATTGGCGGGTCACAGGCTATTTTCTTTCTACAAACTGGCTCTTCCTGTTTGACGTTGAAATGATGCTAGCACACTCAGTGGTAGAATCTCTTAAGTTTCCATGTTGATATGTCTAGATCATTTTCCAGATCTTTAGTGGGTTGTTTGTGATTTTTAAAGCCTAGGAAATCCCATTAGCTTATTGGGGTATTTGAGCTTTGCCTTTTCCTCAAGCCATTTTTTTCAGAGGTGGTAAGGGGCAGAGAGGGAGGGAAAGAGAGAATCTCAAGCAGGCTCCGTGCCCAGCACAGAGCCTGAAGTGGGATTTGATCTCCCAACCCTGAGTTCATGACCTGAGCTGAAATCAAGAGTCAGACACGACCTACTGAGCCACCCGGGCACTATCACCCTCTCCCCCAAACCATTTTTTAACTACCAAGGGGATTTTTCTGTTTTACGACTTTGCCAACGAAGAACATAACAACCTTTTCCAATTTTAGTGAGTATCTCTCAAAGCGAGAAGCGAAAGGAAGAGGAGTAGGAAAAGAAACCAAAGAAATGACTTTACGTTTTTTCCTAGCCTTCCTTGCAACCAAATTTATGAACCAGTGATGCCTCCCAAGGATGGATCATTTTTTAAGATCCAGCTGTGTATTTTGCTGCTGTGTTTAGTTTCATCTAAAACTCTCAAGTGTATCAAATGCATGGTGTGCTAAATGCAGGACAGGCCCCATGCTGGGCATGTTGAGTACAGAGATAAAGAAGATAGAGCCTTGCCTTCACAGAATTGACACTCGTCATCATTTGGCCAGCCAGTTGTTTCAGTTGTAAGTGGGCAAATGGGAGAGACTGACTCTGGAATTTTGAGGTCAGCATTTCCATTGTTAAGAGGCTGTAGCAGAAGCCTGGAACACGGATTCCAAGCTCTAGTCTTTTACGTTTCTGATGCCGGAGACTTCTCCCCACAAAATCTCTAAACCTGGGGCGCCTGGGTGGCTCAGTGGGTTAAAGCCTCTGCCTTTGGCTTGGGTCATGATCTCGGGGTCCTGGGATCGAGCCCCGCATCGGGCTCTCTGCTCGGCGGGGGGCCTGCTTCCCCCTCTCTCTCTGCCTGCCTCTCTGGCTACGTGTGATCTCTCTCTGTATCAAATAAATAAATAAAATCTTAAAAAAAAAATCTCTAAACCTGAGCATTTGCCGGGAGGACAACAGCAACATGGTATTTTTCTGAGTAAAGTGAACCGACTTATGTCAAGACCTCCCTCAAAGAACCTCATCTGAAAAAGAATCAGATAAAATCTGGTTTTCTGGTTCCAGAATAATCTGGAACGCTTCTGGCCTCTGGCATGTCTCTGTAATCTTTAGCGCCTCCCAAAGGGGAATTAGTTGTCACATAATAACCCGATTGCCAAGCAGCGTCATGCTGTACTCAGACTTTTGACCTACAGAAATTGCAAGACGATCAATGGATGCTGTTTTAAGTTTCAGAATTTGTGGTAATTTGTTAGACAGCAATAAAGAAGTAATGCACCCATGATAACAACATTGTATAAAAAGCTATTCAGGGGTGTCTGGGGGGTACCATCAGTAGAGTGTCCAGCTCTTGGTTTTGGCTCAGGTTGTGATCTTGGGGTCATGAGCTCTAGCCCCGCATCAGGCTCCACACTCAAGGTGGAATGGCTTAAGACTCTCTCTTTTCCCCTCTCTCTGCTCCTCCCTCACCTATGCATGCACACACAAAAATGAATCAATGAATCTTCAAAAACAAAAACAAAAAAGCCGTGCAAAAGTGTTGGGATACCAATAGCTAAGCTTTGAGTAGTTTCAGAGAATCACCATAGAATATTTAAGCTCATGATTCTCCTTTTTTTGGAGTCCCTCTGGAAGTGTTTTTCTTTTTCTCTTGGTTTCTATAGTTAAAACAACAACAACAACAACAACAACAAATCTCCTCTGCAGAAGGACACATTCACTTGTTTAGGGATTCGTGCATCAAATATTTATTACACATCAACTATGTATGTGCCTGGCGCACAGTTGGGCATTTGGAAGTAAAATCTGAACTAATGCATGGTCATTGTGCACCAGGAGCTCAGACAAGAAAGTAGATCATTGCCTACGGTTTGGATGCTCAAGCTGGAAGATTATGGCTGATTGCACAGGGCACTGGAAGCAGGCGGCATTTACCTTGGTGAACTTGCCACGGTCAGGAGCCCGGCTGTCAGCCCAGTGGGCTCATAAACCTGATTGCGACGGTGCATTGCAAAGGGATTGTGTCTCAGAGGTGGACCCATATTGCCCAAGCTCATTATGACTGCTATCTATTAATACAAATCCAATTAGAGTCCATTAAAATACAATGAGAGCCGCATCTCTAAAACCGAACGGAAAGATCAAATCAGAAAATCAGCGCCTTATTATCCCCCAGTAGGCAAGTACATGGAAAACAAAATTATAATAATCAGAGTGACAATCTATTAATTTGCAGCGAGGAATTAAACTGTCAAGTTGACTGATCCGACCGACACATTGGCTCTGTATAGATAACAAAATGCAAAGCCAGATTACGGCCTCATGATGGATTTAAGAGGTGTTGCTTTGCGGAAATGCTTGACAGGCTCTCACCACAGCTGAGATGACCTTACTCTTGCTCAGCCGAGATCTCCTCTACCCTTGAGAGCCCTTGGACAGGCCTGGCCAGCTCTGTCCCATTGTGATGCTTCCGGCTCTTTGCTGTGCTTCCGAAACATGTGACCACTGTTCGAAACCCGGCACGTAACACGGTGCAATACAGAAAGCCATGTTTCCAGGTAATCAGTTAGAAGTAGTTTGCAGTTCTCCTTCTTCAGGGTTACTCCTTGATTGGAATTTGGGATATTTCTATACTCTTTACCCCCATGTTACAGATGGCCCCTTTGGGTTTGTGTTCACGGAGGGCTAATCAATACCATACGATAAGCTCTATAACAAAAGTGTACAGAGGGTCCCATGGGAGCTTGGGGTAAAAAGAAACGAACGTTCATTGACCTTCTAGGGACCAAGTACTGTGGCCCGCATTCTGCAAGTATTACGCATGTAATCCACAAGAACCCCTTCGTGTAGGAAGTGGAGATTAAGAAACTTGCCCGTAATTACAACGTGAGTGAGAGACAGGACCAGGGTTAAAAACCAGGCTGTGTGGGCCCAAGGCTATGCTCTCAACTGCTGTGCTTCCTTTGGTCTTTGGTCCTCTCGCTTACCCTGAAGGAGGTTCCCCAGTCTGGGCTCAGTTGCAGAAATTGGAGACTATCCTATCACTTTAAAGACAGCAAGGGTTTTAACATAGGAGCAGAGTGCTTGCAAAATCACTGGGAGGGCCGGGTCCCCAGGCCAGGACTCCAGAACCACGACGTAGGCCTGGCCTGCCCCAAAGAGCTGCTGCTTCTGCCTCCATCAGGAAGGGCAGGAATCAGGAAGCTATCCCCGGGACTGGTATTTCTGGAACAAGCCACCGGTGCACAACCTCTCGGCTTTATGATCCTAGTCACTAAACACCACAGATCAATAAGAAAAATCCTCTCTGTGATTGCCAGGGAAAAGAGCAGAAGTAGCAGAAGCAGAGCACGGATCTCACTTTCCCTTCCTAAATCAAGTTTGAGAGTCTCCGATCGGCCAGACCTCCGTGACACCCTACACCACAGCCGCAAAGGGAGGCCAGGAAATGTCATTGCCAAATTGGCCAACCTCTACAGTGCAGGAAGGCACACCAGAAGGAAGGTGGGCCAGGTTTTGGGCACCCAAAGCTACGTCCCTGAGGAGTCCCACGCTCAGAGGTATATGTGCCTGAGGTTGTAGAGTGAGGGACAGGTGGGCCGGGTGGTCTCGCAGAATCGGTCACATTCTGAGCACTGTGTTCACATTCCTCTCATTGCCTAACTCCACCTAGTTGGGAAAGGAGTGTTTCCACCAACAACTTCATGGAGAACCTGAATCTCGAAGGAGGGATGGACTGGATCCTGGGAAAGCAGTGGGTAGGGTAGGCCCTGAGGCCCTCCTCCATCTTCCTCTGAGACAGAGGTGGTGACCCCTTTTTCAGAATCTCTGAGGAATCAATGCAGTGGCTTACCTCCATGAAAGTGAAATAGTGAGCTTTCTTCCCTCCATGGTGTAGTTTAAATTGGGAGCGTTATGGAAAAAGTTGGAGCGTTTAGTTTTTCCCTTATTTGGTTTTTTGAAGGGTATCTCTCTTGCATGCACGTTCAAATATACGCTTTAATAATTTACATACCTTTGCTGCTAGGAAGACGGCTTGGTTCCCACAAAGAAGCTTGGTAGTTGACGCAGGAGGAAGATTCTGGAAGATGCCAACTGTGGGAATCAGAAGAGGCTCGGGGGGAGCATCTCCTGCCCCCCCAGGGACAGAGAGAAGTCTGGGGAGACTGAGTCCCTCTCCCCATCTCATCCACAGCCAGATGCCGTAGGATCCCTGTCCGGTCCTCAGTTTGGTTTTCTACTGGCGCGTACCTGCTGTGGGACAGTAGTTTTTTGTTTGTTTGTTTGTTTGTTTGTTTGTTTGTTTTAAAGATTTTATTTATTTATTTGACAGAGAGAGAGATCACAGGAAGACAGAGAGGCAGGCAGAGAGAGCAGGAGAAGCAGGCTCCCTGCCGAGCAGAGAGCCTGATGCAGGGCTCCATCCCAGGACCCTGAGATCATGACCTGAGCTGAAGGCAGAGGCTTTAACCCACTGAGCCACCCAGGCATCCTGGGACAGTAGTTTTGAAGGAATATCTTATTCTAAATAGGTAGCTGAGTAAGCAAATATCGGGCTTGGTGGAAAAAAAGGAGAACATACCGAAACAAAGAAGTACTAAAAGGTCTTTGAAACTTGGAGGTTCAGATATTACTGTTCGCGGTAGTGTGATTTAATTCATTCCTTAGAAGTTAGAGGTGAACATGAAATTATGGGAAGATGGCAGTTTAAAAATAAAGATTGGTTTTGTGCCAGTCGGACTGAGAAGCACCCAATTGCACAGGAAATGGACAAACTATTTGGGGATGTTCATAGTTGAGGGTCATTAATTTTTTTTCCACGTTTTTAACTCTGCTCATCAGCACTTAGAACTCTCCAGAATAAGAGGCATCTCTGTTCTTAAAAGCTTTATTGATTGCCAACCCAGATAAAATTCAGGGTTTCAAAAATTCTGGGACTTTGGCGGGGGTGGGGCGACCCGTTGAGAGATGCGGTTAGATGAGAAATGACTCAGCCGTGTGCTCCTCTCCTCTCTTGTCTGCTGAGTCAGGGGTGCTGCTGGTGATCTGAGGCCATCAAAAGGGGCCTTTTGTGTCTCCAAACAAGGCCGTTAGGCCAGCGAGAGCAGGCAAAGAAAAGATCGTGATAAAGACGGAGTCTAGACCTAAACCCCATTCCCGGTACCTGAGGGATCAGAGGAGTCCCTCTTTGGAAGCTGTTCCTTAGGGATGCTGGCATTTCCATTTTTCTTGCCTATGACATTTGTCCTTATTCTGGCTGCTAATACATATAGAGAATTTTGGTTCAAAATCTGGCTTGGCCACACATCAGCTGTATGACTTTGAGGAAGTCACTTAAGTTCTCTGTTCCTCAGTTTACTCATCGGTGAAATGGGCATGATAATAGTGCCTACTTCCTAGGACTGTTGTGACGATTAAGTAAATAGATTACTTGCATACATACACGCTCTATAAAACTTAGCTATTGTTGGTGTGGATTCTTTGTTTCTTCCTCCCCACAACCCTATGAGGTAGGTCTTGAGTAAGACCGTTAAACATAGGTAGAACCCGAGGCTCTGTGAGTTTAAGGAGTTTGCTCAAAGTGATAGAACTTACAAGGGCTTGAGCCGGGGTCCAAATGCCCAGGACCGAGTGACTGCAGAGAATGTGCTAAAAGGCATCTTCGTTCGCCATGCTGATGGCGTTTAACTCTGAATAAAGACAAGATGTTCTTTATTCAGCCACAGGGAATCCTTGTCTTTGCTCACAAGGATGCAGCTCTAACCCCTCGGTTCCTGGGTCTCCCCTTCACATTATGAACCCCATCTTTGTCCCACGTTTGATTCCTCCTAATACTTCTTAAGTCACGGACCTCTCCTAGGTCTTTTCTGTCTGCCAAGTAAAATCATCTGCCTTCTTATCCCCATCCTGGATCAAGGCCTCATTCTCTCTGCACCTAGTTTCTCTAGATTTTGTTCTTTCTTCTTTCCTGGGAAGCAGCTAGCACTGATGTCACATAACCAAATACCTGTCAGGCACTCATCAAACGAATATTTTTAAGGTCAAATTCTGCCTTTTGACAGCTTTTTGACTACATAGAAAGTAGTTACCGCATTGCACATTCTAATTTTGGCAAAAGAATTATTTCTTTGCAGAGAAGCAGCTGGTGCACAGAGGAACAGGACCGGTCCTGTCTTTGGAGCAGATGAGGTGGGATCATAGTGCATGCGCTCAGAAATGTCTAATTTAGTCACCCTGGTAAAGTGCACTCCCAGGTTGGAAAGGAGCTGTCTCCACCCGCCTTCCCACTCCTGATCTCAAGTCACGCATGTGCTAAAGAAAGAACTGTGGTCCTATCTGCAATTTTGGGGAAGGAGAGCAACACATTGCGTCGGGCTGGCCCTTCACTCATCTACAGGAGTCTAAGGCTTGATGAAAGACTTAGGGGCATGGTGGCAGAGTCATGGAACTCTTAGCTGCCAGTGTCTGGGTCCTTCCCCCCCAAAAAACCCAACTGACTCCTCTCCCCCCAATGCTGGTCACATTTTCTTAAGATGAAGCGAGTAGATCGGTGATCCTCAAACCTAGCTACGCATTAGAATCACCTGGGAAGTTCGAATAAGCTCCTCCAGGTCCCACGTCATCAGAAATTCTGAGTCAGTGGTTCTTGAGTGGGCACGAGCATCAGTATTACTAGAAGGTTCCTCAGGTGCTTCTGCCTCAAAGCGGAGTTGAAGCCGCCAGTGGACAAGCCATGGTGCGTCGGCCAGCCCTTGACATCTTTGCCTCTTCTTCAACCAAATAGAGACAATAATGGTATTGGCCCCATAGGGTTGATGTCAGGATTAAAGGGTTAGAATACATAAAGAGCCCCGGAGTGAAGGCATGCACAACATGCTATGTGGGCACAGACTAGGCAACAAGTAAAACCTCTATGGAGAGGGAAGGGGCTTACCACAAGCAGGCGCACCCCCTGAGCAAGGTCTAGAAGGACCCATTTGCCAGACACAAGCAGGGCGCGGGGAGGACACTCCAGGTAAAGGAACAGTCTTTGCAAAGTCATCTTAACATGCAAGAGCATCAGATGGCAGACAACTGGCCAGAGCGTGGCACCGTCCGTTGTCGGGGGAGAGTGATGGCCAAGAGGCTGGAAACAAAGACCAAACACCAACCCCCTGAATGACCTGCGTGCCTGCCGGAGGCAACTGGATTTTACCCTACAGGCACAAAAAGCCTCATTGGTTTTGAAGAAATGGAGAAACATCCTCAAAATCGCTTCTTAGAAAGCTATCTCCTAGCTACAAGGAGAGGAGACGAAAAGAGGAAATGGCTGGTGGGGAGGGGGCTCCGTGAAGACCCTCTTGCTGACAGCTGAGCTGAGAGCTGTTCATGGCTGACCCCCTTGAACTAAGGGAGAGGCAGGGGGGCGGGACTTGAGAGGCGGCCTCCCCAGATGTGATGGTTGATTGGCAGGTGTAAGGAAGTGGAGGCATGGAGCGGGGGCGGGACCAGGAGGCTGCCAGCCTGGGGTAACTGTCCACGGTTGAGACAGGAATTCTGGGAGGACACGGGGGTTTGGAATAGAGAGTGAATTAAGTCTGAGCATGTTGAGAGTAACAGCCTTCTGGGATATCCCGGTGGAGGACGATTAGGTAGAGGTTCTTCAACAGGCAGATGTGAGAAAGAGAGAGATCGTCGCACCCCTACGCCTTCCCAGTCATCCCAGTAAAGCTTTCCGTACTCTGAAAACTTTATCCTTCAGTCAGCTTCGCAAGCCAGGAGTCAGAATCCCCTTCCAAGACCTGCTGTCCTTGAACCACAGCACCAACCCCAGTCTACACCGGCGGCATCCCGCAGATATCCTCCTTGTCCAGGAGGCCCTGGTATCTGCGATCCCTTTTGTCTTGGCCTGAGTTCTGTAGAGCCCCAGAAGCGGCGTGCATGCCTTGCCCATTTGGTATATTTCCCTAGGCTTGATCACAAAGGGTATTCCCGGTGGAAGAATGCGGTTCATGGTCCCAGTGGCAGAATGGGCTGCAGTGTGACAATGGCTTTACCCTGTTGAATACAAACGTTACTCAGTTCCAAGTTGTGGCACATAAACAGGTGCTGCTGCATGACCCTGACCCCCACAAAGCCACACCTCATTAGGATTCCTCCGTAAAATACAGGGCCACCGATTAAGTTTGAGTTTGAGGTGAATGAGGAGTCACTTCTTCGTAGAAGTAGGTCCCGAATCTCGCACGGGACAAACTTATACTAAAAGTGATTGTTTGTTGACCTGCACTACAAATTTAACTGAGCAGCTTGGGTTTTTATTTGCTAGACCTGGCTACCCTAAACCCAGTCCCCCTTGAACATTTCTTGTGTTGCCTAGAATTTTTCTAATAAGAAGTAGACGGCTCCTTTCGTCTTTAGTACAAGGAGATCAGCTGAACTCAATTCTGGGGTGACATGGCCCTGGTTCTCCCTTATCCCACACCCAATAAATTTAACGTTGTGGGTTGTTTGTTCATTTGTTTTGTTTTAGATCTCTGGCGGTCTTTGTTTTATTCTTTGAACACACATCTGAAAAAAAAAAAGGTACACAACCAAATATAAAAAGAGAACCAGAAAAGAGATCCTGGTCGGTTTAATACAATTCAGATGGGGAGATCAGCCAGAAGAAATGAACTAGGTGCTATTTCCCTATCTCCTTTAAACAGAATTAGCGAGGACCTGCATTTTGCTGAGGATGCTGGAGATCCGTATTGCGTGCCCTTTTGTTATTTATTTTAACCTCTCTCCCCTGAGTGACCTTAGCCCAGGACAAGAAGAGCGGGGACTTGGATCAGTATCTGGAATGCTCACATCGGTCTTGCTGATTCATGAGACTCTTTGGGGGTTATTGATGGCAGCTGGAAATAGTTCTGGAAGCTGGTTGTGCCGATCCGATCGGATGTGTTTTATCCTGCACCACAAGGTCTCAGACAGAGAGAGAGAGAGAGAGAGATTGCGCAATCTGGTGGAACAAACTGTTCGAGATAGGAGGAGGTTCTTGTTTCTAATTTAATACAAACCCACTTCCTCTTGCACTCTTTCCATTTGAAATGAAGGGTTGCTTAACACCCTCCTCTGAGGCTGAACTGTATCCTGGGATTCCTCCATCCTCCCACTGCTACGGATGCTTTAGCCCTTCGGGCCAAGCCCGTGCTATTAGGAAGCCAGGAAGATGTTTGAGCCATTAAAAACCCAAAACAAAAGGGCGCCTGGGTGGCTCCGTGGGTTAAAGCCTCTGCCTTCTGCTTGGGTCCTAATCTCAGGGTCCTGGGATCGAGCCCCGCATCGGGCTCTCTGCTCAGCAGGGAACCTGCTTCCCCCTCTCTCTCTGCCTGCCTCTCTGCCTACTTGTGATCCCTCTCTCTCTGTCAAATAAATAGATAAAATCTTTAAAAAAAAAAAAAAGGAACAACAGAAACAATTGGGCCTCGGCTCCCTAGATAGAGGGGCTGACCAATATTGCCGCAAACTTGGCAGGTCAGACTGCAGAGAGGGCACTTTTGACACCAACCAGCCACATCTGGCAAGCATCCTACAAAATCCTTACTGTTCAGCCGTGACAACACATTTCATTAAACATGCTCAAAAAGATGCCTCGGTCACTTTTTTCTGCCACGTACCCCGCCACATCAGTAGAAGGCCAGTCTTAAAAACCCCTGGCTCATTCCTTGGTGTAATTTCAGAGGGAAGAGAGTAATGTTTTGTTAACCTTGTCGGGCATAAAGAAACCAGCGTCTCCTGGTCAAGGGGGAAATCTGCCTGCTTGTTTAGGAGTATGGGTGGGAGCCAGGGAACCGAAACCTCGAAACCTCGGATCTGTTCTCCTGCACAACTTGTTTCTGTCTGCCTCAGCTCAGCTGAGTGGGAGCCACTGTCAAATGCTAATGGTTTGGGTATTTGTTTTCAGTAAATAATTCAAGGAATACCCCCCCCCCCCCCCGGCTCCTCAGAAGGCTCCCATGCCATTCACTGTTGCATATCTCTTTTGTGAATGTGCACCTTTTGCAAAACCGGAGAACAGAGAAATCTGGGTGGGCTGAGAGGTGGAGGTGAAGCCTAGAGCACAGGCTTATTTAGCACCCTGCGGTGGCACCATTTCCTAGCTTTGGGGTCCCTGGCAATTTATCAGCCTCCATGTGCCTCTGTTTCCTCATCCGCGAAATGCATGGAGTTGTGTGGGTGAAATGGCTTAATGCAAGGCGGCTGCGATCGGTTCCTGCGCCTAGCCCTTGTGCGTGCAGGGAGTGTGTGCGTGTATGTGTGTCCGTGCCATCATGAGGGAGTTTGAGCAGTCTACAGTGCTCTCTCCTCCTGATCCTTTCTTAGGACAGGTGAGTGTATGGAAGACGTTCGTAGTAAAAGTTAATTTCCAGATTAGGCAAGAAGAATTTGCTCTGGCTAATCTCAAGAAAGAGCGCTTGGTATGTCAGATAATAATAAAAATTTCGTAACTAACTTCCGTCCGTTGTCTATTCCAGACTGGACACCGTGCTAATCACTTTACCAGACTTCACGTAGTCTTCTTGTAGGTAGGCTTATTATCCTAGTTTGACAGCTATGGAAATTGAGGCTTAAGGAGGTTAAGGATGTGGGTATCAAGTTATATAATGTGGGGCAAAAAAAGCAAGTTGCAAATGTATATTATGAAACCAGTTATAGAAATGTTTTTGAGATATATACATATGCATATATGTATACATATGCATATATGTATATAAGAGGGAGAAAGAAAAGGTATAAAAGTTGCATGGGAATGATAAATAGCAAATCGGGGGTGGGGTGAGGAAAAAGAGAAGAGGAATGGGACAGGAAGGGAGGACAGAGAGCTTCAACCTGATCTGTTATATCTGTTATATATCAGATATATAATGTTTATCTGTTATAGACATTCCTTCTTTCCAGGAAGTGTCAATAGGGCAATGTGTTAAAATCTGAATAAGTCAGGCAGTGGATTCACAGGTAATTATCGTCTTCTCCGTACCTTTTTGAATGTTTAAAATATTTCATAATTTTGGGAAGAGAGTCTGTCACAGCGATCTGGAGAGGGTCAACACAGCGCCGGCGCCCACAGACACCCAACAACGGGGTTGTTCTTGGGATTTGGCTTTTTTTGCCCCCATAAGTATTGCTATGAAGTAAGAGTGCCGATTTCATTGCTGGAATTGCATTCTGCAGTGAGGATGCAGCAGTTAGAAAGCTTTGTATGAATCTCCCAAAGGCACTCAGAGCACCTTCGGGAATATTCTTGCAGCGGTGTGTATACCAACAACATAAGCAAGTGTGACTAAAAATACATATCTCCAAATGCACCAAATAAGTCTTCCTCGTCAGAAATAGCACTTAGCTTAGCCTACCCATGAATCCTCTGTAGGCTTTTTGGCCTTCATTTTTTAAATACTCGAGTTAAAGACATAAGACAGGTATTTTGAGAATAATACCAGAATAGGGGGGGGAATATAATTCTCTGGGTCAATCGAAAATTAAAAGCTTCCCATTGCATGCCCTTGGGTATATTTCATAATTTTTGGCTGATGGCGGAAGCCATATCAATTTTATTGACACTAGACTGTTATGGTAATGGAGTTTTCTTTATTATTGAATTCTATTAGACTTAGTCACAGTGAGCCTACACACACTTTCTGCAGTTGGAGTCGCCTCGGGCACTCCTCTAATAGCATAGAGATATTGAATATTTTCATATCGGGATTAGCAATTTCCCCCGTCTGTCATGGCTGCTAGAAAAATCAGCACTGCTGATTTCATTCCATTTAGATTTTGTTTCTACTTTCGGGATGACTTCTGACTTCGATGCACAGAAACTAAATAAAATACTTGAATGTGTCACTGATGAGCTTACTAGAAGGTTGCCATAGGCTCTACAAACAAGGGAGCTTCTTATCTCCTGACGATGTCGTGTAGTTGAAAAGAGGATGGCACTCGCCCCGTGTGTGCACTCGTGCATTTAAAAAAGAAACAAAGAAAATGCACACGAGGAGAAGTTGCAAAGATGGAAACAGAGGCAGGAAGAGCCACCCAGGCGCCCCTAATGGTTACTTTAGAAGGGAGAGAGAAGTTAGTTTTTGGAAGCTTGAGCTCCTGTCCTCCAGGAGGACAACAAAAGAAAAACCCTAGTCTAACCCAGCTTTAGCGGGAATACCAGTGAGAGGAAAGAGGAGATGATATCAAGGACACAAGTGGGAGGGTTGATTTGGGGAAGGAATGGGAACATGTGTCTCCCCGATATGGAAAGGAAGAAAAGAGAAAAAATGGAAGTAAAGAAAGCAGCATTTGTTTTCCAGTTTTATTGAGAAATAATTGACAGACGTCCCTGTATAAGTTTACGTGGACACGTGATGGTTTGATTTACATATATTGTGAAACTGATTACAACAGGTTAACATCCGTCATTCCCTGTAGATATAATCAAAAGAAAAGAAAAACAATTCTTGTGTAAGAACTCTTAGGCTGTACTCTTAACAAGCAAGTGTTATTTTGAATGGAAGACCGTGGTCTTGGCCTTCTCAGTGACAGAGACAAGATCCTCTTCTGAATCTCAGGGACGGGGCTTGTTGTCCTTGGGAAAAGAAGAGGTTTGGCTGTAGAATGTGCCAGCGAGTGGACATGAGATGATAAAACACCACAGAGCAGCTGTGCAGGCCCATCTGAAATGAAATAGACTGTGGATCTTCTCCTCCAGCAACACTGTGCAGCTCGGTGGTGAAGGCAGTGACCTAGGACAGGGGATCCAGAACTGAAGGGGGTGAAGCCATTTTACATTTGAAACCACTGACTAAGCAAATCAGCACAACTCTCCAGTTTAGGTGTGAGTTAATAATGTTGAGAAGCATCCTCTTCGCCTACAGCCCCACCAAAACAAGATACCGGTCCATTCATGCCGCTGTCCTGTGTGCCCTGCGGAGCTTCTAGAACTTGCTAGAACTGCGTCTGAATCTTCGTGCTTTTTGAATCCGGAAAGGCAGTAACATACCTCAGGATAAACAGAGACCTAGAATCAGAGCATAATTTTACTGCTAGATATTTTAGAAGGGGACAGCACTTAAATAATTTACCTAGTAAGTAATTTAGAACATTTTTATATTATGCAAATAAGAACAGATTGTGGAATGCAAAATCTCTCTCTGTGTGTTGTATAGAACACAGATTTCCAAGAAATTAGACTTCACAGCAGCCACTTTGGGCTCCAGGCCTCTGCCCAGCCCCCACCGACACCCACCCTCTGTCCCCTGCTCCAGGACGATGGCAAAGTCCAAGAAATGTCACTGAAGGAAATCACTTCATTCTTCCACGTTGTACTTAAAGTACAGTAAATGATCATTGTTTAAAAAATGTAGAAAATCAGCATCACCTGTAATTCAAATACTGCTTCCTTAAAAAGCAGCTGATTAAAATTCTGTACGGTTTATAAGGAAAATTACAAATCAGTGTATGATCAACTTCTCATGAAGAGGAGTGAAAAACTGATTGACCCTCATGACATAACCTCAGACACTAATTATCCAACTGAGCTCAAACGGCCTTCTTAGGCCAATAATGATTTTGACTTTTTAATTTTTACATGCCGCTGTTTTGTAAGAGATGTTAAGCATTGAATTTCTTTAGTTTTCAAAATAACAGGTTTTTCTCAGACTTATGAAAAATTCAAAGACATTTAAAAATTGTTTAAGTCTTTCACTGAAACACAAAAGAGTTCTCCGGTTTTAATCAGAAATTCCCGTGTCCCGTTGGGATTGCCATCTGTTGATGAAGGGTCTGGTAGTTTCCCTCCAAACGCCACAGTACGGTGCCCTGAAGCTGTCATCTGTTCCAAAGGGAGGGCTGCTTTCTCACCAGTAGGAGTACATTTGTGATCCAAAGACACCAACTGACTCAGTGTTCTGCAAGGGGACATTCCTGGGGGCAGGTGCCTGTGTCCAAGGGGGCGGGGGGAGAGGTTAAGGATTGATTCCTTTCACAGGTAGGTTTTCAGTTTGCCTTATTCTTGAAAGGACACATGTTCTAATGCTGGTCAAAGTGCTTTTAGAAAAGGAGGACCAAGCTACAAACCATAGAGCAGGATCTAGCCCCTCTTTAGCCACTTGTCCTACATTTGAACTAAGGAAAGTTTCTGACCTCCCTGTACATAAAAACATTTTTAGACTGGATATAAGGGAGGGAGCACAGAGAGGAGAATGAGAATACCAGCTCTACTCCGTAAGACAAATGTGAGAATTCAGTGCAGTCATGCTAATGAAAATGCTCTTTGGGACTGGTTCTCGTTATGTACAAACATTGAAGATTTTTAAATAGAACATCTAGATGGCTGTGTTCAGGATATGTCTCAGAAATTTGTTCAAAGGCTTCACATGCAGATATTGATTGGATACGACGATGCTGCGGTCTAACAAAAATGGAAAACAGAAAAGTTCCTAACTTGGGGGAATATCAATCTATTGATTTAAGAAGGCTCGATAACTTCTATACTATTGAGGACTTTATTTCCTGATTTCACACCTTCGGAAAAGACAGGCGGCAAAGAGCAGGCTAATAGGAAATAGACACGTTGCCAGTTTCTTGTCTTTTATTTTTAGCTAGTCTAGTCCAGGTGAATTCATTAGTGTTCCTGGCTTGCTTTCCTTAAGAGAATACCTGTCCATCTTCTTACAGTGTATTTTGACTACATCAGCAATAAGTTGTTCTCTGGTTTGGGCAAGATCTACTCATATAACGGGCAGCTTTCCTCTCATCTGCTTTTATTTATTTATTTTTAAGATTTTATTTATTTGATTTGTCAGAGAGAGTGAGAGCACACAAGCAGGGGGAGCGGCAGGCAGAGGGAGAAGCAGGCTTCCCACTGAGCAGGGAGCCCGACGTGGGACTCGATCCTAGGATCCTGAGATCATGACCTGAGCCGAAGGCAGACGCTTAACTGACTGAGCCACCTGGGCGTCCCCCTCTCATCTGCTTTGAAATAAGCTCCTACCTTGGAGCTCTCATATGTTTATGACATCAACGCTCTGATGGCAGTCACTTCTGAGATGGAGTTTGCAAAGCGGCAACCCCAGTTTCAGAAAGCAAGGATAGACAAGGGTGGGTTTGGATCTAAGAGGCAATAACTTCATCACTGACACAGAAGTTTTCAGACAAGAAGGCTAGCAGATGGCGGCAGAAGAAGCCAAACCTGTGTACTCTTATGAAGGGTCAGGCAGCCCTCGGGATGCCAGGAAAGGCCTATGAAATGTAGCATCATCTTAATGATTGTTCTCAAATGACAGTCAGCTTCAACACTGTTTATTAACCTTCAAATAAAGCCAATAAAAACTATGATCCAGTCATAGAGGACAGTAAACCATCATGAGGCTCTTGTAGGTCTCTGTGAATAATTTTTTTTTTATTGTGGAAAATTTCAAATGTACCTAAGGTACAAAGAATAATGCAATGAACGCCCAGTGTACCCAGCACCCAACTATCACAATCATAAGCATTTGGCTGCTCATGTTTTATTTATCCCCCCATACTCCCCTTCCATTCCTCCAGCTTCCCACTGAACTATATAATTTCATTCTGAAACAATTCGGTGTGTTTAATTACAGCTTCCTGAATTTCCACAAGTTAAACATGCTCATGTAAACCCCACCTAGATCAGGAAAAAGAAGGTTCCAAACCACCCAGAGTCCCTTAATAGTTGTTTTCCAAGTCCTCTCCCCACTGTTTCTCTGAAGAGTGACTACTACAATCTGTTTTGAATTTTAAATATAGGGACTTACAGAGTATGTGAGTTTTTGAGTTTGGCTTCTTTTGTTCAACATTGTTCGTGCGATATCCACACGTTGCATGTAGTCATAGTTCATTTATGTTCATTGTTCTGAGGTAATTCACCGTAGGGTGATCCCACAATTCATTCATTCGTTCTACCATTGATATACAATTGTTTCCAGCTTTGGATTATTACAAAAATATTGCTACTAACATTCTTGTATGCATTTCCATTAGATATAGGTCAAGAAAGAAATTGTTGGATCTTAGAATATGCACATGTCCAACTTCAGTAAATCCTATCTAACAGTTTTCAAAGTGGTTACACTAGTTTACCTGCCACTAGTTCCTGTTGCTCCATATCCTTGTCAACACTTGGCATTGCCTGTATTTTTCATTTTGAACATTCTGATAGGGGCATCATGGTATCTCTTTATAATTTTAAGTAGTGTTTCCTTGATGAGCACATTTTCTAATGCTTGGCTACTTGGATATATTTTATAAAGAGTCCAGTCAAGTATTTTACATGCTTTTACTGAGCCATCTATCTTTTTTCTTACTGATTTGTAAGAGTTCTTCCTATATTCTGTATCTGAGTCCTTTATTGGACATAAACATTGCACTTGTCTTCTCCCACTGTAGCCCACCGTTTCATTCTCTTAATGGTGTCTTTGATAATAGAAGTTCTTAATTTGGGGGGCACCTGCGTGGAATAGATAAAAGCTTCCTGAAGAAGACACGATAAGCACTAACTATAAAGAAAAAGTCTGATAAATATCGGACTACAACAAAATTAAGAACTTTTTAAAAAGATTTTATTTATTTATTTGACAGAGAGGGAGAGAGAGATCACAAGTAGGCAGAGAGGCAGGCAGAGAGAGGGGGGGGAAGCAGGCTCCCCGCTGAGCGGAGAGCCCGATGCGGGGCTCGATGTGGGGCTCGATGTGGGGCTCGATCCCAGGACCCTGAGATCATGACCCGGGCTGAAGGCAGAGGCTTTAACCCACTGAGCCTCCCAGGTGCCCTTGAAATTTGTTTATGATGTAAGATACAGAACAAGGTCTTATTTTTTTTTTCCCCTCATATGGATATACAATTGACCTGGCACCATTTCTTAGAAAGCTTATTACTTCCTCACTATACTGCAGTTTTACCTGTCATAAATCAAGTGACGGTAGGAGTCTGTTTATGGTTTCTCTGTTTGTATATCCTTGTACGGATACCATGTAATTTTGATTGTAATAAGGACTGAGACATCTAATGGTGTACATTCTTGAAGTTTGTTCTTTTTCATAACTTTCTTGGCTATTCTTGCCTTTTGTAAATTCCAAATTGGCTTATCAATTTCTAAACTACCTGATATAATTTTGAGTAGAATTGCATTCAATCTGTAATTTAACTTAACTAGAAATGACTTATTTGCAACAGAGAATCTTTTACCCATAAACATTTTGTAACTTTACATTGAGTTAGGCTTTTTAAATTTCTCTAAATAATGTAGGTTTTTTTTATAGAGGCTTTGAATGTATTTCATTGGATTTATTCCTAGATGTATGATTTTCCTAGGTTTATGCTATTTTAAATGGATAATTTTTAAATTTTTTCTTTTCTGTATTTTGCTTGTGTATGGAAATCTAATTGGTCTGCCAAATTCAGTTATTCAAATAGCTTATTTGAAAATAATTTGATTTTTTTCTGTGCATACAATCATGTTGTCTGCAAATAGTGCCAACACTTTATTTCTTCCTTTCTAATCTTTATACCTTTTTTTTTTTTTTTTTTGGTTTATTGCGCTAGTTAGGATCAATACCACTTTCAGACCAGCATATCACAAATACACATTGAACATATGGTTAAAAAAGCATGGGCTCCTCTTTCACCTAGGATATTACCCTAAATATCCACTTTAACCCTAACACCATCCAACCTCCCGAAAAAATGGTTCTCCACATCTCTTACATAGTCTTTCAAAGAAAAGGTAATTACAATTTTCATGACAATTTGTGAGCTGTCTTGTGTTGATATTAGGGACCAGATATTGCTTTGCTTTGCTGTAAGGGGAGGTTGGAGTGGCAGAAGCACTTAATGTAAAGGCATATTAATTAACCTGTCACATCTGTCCTCCTAGCTAGTGTGAATGCATAGACTTCTTGAATAATGAAGTAAAGTTTTCCACTAGTTTCAGCTTTTGTGTTCTCTTTGTGCTCTTATTTGTGGTCCCGTGGATTGGCAGGTTTGCATAAATTAACATTTTTGCAGTCTTTGTACATCACAGCCAAGGAGCACTTTCCAGAAGAAAACAACTTATATTACTCTGAAATTTGTATTTAACTCTAGATCTAATGTATGTGATGCTTCATACTGATTCTTTTCGTTGGCATATAGAAGAACAAGGAATGCTAGAACTGAAAATGTTTTACATTTATAACAATATTTAATCAAATTTATGAAATTTCCAAAATTAAGTATAAAATATCAGGTTTCTTTAAATTTGATTTAAAAATTTTGAGTTTCGGGCGCCTGGGTGGCTCAATTGGTTGAGCGACTGCCTTCGGCTCAGGTCATGATCCTTGAGTTCCAGGATCGAGTCCCGCATCGGGCTCCCAGCTCCGTGGGGAGTCTGCTTCTCCCTCTGACCTTCTTCCCTCTCATGCTCTCTCTCACTGTCTCTATCTCAAATAGATAAATAAAATCTTAAAAAAAATGTCAAAAAAAACCCCTACAATTAAAAAAAAATTTTTGAGTTTCACTAATTTGTACCCTGTCTTTAGTTTTACTATATAATTTTGAGGATTTCAGGAGAAAAGTGGCATTTTTGAAACGAAATCTTTTGATATTTTACATTTTCTTTATTTCTTTTAAAAATATATTAAAATTTATATACTTTGAATAAATCATATTTTATTTTTAATCCTTTAAATCATTACTTTCAATATTACCTATTCTACAAAATCTTAACCCAACCCATAACATGAGAAATTTGCAAACGTAATTGTATAAAAATAATCTTATGAATAAATATGTAATAATTGATGGATTAGTCATGCATTCCTTGTATGACTTAGGCAAACATGACTGGTCCATCAACAAGACACCCAGATATGTAGCATAATAATTAAATTTAATCATCTTTCATGCTTTGCCAATTTTAAGTGATATAAAATTTTAGTTTTCTACTTTTTTATTTTGTCCTCATAAAGGTATACTTCTCAAGGCTGGAGGATAGAACGTGGCCTCCATTTGTCTTCTTTCCCTTGTCCTTGCAAACGACCTCAGTGAATCTGGGTAGGATTTTGGATGCAGTACTGTATAGAGAAAAAGCCAGCATCCGTGTTTATCACAGTCTTCGATACTGATTTTTTTTGGTCTGCTCTTTCTATCAATTTCAGGGAGAAGTGCATTAAGATTTCTCATGATGTTTATAGATTTGTCTATTTTTATATTAATTTTACTTTGTGTATTTTGAAGCTATGTTATTAAACACGTAAATTGCAAATATTTATATTATTAAGCCAAGGTAACGCTTTTATTCTTGTGAAATGGCTCTCTTGATTTCTAGCAACTCTTCTGGTTCTAGAGCCTGTTTTGTCTAATTTTAATACAGCCATATGAGCCTGCTTTTCATTAGTTTTTGTCTGGAATTTTTTACTCTTCACCCCAATCTTTCTATACCTGTATATTCAAAGTGTGTCTCTTGTAATCTGCATGTGATGTGATTTTATTTGCAATCATTTAATCTTTGTCTCCTAATTAGAGTGTTTAGTCAATTCATACTTGATGTAATTATGGATGTAATTGGACTTAAATACATCGTCTCATTTATTTTCTTTATGTCTTACCAACATTCTCAGTTCTCTTATTATTTTGCTACTTTGGGGATTATTATTATTACATTTTGTGAACTTCCTCACATTTAGTATTTTATTAAAACTGTAAATGCATTACACAGGCTGAATTTACTGAAGTCTGATATAAATGAGTACTTTTATCACTTTCCGGACAACGTGTATCAAAAATTGTAGGATACGTTAATTCCATTTACTCCCCTCCCACTTTCTGTGTTTACTGTTGTCATTGTCAAGTATCTTATTTCTAAAGATGTCTTTGCCTGCCTCAAAGTGGTCTGTCCATTTTTGTCCATCTTCCTCAGAGAGCCTTGCCTGCGTCATCCTAATTCAAACAACCTCGCATCACGCCTTTCTTCTCCGTTCCTTTCTTTTGTTTCGTCAGGGACTTACCCCATGAAATGAAGTATTTGTTTTCTTTCTCATTAGAGTGTAAGCTTCAGAAAGGCAGGGGCTGTCTGTCTTCTTCACCAGGACTTGGTCCAGTAAGTGTAGGTTGACTCACCAGCGCAGGTCAGAGGTGCCCAAAAGAGACCACAACCGCTAACTCCCAGCGGTGAAGAAAGCAAAGGCCTGTTGGTCGTTGGAGAACTGCTGCAAACCACAAACCAGTGATTTTATACCAGGAGTACGTGGGCGGGATACTAGGATGCCTCCAGAAATAACACAGTGGGCAGATTTTCTCTTTACATGTTTTCTGTTCATTCAACATTTCCTGAACACCTGTGCAAATCTGGGCTCCAAGCTAGGTGCTGGGTACTGAGCTCCACTCCATGATATGCGTGGTAAGCAGCACTCCCTACAAAATCCCTCCCTAGATCATCCTGGGAAACAAGGCCTGGCTAAAGAGAACATTTTAACACAAAGAAACAGAGATTGTTCTGCTAGCAAGGTGTTCTTGGGCTGAAGGAAGAAACCCAGGGTTGATTTGGAACCGTGTTAGCGTTTTTTTGTTGTTGTTGTTTGTATTTTTTTTTTAAGATTTTTATTTATTTATTTGACGGAGAGAGAGATCACAAGTAGGCAGAGAGGCAGGCAGAGAGAGAGGGGGAAGCAGGCTTCCCGCTGAGCAGAGAGCCCGATGCGGGGCTCGATCCCAGGACCCTGAGATCATGACCTGAGCTGAAGGCAGAGACTTAACCCACTGAGCCACCCAGGTGCCCCTGTTGTTTGTGCTTTTTATTCACCAGTCCCATCTGAAGACTTCTGCTATGTTCCAGCCTTATGTGGTTTTATGGTCACCGTTTTCTTCCCTTGTAAGCAGTTGGGCCTGACGTGGTATAAGGGATACTTGCCCATTTCTGAAATTTAAAAAAAAAAAAAAAAGGTTATAGGTTAATTCCTAGTTGTATTCATAGAATGGTTAATGGGAAAAAAAATCAGCATTTTTTTTAAATAGTTGGGGCTACTTTGTTTTCACATTTTTGGCTCTCAGCCTTTTCTCCAACCTGGGGACCCGCAGACGGGAAGGCAGCCTTTTCTCCAACCTGGGGACCCGCAGACAGGAAGGCAGCTACAATCGAGAGTGACCCCAGCAGCCAGGCCCTCTGTTTCATGGGCAGCCCTGGCTTCTGCCCGTGGAATGCAGTTGCCATTTGCAGGCAGAGGACCTGCAGAGGAAAAAACCAGCACGGCCGTGAAGAAGAGGTAGGTCTCAGATGTGACATCAGGGTCTCATCCTCAGGCTGACTCCACGTGGCTGAAGCACTTTCCAGACCACCAGCCCTGAAGGACCCATACGGATGGTTGTGCTCGTGCCATTAAACAGCTGGTGTTTCCAGTAGTTCCTAGTAGTTCCACAAGTGCTGGTCTTGCAGTGCCCTGTTGGTCCAAGCCACCGATCATGGTTTGGTTTTTTTGTTTTTTTCTAGAAGCCATGTGAACTCTGTGGAGATTATCCCCCCAACCTCTGCCTCTTCAATGCCAGCCAGTGGAGCTAAGCCACCTGGAATGTTTGTTTGGGTGGCAGATGTAACTGGGTCCCCACTGGGGATCAGGTCCTGGGCTGAGTGGAACTAGACAGGTGTCTGCACCTGCCCTTTTTCAGATATAGCCAAGTCTTCATGATTTTTCTTAACCCTTCAAGCAACTCTTTAAGGTTTTGTATTGGATATCAAAAAAAAAAAAAAACACAAAAAAACAAAAAACGAAAAAATAGATGCAAAGTAGATGTCGTGACACCCATTTCACAGACCAAGAAGATAATGCTCAACAGACCAAGAAGATAATGCTCAAGCAGTTATCTTTGCTGACTCACCCTAGGTGCTAGGGTGAGTCAGCAAAGCTGGGTTCAAAGCAAAGCTAGGGTTCATATCCAGCCCAGTTCCACGACCCTGTGCATCTTTAGAAACTGTCTGCATTGGTGACAGTTTACAGAATCATTTAATTCCCCAAACTACTAAGTCATGGATGTTGGAACTGTTCCTCTTCCTCTTCATAAGCACTGGTGCCATCAGGGCATCCAAATCTCTGGTTTAGCTTAGGTTGCCACCTGTGTAAAGGGATCACACTGCATTCAGAACTTCTGTCTTCCTTCTAAGTCCTCACTCCATGTCAAGGTGACGATCAGTTTTCTTCTCTATAATACTCCGTTCTCTTCACAGCAAGAGGTATAAAATACTAAGACCATCAGTTCAGCTAAGGGATGAATTTTTAAACCTTTAGTTGCTCACTGTGAATATCCACAGTGGTTAGGGATTGTGGCATACACTTACATCACAGCCAAAAGCGGTTTCCTTTGAATGGACTGATGACTATAATCGACATGTCTCTTTGATGATTTAGCAGCATCATTATCGTTATTGTGTATATGTTATTATGTGTAACAGTTCTGTTA
The DNA here is from genome assembly GCA_028533885.1 of Nasua narica. Classification (NCBI taxonomy): domain Eukaryota; kingdom Metazoa; phylum Chordata; class Mammalia; order Carnivora; family Procyonidae; genus Nasua; species Nasua narica. The sequence continues at coordinate 37,683,649 of CM052813.1, read as the reverse complement.
TTAACAATGTGTATGTTCTTATATATATTTTTATTTATTATAAATACATTTAGAGTGAAAAGTGAGAACTGCCTATAGCCACCATTTATTCAGGCTCAGCTCCACACTTGGTACTGCACTTGATACTTTACCCAGGCTCTGTGTATTAGTCAGTTCGAGCTGCTGTAACAAAAGGCCACAGACTCGGGGGCTGTGACAACAGAAATTTATTTTCTCAAAGTTCTGGAGGCCAAAAGTCCAAGAGCAAGATTCTAGCCAATTCACTGTCTGGAGAGGACTTTTCCCGGCTCGCAGACTTTAGCCTTCTTGCCGCATCCTCACATGGCAGAAAGAGAGGGAAAGTGAGCTGCCTGGTATCTCTTTTTATGAGAGAGAGAGAGAGCATGAGAGGAGGAAGGTCAGAGAGAGAAGCAGACTCTCTGCTGAGCAGGGAGCCTGATATGGGACCCCATCCCAGGACTCTAGGATCATGACCTAAACAGAAGGCAGTCGCCTAACCAGCTGAGCCACCCAGGTGCCCTACACTTCTCTTTTTCTACACATGGGCAGATAAATCATGTAGTTTCTCTGTAGGATAAATGCAATCACTGTGTCAAAAGTGTGCACAGTCGAGACATTGACAGATCTGCCAAATTAAGTTCAAGATGAAGTTTCTCATTTAACATTCCCAAAGACACATTCCACCTCAAGTGTGATGAAATAATGCCATAGTTCTCACTGCATTGCCTCCCTCTCCTTTGGTGACGTTTGAGCAAAGGCTTAAAGGAACTGAGGGAGAGAGCCCTGCTGTTCTGGAATGTGCTAGCAAAAACAACAGTCCACTCAATTTACCTGTGGACTCCATCCAGTGAGGTGCGCTGACATCATTCATTGAAATGGTAATTCCTTTCTCCTTTTCATTCTTCCACTTCATTCCACAAACATTTATTGTTTCCTATGTGGAAGGCAAGGTGATGGGCACTAGGGTTGTTCCAAAGGTAAATAAGCCAAATAGGACCTTTCCCAGAGTCATGTGCTTCACCATGCTGCTTGGTAGGCAAGGATTTTGATTTGTTTTTAATTTATATATGGCAAATTCTCTCCTTTTGGTACACCGCTTTGCTTTTGCATTCAAACAACAAACAAACAAAAACAAATTGTTGCTGTAGAATATATCCTCTACTATGATTTGAATGTTTATGTTTCCCCCAAATTCATGTTGAAATCCTAATGCCCAAGGTGATAATATTAGGAAGTGGGGCCTTGGGCCATATTTAAGCCTTGAAGGTGGAACCCTCACGAATGGGATTAGTGCTCTTATAATAGAGACCCCCACACAGAGTTCCCCCAGCGCCTTCCACCAGGTGGGAACACAAGGAGAGATCTGTGACATGGAGGGGATCCCTCACCTGATCATGCCGGCACTCTGAGCTCAGACTTCCAGCTTCCAGAACCGTGGGAAATAAATTCTGTATTACAAGCCGCCCAAGCTGCGGCATTTTGTTATATCAGCAGAGATCGACTAAGGCATCCTTTGTCAGTGAATAAAAATAGCCAGCCTAGAGTTCTTTGGACCTCCGGCTACACAAAAATTTAGGAGCCTTCCAATATGCAGAGTTTCCTACCTCAAAGGTCTGTTCAATTTAACTCTTTTTTCAAAGTAAAATGTGGGTTACTGCTGTTTTTGTTTTGTTTTGTTTGACATAAGCATGATGTAGCCTTTGAATTTTATGCCTGCCTTTTCTGAGCCTTTCTCCCCTCCAGAGCTGAGAATCTTCTCTAATCATTACATGTGACAACTTAAGACTTTTTTTCATTACAACAAAGCAGAACGAAGAAAAGGTGTAGTCTTTCGAGCTGAAACCGCATTACCAACCTGACGCTCGGGAAAATGCTAATACTCAGTATATTAAAAGGACAGCCAACTTAGCCTTCTTAATGCCCATTTGCCTGAATTTATGAGATATCATTCTTTTCAGTGGGGTATTTTTAAAATTATCCAGCTGGGAGTGAATCAATTTTTTTTTTTTTTTGGTCACTAATTCATTAAAAATGCCAGTCATACCAACCAACTCAAGTGAGACCATCTGCCTTTCAGAAAACCTTGAATACTCAAAGAGCAAGTGGGTCTGTATTCTTTGGATTTGAGCCGGAACTGATGCACCTCAAAAGGGCACAGCTTCCAAACCGGGGACATCTAACCCCGCTCCAACTCCCCACTTCCTTACCTGATCAGCAGATGAACTGTTTGGGACCTTGGCTATTTCACTTGAAAAGGCCTCATGAGGTTGGCCTCCTGGAACTGTTTAGGCCCTTAGGATTAACCTTTCTGGCCCATTTTTGAACTTCTAGGGGTATGCCGTGGAGAATGGAAGCAACCCATTTACCCACTGAGAAAGAATTGAGAAGAATCTTAGTTTATGATTTCTGGTTTCAGTAGTGACCCTGTTCTCAAATAGATATAAAAGTGATCTGATATTCGCTTAGAGAGAGATAGGGTAAACTCTTATAGGATTTTTTTTTGGATAGAGTCATCTTTTTCAATACTTAAGTGAAGTTTTAAAAAATACGTTTTCTGGGAAAGCTTCTATAGTGAGATTATTTGAAGACCTTAAAAATAGATGAAGAGTGAAAGATGTGATATTCGTTCAGCCAACAAATAGTTACAAGTGTCCACCATCTGCTAAGCACTGTTCTAAGTGCTTAGGCACCTGCAGGGAATGAAGTTAGCCCAAATCCCTGCCCTCTTGGAACTGACCTTCTCGAAGGGAGGAGGGAGGGCAGATAATACCAAATAATATGTAAATGATGTAGTATGGGGGAGGATGCAGGTGCTATGGAGAAAAAATAATTAGGGAAGAAGAGGGGGATTACATTGTCAAATTCTTAATGCAAAAGAGATGTGATTATGAGCTAAGTATGTGAGACAAGTTATTTAAGGCCACTTTTCATAATCTGGATTGCATCTGAAGCCTGCTTTTTTGTTTCGTGAGATAACAACAATCTCACCATATAAAGATCCCCCTCTTCTTTGAGTCTACCCACAGGAAAATGTCTAGTACTTGTGCCAAGTCAAGGTAGGATGGTATAGCATTAAAATCTCAGCAGATTTCCTTGATAAGAAAAACCCAGGTATGGTAAAGCCTACAGATACAGAATTGCTGCTTTTACTTCCCTTACAGAGAAGGTGACATAATCTTGCTTCTTTAGTGGTGAAACAATTTCACCTCAAATTATTTCCATGCCTGAATGAAGTGGGTGCAAATAATAAATCTGGCATTGACTTCACGGAGGCATCCAGCAGGATGACGATCCCCCGTGGACTATAGATGCAATACAGTCTTTCTGATGTGAAAGAAAAAAATCCAAATGGACCCGGAGCGTTCATTTTAACTTTAACGTTAATCGAAAAAGTTTCCTTGGTGTAAAAGAAAGAAAGGCTCTATAGATCTGGTTGACTTTGCCTTGGGGTAAACAGATCCATTCTACAGGATAGAAAATATTCTATAGAACAGTTGGTAAACTGCAGATGAATTTCACTAAGTTAACCATATGTGAATAACACTATCCAGTGATTTTAAGCGAATCATCTATCTAAATGACAACTAGAGGATATTTAATGCTAACTGGTTTTATTAGCTGACAGGAATTGGTTAGTTGTTATGAAGCGAGCACAATCACATTTCGCACTCTGTTCAATTTGGAGAAGGTGACTGAGGTCTCTGAGCATTGATCACAGCCTTCTCTTCCAACTCCTTTCCCGTTTTGGGGGGAGCGATCTGCCTTCTGATTGCTGCTTGGAAGCCATACCCACACTGCCTTTATTTGCTCTCATATTCAAACAAAACAAGATCGATAAACAAACAAACACAACGGAAGTGAGAATAATGCACTGATGACACAGGAAGATTGGACTATTGTTTACGGAACGAAGTTTTGCCCTCTCCTTTTACCCTTTGGGTTGGATATGAGATACTCTTGAAATTTTATTTTCATAAAGGCAATTAGAATATTGTTACAGCAGCAAGGAAACTGCCAGTTGAAAGGAAGTGTAACCCTACACCATGTTTAATGTGAAATGCTTGTCTGCATAATGGAAGGTCTTGCCTAGAGGTGACTCCAAGGAGACTGGTTTTTGAAGTCCTATAAAGCTGGAGGCAGAAACCTTAATCAGGGCACAGAGGCCTCCACTCTCCTTTCTTTCCTCGGCAAGAATTTGGCCTCCCTAGAGATGAGTTTGCTTCAAGAATCAAAAGATCACAGTGTTTGTAAATATTCCTTCCTAAGCAGAAGCCCATACAGACCTGAAGCATGAGTGTCTTCCTAATACCATGTAACTCTACATATAAAGAGCCAGTGCATAGCAAGAATTGGACTTTTCTTTCAAATCTGGCATAGCTCTACTCTACCCCAGCGGGGAATGTGAGCAACTATTGGGTATCCTGGGAGTAGGGGAAAAACTCTGAATGGTGGACCCACATCCATTCAGTTCTGTGTCTTTTGGAACATGGAGAAGGAGTGTATATAAGCTGTTTTCCCAAAATCTCACCCGTGAAATACCACGATTACAGTGGCCTTCACGTGTATTTTTAATGCCATAATCTTGATTCATACACCATCTCGTTTTCTTGTGTATATTTCCCTTAAAATGACAAAAATTCATGTGCACATAATATAAAATGCTATAAAAATAATAAAATGCTGTGATATGTATAAATGAAGCCCTAGGAAGATAGCCTCTTTTGTAGACTGCCTCCAAATCCGAGAGTTTTTATCAAAACATTCAATAGGGTTTGTACACATTTCATCCTAAGCCAAAATAGAGTAAAAATAAAATGTTGAGCCAAATTCTCTTACCTAAACTCCTTGCTTATTCCGAAGGAGGCCTGTCAGGATTGGCATTAGCTCCTTTAGCTACTAAAGAAACAACTGACTGAGTTATATGTAATTAATAACATGCAGTATGAAATTAACCACTTACCAGATGTACAATGTGCAGGGTACACTCCAAGACTTCTTAACTTAGGCACTATTGACATTTGGGGCTGGATACGTCTTTGCTGTAGGGTACTGTGTTAGACACAAAAAGAGGTTTAATAGCATCCCTGGCTTCTGCCCACTGGATGCCAATAGTGTCCCCCCACCTGTTAGTTGGGACAAATATGTCTCTAGACATTGCAAAAATCGCCTTGGGGGGCAGAGTCACCCACTGGTTTACACTATAGTGGATAAAAACAATTACAGTATAAGACCGAGTTTCTGAATGGTGCAGACCACACCACTGAGACTTGTGAAGGGGGTTGGAGGTAGTTTCCAATGGGGAAGGTTGGAGAGGCTGTAGGAAGAGGTGAGATTTGACCAGCTTTTGAAGTTTGTATAGGATTTTGATTAAACTGTGGCTTGGTTACTGGTTTATCTTTAATGGTATCTTTTCCAACTGGTACTTATATTTGAAATATGCCCTATTAGTTTCAAAGCTGTTTAAATTTCTAAATATGCCAAAATTATAATTTGTGCATGAATTAAAACTTGAGAGAATTTAAGTAATTTTTATTTTCTTTTTAAAACTAAGACTGAATTATTTCTGAACTTAATAATGTGGCTTTTTTGGAATTGGAGCATCTCGAGGTAATTGGGTTGTGTATAAACTTGCTGTTCTCCATTTATAAATGCCACCTAAAAAAGCCACTTGGCATTATTTTATAGAAAAGGAAATAATGGGGCGCCTGGGTGGCTCAGTCAATTGGGCGTCTGCCTTTGGCTCAGGTCATGATCTCAGGGTCCCGGGATCAAGCCCCGCATCGGGCTCCTTTCTCAGCAGGAAGTCTGCTTCTTTCTCTCCCACTCTCCCTGCTTGTGTTCCCTTTCTCACTGTATCTCTCTCTTTCAAATAAATAAAATCTTTAAAAAGAAAAAAGAAAAGAAAAGGAAGTAATATAAATGGCCTTGTATCAATAATGTTACCTTTTGGCAGGACCTCCTCCCAAGTCACCCTACCAAGAAAAAGCAAAGTGCATGTCAAGTTCTTTAGCCTTTTTATCCTGAATCCAGTGTGTCTTGTCCAGATCAAAATTGGGCTCTGTTGACTTTCAAATATTTGCTGAATCTTCAGTGTAGCTTTAACTTTGAAGGCATCACCTTTCTGAAAGGAAATGACTTGCTGAAAATTGTGTCATGTTTGAAAAACAGATGTTATTGCATTCTGGTGTATTGAAATGTCATTCTTTTCCTGGTAGCATGCCTCATTAAGTCTGATTGAGCAGTAATCAGCCATGCACTTAACCAAGTGTGTGAGATTAATCATAAGTCTATGTTCACCAAACTTTGTAGCTCTGAGTTGTCCAAAACAGAAGTCTTCTGGGATGGCTTGCTCTTAAATTCTTCTTCAAATGAATTATTATTCTCTTCAAGGTATAATAATTGTGTCACTATCAATATCACTGCATAACAAATTAAATTGTAGGATTATGGCAGAAGATGTGTTTGGATAGAAATGTTACTACCCATGTACCACAAATCATATCATACCACGAGTTGGATTACTTCATAAATTAAAGACATCTCAATAGCTTAATGCATTCAACCAATATAAATTTATGAATTGCAAATATTCAATATGACAAAATGTTTGTATTATAAGAGAGATACATTGTACAGGACTCAGTCTCTAACTTCTCAAAAAGTGCCTGAAATAAGCTCTTTGGGTTAATAGCGGTCCTAATGTATGATGCATAGAAGACTTTCCCAATTGTAAATATTGCATCAATGATTTTTCTCACTTTTCACTCTGGCCCTGGACTTCTGTTATTAATTATTAACAGAAATTCTCTTGAAAATACCTTTCAAGGAGAATTCTATGAATAGGACAGTAAATGATCTGTCTCTGTCTGATTCAGCTATACTGGAAGTCAAGGTAATAGCCCTAATATTTTTTAGGATCCCTTCTAGTGCTATAATCATTCCTGAAGTTATAAGGCAAAAATTGCTTATTTCAGAATCTATGCTAAAGTCACTGTAGTAAGATGAAAGATTTAGTTTATGGCTTTAGGTAGAATTTAAGGAGAGGAAAGTTTGACTATAAATTAAATGGAAGGTGATGGAATGTTTGGAATGGAAACACCTGTATTAAATGCCATTTTTAATGGGGGGAGAGTGCCAGATGTTCTGTGGGCTCGTTTTTTGCTGCATCTTATTTTTTTCTTTGTCGTTAGCAAAAATATGAAATAAATTAAAACTCTTTCACATCTATGCAACAGAAATAAAAAAAGAGAACAAATGACATGACTGCTAGATAAAGCAGCACCTAAAATAATTACCATAAGCTACTTGGAGATTTATTGTGAATTAGATTGCAGGAATGTGCATGATGAGCATGGCATCTGTCATTTTAAAACAATATAGTAATTTATTTTAAAATGGATCTTTGTGCACTGCTTAGATTGACAGGTTTTTAAATTTTGATGATAATTTTATCACTACCACCCCCAAGCCCCAGTATTTTATGTGCCGTTTGCTTTGGGATTTTCCTTGAATTAAAAATTGAACAATCTTATTGCAGTGCAGGGAAGATTTCATTACTTTCAGAGGTGACCTTCCAGATTCTATTAGGACAAGAAAATAGCCTTTAACAATGTCACTCAAAACCTATCTTTCCATACTGGCTTCACCTCATTCTAGCACCTTCAAATATTCCAGAAAGTCTTTCTCTGACATTTCTCCTTCCCTCTGCCCTTCCTACCTGGAGTCAGTAATAGATATATGTTAAGGTTCTTTGGAAGTGTTCTTTATCATTTTTGTATGATTCTGCCACTTGCATTTTTGTTGCCTCAACCCTTCAGGTTGAAAGTTAGTACTTTGCAGTCAAATGCTCTACCCCTGAGCTATAACCCCGAAAGTTAGTACTTTGAAGACAGAAGTGAATATCCTATTTCTCTGTAACTGCGTAGAGAGTGTAATTCAGATCTCTGTACCTAATAGGCATCTGATACTATTCTGGTTCTTTCTGATGAAATATCCCATTATTCCTTTAAAGACTGTTTTGATTTATCATCCATTTTTTTTTTTTGCTGTTCATAAGAACTACAAATATTAATCAACTATTCTCAGCTTCCCTGTTGAAGATGTTATAGTGCTGAAGGAAGTGGAACTTTTATTCACTTTACTACATAGCAAGTCCTAATATTTTTTTTATTTTAAACTGATATCAGAATATGTGTCCAGCCCAACATTCTCAGCTCAGCACAATTTACTTCATATTTTTTATTGCTTCAATAGAATTTCTAATCTCATAAACTTTCTGAGGCAACATTCTTGACAGTGGTATCGGATTTCATCTGCTCCAGGATTCCTTAATCCAGTTGGGTTTTTTTAAAGATTTTATTTATTTATTTATTTGACAGAGCGAGAGAGTGGGTACAAGCAGGGGGAGTGGCAGGCAGAGGGAGAAGCAGGCTCCCTGCTGAGCAAAGAGTCAATGCGGGGACTTGATTCCAGGACCCTGGGATCATGACCTGAGCCAAACGCAGATGCTTAACCGACTGAGCCACCCCGGCATCCCAATCCAGTTTTTTTTTCCATCTCAATAAATCTATTTCCACTCACCTCCTACTATGCTTGAAACTACTTAAATACTGTTTTCTAAAACTTCCATTTAAAATTAGGCAAGACCATGAAAATAACATATACTAAAAATATAGTAGCAGTTAATAGATAGTTTCTGCTCTCAGGAGGGATTCTATAACCAAAGGAATATGAGAAATTTGAAAAAGCATCACGGAAAATAACTTTATGCTAGAAAATGGAGAGGAAAATGTATACAAAATAACGTTGAAGAAATGAGGTCTATTATCTGAAAAAGAGCAAGAAGCCACACTAATTTGGTGACTGCTTTCAGTTATATAAAGAAAAATGACCAGTGTTTTCCCCATGAATATACGGATAGACTTTAAAAAAAAAAAAGGAAATAAACTTTAGATGGCAAAGATTTAGGTTAGATTGGATGAAAATATTCCCCCAAAGAAAGGCTGTTATGTGTTCGAATGATTTATTTATAAGGACTGTGGAATTGTTTCATTAGGAAGTCATAAGAATGGGGAAGACACATAAGTGTCTGAAATGATGGGGACTAAATGATATTTTAAAGAGCCTCCTATTTTAATGGTTTTTAAGATTCCCTTCCATTTATTATTTAATTTCTTTATTAACTTCCCTGATTCCATCAGATTTATCATCATCTCATGATTAAAGGTTTTTTTAAACTTTCATTACAAAGGAAGGGAGAACACTTCTGTGTTATTTTATTAGAATACATATTTTTGTTCCATTTTCTTCTTCTGTTGTTTTTCTTCTTTTATTGTGGTCACTCCAAGGCAAATCGCTAGCTCCAAAATAAAGAAATAATCTGGATTTGCACGAGAACTCCTCCAGCCTGTATCAACATAAGGTCAACATTTAAGAATGTTTATATATGGTAAAGGATGACTATAGCTGAAATCCAGCAGAGATCATCTTGCTATGGGTCTTCATGAACATGCAGAATTGATGTTTTGATTTCAAAGCAAACCAAGTGAATTGTATTTTAAAAGTGAGGTTTTCAGAGTGGAAAATTGCTGGATTAGATGCTGGTTTTTCAACCTGTGTGTATGTATGTTGTGAAAAAATTCTAATCCCCATCAATTGGGGACAACAGCTTTAGAAACTTAGAGAATCAAGTCAAGACAATATTAACATCATGGAGGTATGTAGAAGCTTTCAGAGGAATCACACAACACACGCACAGGCTCACATGCATCAACTACCATACAGACACAAATTGTTTCATACTACGGAGAACTTGAGGTCATGAGTTTCCACTCAAGTGTTTGCTCTTGAGTTGAGTCAAGAATACATCAGATCCTCTTGCCCACACTGAGGTGGTTTGGTGTTTTGTTGGGGGTTTTCTGGTGTTTGTTTGTTTTAACATACAATATGTTCAGTATAAGGTATTCCCATAGCTCAGGCTCTTGAGAAGAGGCTCTAGCTTTATGGAGAATTCTTAAGCACCATGGACAGCTGCAACTTTCTTCCTGCAGTTCTGTAGGAACCGGGGACCAGTGAAGAAAATATCCAGGGCTCATAATCCACATGTTTACTGTGAAATTTCATCCTTGCATTTTCAGACAAGGCTGTCTCAGGTGAACACTCCCATTTTCAAAAGGGCCCTTCCCACTCAATTGCTGAACAGTTTGTGTACTGTCTTCTACAAGTCCTTTTGTAGTGTCTGCTAAATTATTGTAGATTCTCAGAAAGAGTCAAATTAATGTCCCCAAAATTAAACTCAGCCTCCTTCAATTTTGTTTGGCACACACAGAGGTAGGAAGTAGCAAGGCAAGGATTTTTAAGATACAATATAGCAAGGCAAGCATTGCTTGAGTTGGTTGGTCACAAAACTAACAAAATAGTATCTACAGGTCTGTCTCCAGCCTGCTTCATTCATTTATGTTACCTCCCTGGTGCCTGTAGGAATTTTATTTTGTAAACCATATCATAGAGCTCCAATAGAATTTCTAGGGACTTTAGAGTTGTCTCAAAGATGAAGACCACCACAAAACAAGATGAAGACCCTAAGAGATGCTTTAGCTTGCTTAAAGTCACATAACATTGTATATGTTATATATATTGCTAAACATTATTTCCAGGTGTGATAAACTCTAAGGTACATTAATGGAAACCCAGAGAGATAATAATCCAGAAGGGTAGATAATAACATGAAACAAAATATTCTGAGTCATTGAGATGAAGTTACATGACGTTTGTTTAGGTTCAAAATCCATTTTACTTGGTTAGTGAACTTGCTCACTTCTTATAGATACTGAAGATTTTACCTTAATAAAAAATGAAACTTTTTGTAAATTCCTAAATTCAACCCAGGCTGATTCCTGTCTTTCTCTGCTCTGCTTTTCACTTTCTGGACCCTTTCTCTTCTGCCATTAGTTGGAGGTGGGGGGCTAAATGCAAATCCTTTGGTGGTCAGATTCCCCTCATTTCTTAACATCATCTCCTACCCTGTACAACAAACGTCTAGGAACCAAGATGGTCAAAACAGCTCCAGAGCACTGAGCATCATCTAAGAGCATTGTTAAGAAGTCAGATACAACAACAACAACTAAAGTTATGTAGAATAGTCTGGTCAGATATGAAACAGAGTAATAGTGCTTACAGAGATTAGAACTGGAAAACTAATCATCTACCAGATGGTAGCCACACTTCTTTCCCCACTAATTTGGTGACAAGAGTGTTGTGATAGGTCCCTTGAGGAATAGTGAGACTCTCCTGACCCGAAGCATGATATGGCAACCAAGGAAAAGAATGTCTTGTGACTGTGAGTACCAGGATGAGAAACTATGCCTCAGAAAATGTCAAACAATAAAGACTTAGCAGTACATGCCCGGAAGGAAGATTCATCAGGAATCCTGGCATTTGGGATATTATATGAAGTGGAGGTGGAAGGGAGCTGGTGAGACTCACTTTGCAGAGGACTTACTGCTCTCTGCCAATATTCAGTTTGACAGGTTGTTGCAGATGGGTTCCTCTTTCTCATATAAGTGAAATGTGTCAAGGGAAATGTGTCCCACTTTTCTCAGACCAGCTCTGAAATTTCAAAAGGCAAGACTCTGGTATAAATTCAGAGAGAGTGATTGAGGGAAATAAGTTGACAGCACACTTTAAAGTTCCAAAAGTTGAAGAGGAGTGAAAATGGGTCATCTTTTAATGAGATATTAGAAAGACATTCCCACAGAGGGAAGTATTGATTCGAGTATTTGAACATGCATGAGATTCATCTCCCATTGGTTCAGTGCCCGTGATATGGTGATCGTATGCCTGGCTATCAAGAAGGGCCAGAGATGCCGGTGTAAGTAGCCCAGTGATGCTATCACGGTGCTAAGTCTCCCAGTTGTCATCACTTTCTTCATATATCCCAATCTTAACATATGTGTATCTTGTCTTTCTGTAAAGTTTTGAATTTTCAGGCAGTTGAGGTATCAGAATACTAATTATTAGACCCTTTTATGGGAAAGCCTAATTCAGTATAATCATTGCAAGAAGCTTCAAATAGTTTTAGTCCTAGGAAAAGAGGAGATGCTGTAGAGAACAACTAAGAAAATAAATTAAAAGCCAGGTAAAAAAAAAATCCAGAATCTCAAGCAATATATTGGGCCCAGATCAGGTGAAGTAGATATTATGTAACTTTATTGTTTATCAGTTTAACTTTCAAATTTAGATAGATTAATGTAGACTTCCATTTTTCTAGGATCCTTAAAAAAAATCAAATAGGTTGTTGTTGTTGTTGTTGTTGTTGTTGTTGTTGTTTTAATATTCTTAATGACCTCTGAGGCAAATATTTTAGCAGCATCTTTTTATTAAGTGCATTCATCCTCATTCTTTGAAAATTGGAAATCCATATATTGTGTACATGGCAATTCTTGGTTAATCAAAGAGGTAAACTGACCTAACCATTTGTTTGGTTCTACTACCATTTCCAAATAAACTGGAGTGTACTGGGCTATTTTTGAGGTGCTTTTCTCCCATGGAGCCTTAGTGTAGGTCTCTTTCTCATCTAACATTCCCATTTTTTTTTCTGAAAATGAGAACCAGTGAGTCAGCACAGTATGTTCAAGGTTGCAGAGAAATAGATGGCAAAGCTCAGAGCCCTTTGGCCTGTTTCCAGGGTGCTATTCATTAGCTCTTACCTTCTAATTCTGCCTCTCCATTTTGTCAAATGATGTGAGTGTACCTGGTGTCTCCGGAAAAGCTCTCGCTGTTTCTGGCAAAGTGAACTGCAGTAGCTCATCCATTATGCAGAACTCAGATGTCCGATTACAAACAACTTCAAGCATCTGGAATAGCTCCAAACCAGGTTTGATGAGAGAGAGAGGAAGTGCTGAGGACAGATAAATGTGTGTTTGAAAGGATTCTTTGTCCAGACTTTGAGCAGACAAAAGTAACGATGGTAACCAAGAAGACCTAGAAACCTAGAGATTCTGTGGTACCATGGACTGACCAGACTGAAAGCATGAACACACAAGCATGAGGACATGACCAAAGCAAAAGAAAGAAGCTAATAGAAGCAGAGAGTAGATGACAAACAACAGAGGGGTAGGAAAAGGAAGAGGCTGTTTGGATGAGAGGGGTGATGGTGACTATAAGATGTACTGTGAGAAAGAGAGGATCAACCCAAGGAGACCAGCAGAAGTGCTTATCAAAAGATTATTCTAGATCTCAGCAGTCCCACAATACATGATGGGTCCAAAAACAACTATCAGATATCAGCCCTAGGATAGCACTGCTGTCTAGGGTGGGGAAGGTCATAGTTCAGATAAGGATAAATCAGATCACCACAGGTGATCATCACAAGGCTGTCACTGCATATCCAGTTTATGGAAAGCCTTTGGACATGTCGTTCAATAGTGACTAATGACCATGAGGCCAGTGACCTTGTTCGATCACTGGGACTCACACATTTCTGGGCACATAGTACATCCGCGGGAATGAAATAATGAATGAGCCATTGTCTTTGTCATTTGGTAGAGTCTTTGGCTGTAGTCTAATGGCTGTAGTTGAATTGGGAGTGAACATGTTGTAGACCATACCCTACAGTAGGAATGGGAAAGGCGAAGGGAAATAAGAATGGGAAATGGAATCCAAGGGTACTTAAAACGAGCAAGTCTAGGAAACCTAGCCTGGACTGTTATTCATTTTTCTCTGTTGTATGACCTGGTTAGAAAGAGACGTTCTTCTTCAGCTTTCTGATTTTATGTTGTACATTCTGTTGTGTAAGCTGCTATGCTTGGCTGAATGGAGGTACCTCTTCTATTGGAGAATTTCTCAGTGAAAAGAGAAAATACTTTTCCCTTCCCCTCCCCCCACAATGACTTACAACTCAAAACAATGTGAAAAGACATATTTTAAAGAGCAACTTAGAAAAACACCAGATTCTCTGTTGGCTAAGTCATTGGGTATTTTCTGCTAGGTCCTTCGACTGGTTTTAACTGTTATAAATAGCCGCCATATAAGGCAGCTATATAAGAATTGTCAGCTTATTCCTTTCACTTAACTCATTTGTAAGTAGTCCCCTACCCTCGGAGTAACACACATAGTGTGTCTTGGTCACATTGGCCAGATTTGCTGTGGTCTGCCTGGTTTTAAACATAATGAGAACAGGTTGGGCAAAAACCACAGGGACTAGTCTTATAGACTTCTAGAAAATAAAACCTTTACCTTGTGGGGGAAAAAAAGTCTTTAGGACAGAGCTTTCAGAGGAGTCTAGGCACTGATTCCAGAGGACAGGCTAATGCGTAGAGGGATGAAGAATACTTCCCAAGAGGTTCCATCATTTTTTAGTACCTTCAGGAAAGACAATTTCAAGTCTGAGTCTTACTTGAGGGTACTTCAGCTACGCTTCAGCTAGGCAATTATGGCTCTAACCTTGAAGAGGCAGGATTACGATCTTAGATCATTTTCCTGCCTGCCCATGTATCAACTGGGATATTATTTAGAAAGAAAATATGAGAAAACATTTAATATGTTCTACAAAAACTATACAAAATACCCAAGCTTATTGTCCACGAAATGCATTTTGTAGGCATCTAGAACTCTTTTCAAAGTCAAACATTGGGGAATGCTTCAAGAAAAGTAGAATCTGGTGTTAAATCTGTGGATGTATTCATTTTCCGATGATGCTAAATGGAATTTAGGAGAAGCTTTTCCCCCACTTCTTCTCACATACATTCGTGGGCTAATAGTGAGGAATCCTCCTCCTCCACACAAGCAAAATAGATGAGCGATGTGAGTTGCCAAGAGGACTGACCAAAGAGATTACAAACACGCTTTGGAAGGTTACTGAGAAGCTAATAAGATTCTATAAAAAAGAGCAAATAAGTTTTGTGTATGTGTGTGTGTGTGTGTGTGTGTGTGTGTGTGTGTGTGTGTGTGTTTTGATCAAGAGAACCCCAGAAGGGAAAGGCTACTTTCAGTCTTGGATTCAGCCATCCTTTTTGGAAAAGGCAGGCTTTTTTATATTGTCATCATGGTTCCGGACATGTTGCACTTCACATGAGAGAAGTTCTAGGACTACTCTTGGGGTCCTAGCCCTGAGACCTGAACCAACCCTTGCTTCATGCTTATGTACAGTTGCACAAAAGATCTCCTGTTCATAAGGTTGAGCATCGGTCATTAACACTTGTGTGCGCGCGCACATGTACACACACCCACACACACACGCATGCCCATGTGGAGTTACAGATACTCTATTTTAAAAGAGAGGCAAGTATTGTGGCATTGTGTGTTGCAGAAAGATTTTAATTAGTGAAAACTTGGAAAGTACAAAAATTACTTGATCGTTTAAAGTTCTGCTTAATGTATTCAGAAGTTATTTCCTAGAGATTCTCGGGAGATGGAGTGTTATGGAACTTCATGTAATAGCTGGCTAGAATCAAGTTCTGTGATAATATTGGATCTACCAGCGGACAGAAGATAGCTTTACCTCCTCCAGAACTGTAATATTTTTTTTTTGGCACTTTGTAATTTCTCTTGAATACTTGTAGTTCTTTCCAGAAGAAAGTCAGCATCGTAGAAATCAGTCTAATATGTTTTAAGCAATTCAGAAAGAATATAACAAAATTTTCCAAAAAAAATACATTTAATCTTACAATTAAGTAAGGACTTCAGTACATGAATAGACTTACTAGGTCTGGAACCTGGGTAATAACCACTGAATTGGTAGGCCTAGCATTACAGTAATGCTAAGAAAAACCTCTTAGAAACACATTTTCAACTTATAGGTCTTTAATCAGGTACTTTTGTAATTTCGAGAATGCTTTTTGCTCGATGGCAAGCAGATATCAATGTTTATAATGGGTAAGAACTTAGTTTCTTGATATGAAATGACTAATTTTAGGTCTCAAAAGCCCATACTACTCATAAATATGGTTGACAAATACATTCAGAATATTTAACTTCTGCATTTAAAGCATTCTTTTAGAGAAAGTGAGTAAAAGTATGCCCATTATTAGATTTCCTAAAACCTGGCAATTGTTATATGTAACCATCAATATAGATTTCAGTAGCTACACAGAATTGAAGGCTTCCCATTGGTGACATGTCTCCATTTCCCTAAAATGAGAACTTTCTTTTTTTTCTTCCAGCTATTTAAGGGGAATGTTCCTCCTTCCTTCCTTCATTCAACACATTTTTGTAAAACACCTACCGTTATCTGGGTACTAGGTGTTAGGGCTACAGCAGGATACAAAACATCGAAGACAGACAATAAAGAACGCTCTGATACAACGTAAGCTGGTGAAAAATACTATGAGGAAAGATAAAACAGAAAAAGGGGACAGAGAGAGAGGGGGTTTCTGTTTTAGCCTGGGTTTTAAAAAAGGTTCCCTAGAGGTAACATTTGAGTACAGAGCTCAATTAAGTGAGGGAGTGACTCATGCACATATCTAGGGCAGTGATTCCGAACTGGGGGCGATTTGTCTGCTCATAGGACAGTTGGCATCTGGAGATGTTTTTGCTTGTCACAACCTGGTCTGGGGGTGGGAAGGTGACATTGGCATCTAAAGACCAGAGGCCAGAGATGCTATTAAACATCCTACAATGTATGGGACAGCCCCCATAACAAAGAATTATTCAGCTCAAAATGCTCATAGCACTGAGGTTAAGAAACTCTCACCTAGGGCAAGAACATTCCTGGCTAAATTAATACACAACAGGACCCAAGATGGCAACTTGTTTGGCACATTTGAGGAAAACCAGGGGGTTTGAGTGGTTAGAACTCAGTGACAAAGCATGTTTATCAGGAAAAGAATTTGAAAGAGAGCGCACGGCCAGGTCCCATGGGGTAACAGTCAAGATCTCTGCTTCTGTATTCTCTGCCCCTGCATCCCACTCGACTCAACTCATATTCCACAACCCTCCTAGGAGAAGCAGCCAGCTTTGCTGGCGGATGTCCTAGGAAGCTGACTCTGGGTTTTTGTGAAAGAAAAAGGTTTCACCTACTTGTTTACCTAAGGAGTGAGTTCTCCTCAGCTATGTTGTCCAGCAGAGGGGAATCTTCAATTTGGCTCTCCAAAGATCTGGAAGATCAGTCCACTGAAGTTCTAGAATGGAGCTTTCCAATATGGTAGTAACTAGTCTCATGTGGCTATTTGCATTTAAATTAAGAGAAATAAAATAAAATTAATTCAGTTCCTCAGATGTGCCAGCCACATTACGAGCACTCAACAGCCACGTGTGACTTTGGCTGCCATATTGGACAGCTCGGATATGGTGCAAATATTTAATCATTGTTATATTGGGGGATACTATTCTCAAATAAATATTAGTAATATAAGGAACCTTTGAATTGCGCACTTATTTTTTGATGTGAGCTATAAGGAAACAAGAACAGAGAAAGGTTAAGTGATATACCCAAGGTAACTATGTCAGTTAATTTTGCCCCATAAAAAACCACCCCAAAACTTAGCATCTTAAAACGGAAATCATTTGTTTAGTTTATAGCTCTGTGGGTCTGAAATTTGGTCTAGACTTGGCATGGTAGTTCCAGTTTGGGCTGTGTTTACTCATGACTGCTGTGTCAGCTACTGAGTTGGCTGGGAGCATTTGGTCTAGACTAGCCTCAGCCATGATGCTCACTGCCCGCTCAACATGTCTGTCATCTCTAGCAGACAGCTGTGGTCTGGTACACATGGTGGTGCTGGCAGGGGTCATAAGAACAAGGCCATAGCCCAGGTCTGCAACTCTCACATCATCACTTCTGCTTCATTATAATGGCCAAAGTCTCGAGTCCACATTTAAAGGGTGGGGACATTGACTTTTGATGGGAGGAGCTGCAAAGAATTGTAGGCATTTTTAGAAACTTACTAACATCCCACAGGTAAAAAATTGAAAGTTCGAATGCAAACTCAAATCTGGTGTGTCTAGTGGCGTTACTCTAAATTCCTTTCTCACACCTTCCAAGTCCTATTCCCTTAGCACTTAACGTTTTTGATTTCCCATACATTTAGAAATTTAAAAAAACAAAACAAAACAAAACAAGAGACTTGGATGCTAACAAATGGGATACTCAATTAGTATTCAATTCATTCTCTCATATTACCTGATATAGGAAAATGACAATTTTAAGTAATTAAAGAACGGAATTTATTTTATAAAATTATAAATTATAAAATATAATTTTAAAATTATTTATAATTATTTTATAAATTATGTTTTATATAAAATATATAGATATATGAAAATTATATATTATATATGAATTATATATTAAATAATATATATTATTGTATATATTATATATAAGTTATATATTATATTGTATATTATAACTTATATATTATTAAAATTAAAATTATAAAATATACAGGAAGAATTTTGAGAAGCTATTTCAAAACCTGGATGCAAATGGTAGCCAAAGAAGTGATGATTTTAAAGCACCAGCCTAATTTCGGAACTGGAGAGACACATGGAGGGCAATCAGGGAAAAGAAGCTGGAACTCAGGGGAGTCCTGGAGCCAGGACAGAACAGGAACATTGGGTGAAAGAAGATTGTAGAAGATAATGAGCCCAGGTATACAATGCAGGTGTTGAGTGGACTCATCCAACATGGCTACCGTCCATGCTCTCTTGTGCTCTTAATCCTTTAAATATCATATTGAGCATTCTCCTAGGAAAATTTGAACAACCTTTCCTGAAAGTAGGTTGGCAGAATGCCCTAAAAGACTTTACAGGGTTGCTACAGTCTTCTCAGAATTTCCATTTCAAGAAGTTTATCTCCACAAGTGCTCAGATAGACTCTCACCAAGGCATGTCCTTGAATGTTAATCACAACAATGGTTATTAATGCGAAAAATTAGTAGTAATCTAATTGAGCAACAGCAAAGCAATCAATAAATCATTATGCTGATCATTAAAAATTAAGTTCTTAATATATCTTTTTTATTAAACAGCAAAATCTTTAGGCTAAAAGGTTAAATGGGATAAAATGGTCACATTTGTGTACATAGGTTTATTCGAATTTTAAATAACTATTTTTTATATTTTCTTTATTTTCTGCAGTCGAGCATGGATTGTTTTTACAATCCGAAAAAAAGGTTTTTAAAATTTATTTCATATAATATAAAACATTTGGAAAGCATTCACTTCTGAGCAGGGTTAGATTCAAATGCTATTGTCTTTGGGCAAAAGGCCAAAAACTGACAGGGGAATAAATAAATTCCAAGTAATCATGAATTTATCTAAATCCTTCCTGCAGTTAAGGATAATAAGTTGATAAGATGTTTTATTTGCTAAATAGGGCTCTATTTAATTTTTTTAAAAAGCAAAAGGTATCTAAGTCACCCTCTTTCAGAAATTTCTGGAACAGTCATTTGTTTTATAAATCAAGTACGAGAAGATATCTACCCTTTCTGAAGTTTTATGTATCTCAGTCATGAGCACCTCTTAGTCTTCTTAGATTTACCCATGAATGAATCCTATTTGCATTCAGACTTTTCACTTTCAATGTAACATTTTTCATTGCTTGAAAAATACTACATATTTAAAAAATCCAAACAGTAGGAAAGTGGGCATGGTGAGTCCCAGTCATCCAATATCCTTTCCTACCAGGGCTCTGTTCATTTCACTTCTCATAGATTCTATCAGTAGTCTAGGATTATACAAGTATTTTTATATGCATAGATTCCTACCTCTTTTTTTCACGTGTGACCGTATTACACACTCTGTTCTCCCTTTGTTTTGGGTTTTTTTTCCTACTTTATTTATTTGGGAGTTGATCTCATATTAGCACTACGGATCACTCATTCTTCCTAAGAGCTATATGGAAACCTGGTCTTCTGTCTTGAGCTTACCCGGCCTCAGTCTCCTGGATCACTTCCTATATTGTTCTTATCCTGACCTTCCCCCAGGCTCTTTATGCTGAAACATCCAGTGACCTCTTGGAAGGTCAATACCCCATTATCGTTTAGGGGCATGATAAACCTTCTTTGACTGTCTCCAGACCTCTTTAGATGGTGAGTAGGTGACCGCCAGGTCTGTGCTTGATTAGCTAGTGCATTTCCCTTAATCTTTTTAAAAATATTTTATTTATTTTAGAGAGTGATAGAGAGCAGGAACGGGGTTGGGAGGTGGCAGAGGGAGAGAGAATCCCAAGCAGACTCCCTACTGAGGGCAGAGCCAACGCAGGGCTTGATCTCACGACCCCGAGATCATGACCAGAGCTGAAATCAAGACTCTCAGATGCTTAACCGACTGAGCCACCCAGGGGCCCTTCTTTAATTTCTTAAAGTCATGGTCCACAGGGGATCCTGAAGTCCTTTCAGTGATGGAAACTTTTGAGTGTGGAGCTCCTAGTTCCCTGAATCTAGTTGAGCATCTTTTCTCCTCACTGTTATTTTCCATATGCCCACACTGCAGCTTCTATTTTGCTTTTCTGCCCACACACCAGAGAGCTTGTTCTCAGCTATGAGTATTATTCAGTGACTCTGTTTTCTAACTTTAAAAACTAGTTTCAAGAACGAAGCATCTTCAGAATCGCAGATAGAGAGCTCCTATTTCTACTTAGTATGCTGTACTTCGCGCACTTCTATGTCTTGAGTTAGGTGGCATCCTTAAATCCCAGGTGTTATCCTTATGTTGTACAGGAAGTAGCTCTGATTTGAAAGGACAACAAACCTCAGATATGGATTAGGCTCTTCAGTCAGTAGAGGTAACTCACAATTTTGCTGAGCTCTTGGGACTAGATGCCTTTAAGATGTTCTTTAAATGCATATAGCAGTGGCCCTCAAAGTTTGGGGTCTCAGGTCCCCCTTTACACTCTTAAAAATTAGTGAGGACCCCAAAGAGATTTCATTGATTTTCTATATTTACTATCTTCAAAATTAAATCTGAGAAAACGTGAAAGCCCAAGACAATTTGAGCACATATAATGTTAGCCATGACAGCAAATGCATCACGACCAACATTTAGCCTCTGGAAAATTCCATCGTATGCCTTGAGAGAATGAGAGTGAAAAAGGCAAGCAGTGTTTTAGTATTAATACAGAATAGTTTTGACATCACAGCCCCCATAACGGGAAATGCAGTGACCCTCAAGGATCCCTAGACCTCACTTTGAGAACTGCTAGCCTGTTGTAGAAACCTGAAACAATTACTTTTTAAGGAGAGCCAAATATTATGTGACCAGGAAATATTTTTTCTATTGCTACTGAGTTAATCTTCCTTTGGCCCGAAGTAACCAGTAGATCTCTATGGAGAGGGCAGGAAGGACCAAAAAAAAAAAAGCATTTATTAAGTACATTCTCGCTGCTTCTTCCGCCATCCCCCACTTCCAATTAATCCCAGTCTCACTCCATTTGCCATCATCTACCTCCACTGGCATTGGCCTAGTTCAAAGTAGGCTCATCTCTCACCTGCATGAATGCAGCAAACTCCTAGCTGATCTCCAATTCTCTTTTCTTGCCTCCAGTCCTCTCTGTGGCCAGAACATTCCTCCTAAAACCCCAGACAGACCATAACTGGCCCTGACAATGTCCGTTGTCCTTTGGGGGAAGTTAAACTTCCTCTCCATGGCTCCCAAAGCCCCTTCGCAACTGGGCTCTGCTCACCCCTCCAGTATCACTTCCCTTCTTGCTGCTGCCCCCAGCCTCCACCCCAAATTCATGTTCTCACCCTTTTAGTCTGCTGAGCACCTGAACACGGGTGGTCTTTCTAACATTTGAGACTTGAAATGTGATATTCCCACTGTTGAAAACATCCCAGCCTTTCTTGGCCAAGACCTCCTGGTCCATCAGCTCTCTGTTAAATGCCACTTCCTCCAGGAAGACTTCCTCACCATCCCCACCCCTATGGTTGGGTTAAGTTGTGCCTAACCCATTTTTTCCCATGATAGATGACCTTCTCCCTGTTGTAGCGGTTGTTACACTGCAGAGTAATTGTGTCTCCTTGAGTATATCCCCTGAGCTAGGAAGCATTCCAAGGGAAGGGGAAATGTCTAAGATTATGCACAACCTCTTCCCTCAGAGCAATTTCTGACACGTGGTGGACACACAATATGTAGTTGTTGATGAGGAATTAGTCAGTCTGTTCTTCAAACATATCTTAATGTCCCATAATAAATGTTTTCTATGCATTATTTCATTTATGAAATATTGATAATATGATAATATGAACTGATGAATTGATAATATGAAAATAATGAAATATATTTTCATTATTATAATTCTTGACTGTATTAGAAACTATTGCCCCCAATTTTGTGTACAGGAATGTGGGCCCTTTATGTCTGTTACCTAAAATCACGAAGCTGGGATATAAGTCCTTTCCCTACTACAATATGCTAAAATAAAGGGCAAACAACTGGTAGAAATGAATAAAGTTTAAGGTCAATTTTCCAAGAGAGAAGGCAGGCAAAGAATCATTCTGACAAAACATCTAGGTCCTCCTTCAGCTTCCAACCAAGACTGTTGGAATCTATCTTCCCAACTGGAACTCAGAATAAAACCATAGAAAATGCTTGTTAAGGGAAATTGATCTGTTTCATCATAAAAATACTTTCCCAGTTGGCAGTCTTGAAAATGTCTATGCTCCTATAGCTTCATAGCCCTGTTTTTGTTGTTGGTTTTTTTTTTTTTTAAGTTGTTTGTTTTGAATGTATCCCAAGAGCTCCAGGGACTACAGTATAGAGGTTACACAGCCTCATTGCACACCTACTGGAAAATTCTTACCTTCAAAGTCTTTTTCCTGACAGCGCCCTGTTAACACTGGTGAAATCCCTGTGGATTGTTTTCCTTCCAGTTCAGCCTGTTAGTTTCATGTTTATTTTTCCAGAAAGAGCTGAGTGGGATTCTGAAAACAGAAAAGGAATGAAAAAGAGAGTTTTATTGCTTTTATTTTTTAAAGAGGTGTGTTTGTAGTAGCGAGTACAGATAAGCCAACAAGAAAGAAAACTTACATCTCCTGTAATTCTGCCACTGTCGGGATTTGGGTGTATACTCTTCTTATCTGTCTGCTATCTCTCAGTCTCTCCCATCTGTCTGTCTCTTATGTAAAAATTGTACATACTTTGAAAAACTTCCCAGTGTCCTGGTCGTAATTTGCATGCAATAGGCTTGTTCAATGACCATTGAATTGCAAGTATCTTTCTGTGCCACCAATCCTCTAGCTCAGTGTTTCTCAAACTCGAATGCCCATGTGACTCACTGGGAGCTTGGTCGAAAAGCAGAACCTCAGAGCCAGCTCCGGACCTGCTAAATCAGGAACCGCATTTTAAGAAGGTTCAGATGAAGGTGATGACGTTAGTCCAAGAACCACATTTCAGTAGCGCGAGTGAACACCCTTCGAGAAGACAGCTGTGCCCCGTGTCCGTGTGTCAAAGTTGGTGTAACTAAGCCCTATCTTGTCAAACGTCGGAGTTATTTCCGGTTACCTTGTCGACGAGGCATACCTTTCTACATATTCGTACACACCCATCCTTCTTTCTTTAGGAAAAAGCCCTGTAAGTAGTTTACTGCATCATACATACCGTTAAGGGAAATCATAGATTTGTAAAGAGACCAAAACCATAATGAAGTCCACGTCACAGCACAGAAGACCAAAATGTAGCCGCAGCACTTGCTGTCACGTCTGTGTTTTCCCCCAGCTGCAGTGAACCAAGAGAGTCTTGGTTAGATCTAACAGAGCTTTCTGTAAGATTCTCAGGGAATTGTGGTTACTGTGTTGTTTTTATTAAAATGCCTTTACTTTGTCTTCAGTTCCTCTAATTTTATCCTCCTTTTCACGTGCTGTTCTCGTCTCACTTCCTCCAGAATGTCTTCCCTCTCAATCCCACTTACAGTGAGCTCATTTGCTAAGTATTTGCACCATTATTCTCTGAGTCACTTATCTGGAAACACACTTACTTACTTTCTCTTGATGCCATTTGAATATGCCACTTGGCATCTCTCAGCTCTGTAGCTAGCTAATGAAATGTTGGAGGGAATGGATTTTCAGTGTGCTTCCTCCAAGACTTCTGCAACCCCTCTCCTGGGACTTTACTCCACAGAGGGCTTTGGGGCCGAAGGGAGAGCACACCATCTGAAATGAGCAGGCCTGTTTTTTGAGGCCCGACTCTGTATTCACCATCTGTTGAAATCAAGACGGAAGTCACAGAACTTTTGAGCCCTGATTTTGTCATCTGTAAAATGGGAATAATACCCATGCAGTTTACTTAACAAATAACGAGGTGGTTGTGCAAATTAAGACTATTATCCATTAAATCATTTCCCCAAATCTAAATTCCCATACAGAGTCTAAGTTTGGAGTTTATTTGTCTCTGAACTCAAAGATGCAACTCTTTCTTTCACTTCCCCACCCTTCCCAAAAAAGAAGAGTTGCTCTCACACTCAGGGACCTTTGCCCGACACCTTATCTAACAGGCATGAAGCAGTCTCGTTTTGTTTTCATTGCATTTATTTACTTTCTATTTATGGCAAGCCATATTGGTTTTGCTAGTTATGGTAGTGATATGAAATTCATTTTTTAAATGAGCTTATTTAAGTTTTAAAAAGGCAAGACAATTTAAAGTAAAATGGTTGGTAAATAGTAGTAACTTATGAAAATATGGCAAAAGATCATGTTGATGTCATCGAAATGAATGAAGTTTGAGAAACATTTAACTGTAGGAAGCCACCCTCCAACTGTAAAGCAATATTTGGATGTCAGTTTTTATTTTAGCTGTAATTATGGAAACTACTGGAAGATCAGTTCCGTGGGTCGTTCTCCAACAGAGCTGTAGACATAATAGATTCTCAAGAAAAACTACTCAGGTGTGATTAAAGATAGAGCAGAAAGTCAGGGGTTCTGTTTTTTGACAAATAACTATCCATTGTTTCAGCTTGCAGAAGTATTCAAAGAACATGGGAAGGCTAGTTGTTTTCTGATTTAAAAAAAAAAAGTTCAGGGGCGCCTGGGTGGCTTAGTGGATTAAAGCCTCTGCCTTCGGCTCGGGTCGTGATCTCAGGGTCCTGGGATCAAGCCCCCACTTCGGGCTCTCTGCTCAGCAGGGAGCCTGCTTCCCCCTCTCTCTCTGCCTGCCTCTCTGCCTACTTGTGATCTCTCTCTCTCTGTCAAATAAATAAATAAAATCTAAAAAAAAAAAAATAACAGGGATGGCTCTACACAAACCAGTTACAATAAGGACAAACTAAGAGTAATCACACATTTCTTTTCATTATCAAAAATAATAAATATTTGAGGAACACCAATTGTGCGGAGGATATTTTCCTGGGGAAGATTTTCCTAAAGCCTGCATTCATGGAAAAAAAGAGCTACTATACTCTGAATTAACATGATTACTGCTATTGTATTAGAACTCAAAACAAGTTCACTTAGAATTTTCCAGATAACGCTGTGACATCTCTCAAAGACGGGACAGGTCTAATTAATTCTATCTCTACCTGAAGAAATGAAATGAGTCGGAGAGAGATTAAGCGATTTGACTAAGACCATGCAGTTATTTATAGCCAGAATGAAAACTAAGGGATTCTGGCTCCGTGGATCTTATACTGTCATCACTGACTTCTCTCGGGCGGGCGCGTCTGGAAGGCTGCATCAGATGATTCAATTCAATGGTTCTAGACCAGGATTATGCAGTAGCTGGGGTTAAATTAAATTAAGTGGGATTAAGATGAGGACCAGGGTGACTGGTTTGAGGACAGACAGAAATCTGCAGTGTGAAGTCTGCTGCCCACGTTAAAGACACAAGTAGACCAAATCATGGGCAGCTTATTTGCATAAGATCTGAAGGAGGCTTCTCGAATTCCTTTTCTCCATATAACCAAAACCAATGCACGAGAATACAGTGGTTAAAGTCTCAGGCTCTGGAGCGGAACCAGTGTGAGCGGAACCTGCTTTGACCATTATCCATATTATCTTGGACAAGTTATTTAATGTCTTTGATCTTTACTTCAACTATAAATTGGGAAGAATAATAATACGCACCCCTTATGCTCACAACAAGGACTTAATGCGGTTTAAAAAAAAAAAAAATGTGTTTAGAAAAGTGCCTGCCTGCAATATAGGAAGTACTAAGAAGATTACAAATATTTCTGTTTTTTTAAGGATTTTATTTATTTATTTGACAGAGAAAGAGACAGCAGGAGAGGGAAGACAAGCAGGGGGAGTGGAAGGGAAAGAGGCAGGCTCCCCACTGAGCAGGGAGCCCATTCTGGGACTCGATCCCAGGACCCCAGGACCATGACCTGAGCCGAAGGCAGACACTTAACCCATTGAGCCACCCAGGCACCCCAAAGATTAAAAGTATTTCTAAAAGGGAAAGCATGAGCCAATGGTTTAGACATTTCAGGCCCCTCTGGGGTGGAAGTTATTCTCCTTACTTCAGATGATGGCAATGTCCTTTGGTGTCTTATTTGTTTCATTAACAAGCAGTTATCAAAACAGTCCTAAGCACAACATTTTCTATTGTGTCTCAAAGCCTTAGCATCATCGGAGACATTCTATTCCTTTACCATTTCCACATTGTCATCCTGATGTCACCCCAACTAAAACAGAACTGAGTATCTCTTCCTCAAACTCAGATGCCCTTCTGACTCCCCAGACTTAACATTCTCCCGTAATAGCCCAGTTCATCTTTCTTGACTCCTCCTTCTGTCTACCATAAGCTGCTGCCTTCATAATATTGGTTTCAGTTTGGAAGCAGACCCCAAGACAAGGCTTGGAGTGCAAGTAGTTCACTTGGAAGGTCCAGAAAACACCAAGAACAGGGAGAGCGGTAGGACAGCTGAGAAGTAAGCGAGGAAGGGAAAGCAGACAAATATGGTGTGTTATAAAGCCACCACCACTGGGGGTGATTAGAGCTTATTCCTCAGGGGGAAACTGGCTCACAGTGTACAACACACCTGTGTAGCCCAAATAACGTCCCCCCCACGTCCTAATCCCCAGATCCTGTGAATATATTACCTTTTATGGTAAAAGAGACTTTGCATATATGACTAAATTAAGGATCTTGAGATGAGAAGATTACCCTAGACCATCCAAGTCGGCCCAAAGTAATCTCAAGGGTCTTATGAGAGGGAGGCAGCAGGGTCCAAAGTCAAAAAGAGATTTGAAGGTGCTAAGATGCTGGCTTTGAAGGTGGAAGAAGGAGCCAAGAGCCAAAGGATGTAGGCAGCATCTAGAAGCTGGAAAGCATGGTAATAGATTCTCCCTTAGAGTCTACGGAAATAACCCAGTTCTACGGATTCCTTGATTTTTGTCCCATTTTGGACCTGTTTGGGAGTTCTGACTACCAGAACTATTAGATAGTAAGTTTGGGTTGCTTTGAGCCTCTGAGTTGTGGTCACTGTTTTCCAACAGTAGTAGGGAAAAAAAACCACGCCACAGAATTCTTCCGCTAAGAGGACAAGGGAACTGGGATGTTTACGTATTAAACGGTGTCAGTTATTTGGCTGAGTCTGCTGGGCATGGGAGCGTGAATCTCTCAGCTTTCTGGTGAAGGGGGGTAGACCCTGGCAATCCAAAATCAGCCAGAACCCGCGAACGTGCCCAGACTCCAGGGCAAAGGACAAGATCCCAACAGTCAGCCCTAATTTTCACTGGTTCTTCCTGTCTAATCTGCCTCCCGGACCATCTCCCCTTTGGATCAGCCCTTCCAGGAATTCTCCCAGCATCTAACAGTAGTTTTTCCAGAACAGGGAGGGCGTTATGGGGGTTGCCCCCTTTCTCAAAAATCTTCAGTGCTTCCATAAGGAAAATTTCCTACCAAAGAAAGCCCAGAGGTCAAATAATGAAAGTTAGGGCTGGATCCCCTGATACTTTAATCGCAGCCCTTAAACTTTTAAATTTGGGCACGGAGAAGACACCGAGGACATGCTTGGGGATCAATTTTGTACCGAGTTCCAGGCTTGGCATATGGACCTTGGAGCCTTGAGATGTGGCTCCCTTAGGTCTGCATTCCTTAGAATAGCAGTAACACCAGGAGGAAGTGAGAAAATTGATTTAAAAATGCAGAAGGTTAATTAAAGGGAACATTTGAAATGCGCACTTGTCAGTTGACACTGGAGAAGCCGAGCCTGAGAAAGTTTGAGTTCTGCATATTTACAGAATGTCACACTTATATTGAGATAAGCCCCAAATCTAAGGAGACATAACAGGCTGAAATAACTTCCATGCACCAAAGCAGGGACGTTCACCTTCCTACTCCGCCATCTCTAATGGGAGGCGCTGCAAATTTCCGAGCCTTTGTGTGGCCAACTTCAGGCTCGAGTGACTCCCTTAGATTCTGTCCACATCCTCACCTTGACTTTCCCAAGCTGTGCTGACCCTGTGCTGCCCGTTCAGACCATTAACGGCCAGAGAAAGGGAGAAAAAAGAGCCTGTACGTTTTTAACGTACCAAAAATAAATACACTGTAAAGTTAGAACAGAAGGTGCTAGATGCTGGAGGGGAACTTGGGGTTTGGTTTTGGTTTGTCCTTGTTCCAGAGTCAGGATGGGGCTGTAAAAGGCAGAGCCTAAGAAAGGAAGGAAACGAGCCTTCCCAGGGCGTCAAGCAGGTGTTTGGTTCTCACTGACCCCCTGGAGAAGGCATTGATGCTCCACTGGGCAAAGGCTGAGGCGAAGGTTCAAAGAGGTTACATAATTTGACGAACGCCAGGAAACTAAAAGTTCACCAGGTGGGATTTGGGCCTCCGTCTGATTCTAGCATCTGTACTCTCTTGACTGTCTCTCATGGAAGGCATAACTTACATCTATAGAATGTTTTTCAAAAGCGTTTTCTTGGGGCGCCTAGGTGGTGTCCGACTTTTGATTTCAGCTCAGGTCATGATCAAGGTCATGAGATCGAGCCCCGTGTCCAGCTTTGCACTCGGCATGGAGTCTTTAAGATTCTCTCTCTCCCTCTGCCCTTCTCCCACATGTGCTTGCATTCTCTCTCTCTCTCTCTGAAAATAAAAAAGGCGCTTTCTTATGCTCTCTTTAAATTTCATCTGTGGGCAGGTATCTGTTGCCACATTTAATGGCTAAAATTACAAAAGTTCAGAACTATTTTTCTCGAAGACATCCAGCTGTCTAGCAGTAAAACAGGTCTGGGTTGTAGGGCTCACGTCTCACGGTCTTTTCAGTCCGTCGTCATGTCCAGACCAGAAGGGCTGAGTCATGGTGGCCTGAAACCAATTAGTAGCAGGCAGTTCATGTCAGAGACTCAATCTGGTCCGAAAAAAATTAACTGAGACTTAATTGTTTTCTTTTCTTTTTTTTTAATTTTTTATTAACATGTAATGTATTATTTGCCCCAGGGTACATGTCTGTGAATCATCAGGCTTATACATTTCACAGCATTCGCCATAGCACATTAGTTGTTTTCTTAATCATTAAATCAATGAGGTCTGCCTACAGAAAATTTGGACAATGTAGAAAAAAAAGAAAAGAAAAATCACCTGTAATATCACCACCCAGAAATGATCACAAGTATTATTTTGATACATTTCCTTCCAGTGCTTATAATGCAGGTATGCACGCATATTGTATTTTTGTTTAAAGTAAGATCATGTTGGGGGCGCCTGGGTGGCTCAGTTGGTTGAGCAACTGCCTTCGGCTCAGTTCATGATCCTTGAGTTCCAGGATCGAGTCCCACATCGGGCTCCCGGCTCCACGGGGAGTCTGCTTCTTCCTCTAACCTTCCCTCGCTCATGCTCTCTCTCACTTTCTCTCTCAAACAAATAAATAAAATCTTAAAAAAAAAAAAAAAAAGTAAGATCATGTTGGGATGCCTGGGTGGCTCAGTCGGTTAAGCGTCTGCCTTTGGCTCAGGTCATGATCCCAGGGTCCTAGGATCGAGTCCTGCATCAGGCTCCTTGCTCAGTAGGGGAGCCTGCTTCTCCCTCTCCCTCAGCCTGCTGCTCCCCCCTGCTTGTGTTCCCTCTCTTTCTCACTCTGTTAAATAAATAAATAAAATATTTTTTAAAATAGTAATAATAAAGTAAGATCATGTTGTATAGAGTTTAATACCCAGGCTTTCTAATTAACGTTAGATGATGAGTAGTTTCCTAGGTCATTAACTCATCTTAAGTAACTGTCTCACATACCATAATATTGCAAGAACATAACCTTAATTTATTTAAACATTCACTTACATAGGACATAGGAATCATTCTTGGTTGTAAACTGTTACACTTGATGCTGTAATTTTGGTATCGACACGTAAAAATTTACATCTCCAATAGCAGTGGACAAGAGGGGTGATTTCTCCCTCTTGCGTGTTGTTATTTTTAAACCTTTGCAAGAGTGATAGAGGGGAAAAAACTCTTCTAATGGGCATTATACAGATGACAGCCAAGCTGAACTTGCTTCTGTGTGTGTATTTTATCGGGGTTTCTGATCCATATACGATACTAGAATCCTCAGAGACCCAGCAGTGGGTACCACGACGATCAAATGTTAAAATATTCCCAGAACTCCCACATCAAGCCGGTCTGCGTGAGAACACAAGCACCTCTGGGCAGGAACTGGGTCGTATTCATCTTTCTTGTCCTCAGTTCCTGGCTCTGAGCCAGACACCTGCCAGCTTCTCAATTCATTTGTCAAAAACATTACAAAAGAACTTACGTCCTAATTTTGGTCTTCCGACTTGCTCCGTGACTTTCAGCGAGGTAGGCTACCTCTCTGTGTCTCCATGTCTCCGACTATAAATGAATGGCAATGGGATATGACATGCTGCATGAACTAAGGCCCACATAAAGGCTGTAGCTTCCATACAGAAGTCTCCATGGACGAGCACGTGTCACCTGGACAGAGGGCCTGTCCCTCTTCTGTAGAGTGTGCAGAAGTCCATTCATATTAGAGACTCGGGCTTACGGTTCCTGCCCCCTTCTCATGCTGATGTGCTGTGGCTAGAGCCCATTTCATGTGGTTTCTCTCTCTGTTCTCAGAGTCTAACACAGTGCATGGCACACAGGACGTATCAGGAACGGAGGCAGGCAATGAGGTGTCGTTCATGATGGGAGTGCTGACAGAGATCTTACAGATCTCATTTTAGAGGGCATCTTCTCCGTCGCGGTTTTATTTTGGTAAACACAGCTATGCCAACATCCTCACCTTATAGGGACTTGCTAGAATAAATTTAAATAACTAGCTGGGGAAATTAAATTGCATACAAATCTTCCATATTAAGACATCTTGGGTCCTTTGTGTTTTGCTTTGTTTTGTCGCCGGTCACGGGCTCAGTGTGTATTTACTGATCAAGAAGCAAAGAGCTTTCACTTCTAGAGAAAGCACACTACGTATGAAGCAATGATTAGATTACAAATGAGTTTTTCAGATGAACTTTGCAAAAGTGGTGAAGTCACTTCAGTTTCCAAAGCCAATTTAAATGAATACTTAGGAAGTCAGTGAAAACTGGAAAGTACAAATTGTCTCTTCTTTGAGGCTCTTTTTTTCTTCCTAAATAATGATACATGTTTATTTTAACCTGCTAAATATGTGTGGCTTTAAATGTTTCATTCCTGGGCATACAATATTTTAAAATAGACAAGGTTTCTAAAATGACAATTAAAATGACAATTTTAGCTAAGCTGGAAAAGGAAATTAAAACTAATCCACTCACAACTCTCATCATTTATTTATACAATTAAAAATGATAGACTTTTATGCTTTTCTCAATTCCCAAATGATTTCTCTAGTTAGAACAAATTAGTGCCAAAGAAAAAGACATTTGTTATGTAATGGCAGAAGTTGTTATTACAATTTTTAAAGCCTTTCATGCAATCATTTAGCTGAGGGGCTGAATTCATTGATGAGATTTTAAACATTGACAAACATGTAGCTTTTTAATTTCTTAGAGTTTCTATCTTGGACCAGAACTGCTAAATGCCTAAAATATAATCAGTTTCTCTTCTGTAGTAATTCATCATTTCCCCCAATACTTACCATAGAGAACATCTAAAAGAAAACGGGTAGACAATGCAATATGATCTATTGGAACCAATCTATAGACCTTTCCGAACAGGTGCATGACTCAGTTGTATACTCTGTTATTAGAAACGAAAAACTCTATTTGTTCTCAAATGATGCCACTGGGGTTAAATTTAAAGTGTGTGTTTGAAATTAAACTACAGAGATTTCTAAAGAAAGCCTACACATTTTCATTTTAGATTTTAAAGCATGGGATAAGTTGACTACACAGTAAATTTTCTTACAACTGAATTTTTAGAAATTAATTCTTACATCATGAACGAGACGCAGTATTGGATGCCATATTTTCGCTTATCTTTCTGAAGATATTAAAAATAGTTTTAATATTATATAATTTAAAGTATACCAAAAATAGGAATGCCTGTGTAGCTCAATTGGTTAAATGTCTGCCTTCGGCTTAGGTCATGATCCCAAGGTCCTGGAATCGAGCCCCGCATCGGCCTCCCTGCTCAAAGGGGAGCCTGCTTCTCCCTCTGCCCCTGCTTGTGCACTACCTCTCTCTCTCTCTCTGACAAATAAATAAATAAATATTTTTATTAATAAAATAAATAAATAAATTATACCAAAAATATAAAGGGACAACAACTCTAAGCCCAAAACGCAGCATAAGAAATGAACCATTACAAAGCCACAATTCTCCACTTGCCCCTCCCAGTCACACTTCCTTCCCATCCACCTTCTGGAGGTGATCTCCATCCTGAATCTGGTAAGTAGCTAAAATGTATGGCCCCATAGATTCAGTAGACAGGTACAAATCTAAAGGATACATGGTAAAGTTGCACATATTTTGAACTTTATGTAAAGAGTGTCTTAATGAATCGAGTCTACTGCAATTGGCTTTTTTTTTAAGCCAACGTTAGATTTGTGAGATTTACCTATATTGAAATAGAGGATTCATTTGAAGTGGTTTACGGTATTCGGTTATATGAACGGACTGCAATTCATCTATTCATTCTCTTTTGGGGGGAACAAATAGATTGTTTCTACTAACAAGCAAGGCTGCCTCAGGTAATCTGTGCACCTGACCTAGCACACAGCCCAGGAGCCCCTCTGAGAAAAATCCCTGCAATAGAAATGCTGGATCACAGCTTGTTCACCCACAAATTTGCTGAGTGTTGCAAAATGGCACATTAGGCTCAGTTATACCAATTACAGTTTTTCTTTCTAAGTGTTTTGCGTGGTCTCTGTTTCCTCCGATCCTTTGTTCATATTAGGTTGTTTTTCTTATGAGGTTGGTATTTGTTTTCACCCCTGACTTTCACTGGGGGGCTTTCCTCAGATGTGTGGTGAGGGGTCAGCCGTTCATATTTAAGGACAAAGTCTCAAAGAGCCGGTCGAGGTCCTGCATGAGTGATGGGGAAAAGGGACAGACTATGACCCATGAGCTTCCCTCGAAGACAGGGTTCCTCAGAGGCAGCCCCACTGGCCTTTGGGGTTGGGCAATTCATTGTGGGGTGGCTGTTCTGTGCACTGTTGGATCCCTAGTCATTTCTCTGGCTTCTCCCCATGACAGGCCAGTGGCGTCTTGCACCTCTCGGGTTATGACTGTCAGAGATGTCTCCACATGTCCCCTGGGGACAACCCCCACTGCTCTAGGGATGAATAAGTGGCTGCCTGGCCCTTTTATTTCCTCCAGCATTAAGTCCTTTAGAGAACTTCTCCGGGGTCATCCACTTTCTCCAGAGGGGCTCCTCCAGTGTCCCGTTCCTGGTGAAGGAGGAGCGGAGAAATCGACCTGGTGAAGGAATGGGGGCAGCCTTTTCTTTTGTCCTCCATTTTCTCCCAGTACTCCTTGCCGGCCCTTGGCTGGGTCTGGTATCCTTCCATTGCCTCCCAGTTTAAAATTCCTGACGCTCAGCTCCCTGTCTCCATAGGGTAGTCTCATGTGTCTGAAAAGTGTGGGGAACAAGGATCTGCAAGTTTTTACCTCTATAATCCACATTGGCATCATTGCCCTCGCGTAGCGTATCTTTGTGCGTATCTGAATTCTTTATGATAAATTTCCAAAAGTGGTATAAAAAATACATGCAGGTTTTTTTTTTTTTCAAAGGTAGGCTCCCTACCCAGCGTGGAACCAAACTCGGGGCTTGAACGTATAAACCCTGAGATTAAGACCTGAGATCAAAAGTCAGGGACTTAACACACTGAGCCACCCCGGCACCCCAAAATATGTGCAATTTAAAATGCACTTCTTGGTCTATGCATTTTTAACCCCTGATACATACTAACTCTGCATATTCATCTAATCCGTTCTTTTCTTTCCTTTGTGGTCAACATCCATCTTTAGAAAAGTCTTTAGCCTGTTGCTTTTCCTGTAGGCTTCTCTTTATCCGTTAATATAAGTAAAATAAATTGTAAATCCTTGATCGAACAAGTATTAGAAAAAATATGTTGTTGGAGCCCCTGAGTGGCTCAGTCAGTTGAGCATCCAACTCTTGATTTTGATTCAGGTCATTGTCTCAGGGTTGTGAGATCAAGCCCTGCGTGGGGCTCCACGCTAGACATGGGGCATGCTTGAGATTCTCTCCCTCCCTCCCTCCCTCTGTGCCCTCTCTCTCTCTCTCTCTCTCTCAAATATATATATTTTTCCCCTCTGAACAACAAATCAGTTCTTAAAGAAGATATAAAGCGGAAGGAAAATTCTCCATTGCTGGGGAGAATAAATGTAGTCTGTAAGGTAATGTAAATGTAATCTCCAAAATTCTTGTGGCCCTTCCTCATATAAGATACCTCTAGAGGCTTTTAAACTGGGTGGGAAAATAATTGCTAAGACTCTAATATTTGCTAGGATTCTCTATACCTCTCCCTTGTCAGTTGCAATTCTGTCATTTATTATTTTGCTATATAAATAGCCCATTATTTTTCTAAAGTTTTAAAAGCATATTTATGTAGAATAGACACTAATTATTCAGGGGCTTTGTAGAGCATACTGGTTGACCGTGTTTGAAAAGGCAACTCTATTATAGTTCAACCAGTTCATTTGGCCTTCCTGGTGAAAATCCTAATTTGAAGAGGATTTAATGAACAGTAATCTTCTGGGAAAGCTTCTATGACCATTTTTTTCCTCCCACTGATTCCATGGCCATTTTTGCCTCCTTCTGACCTACTTAGTTTTTTAGATATTTATCTTACGTGAAAACAACCAAAAAATTTAATTCTAGTTAATGAGCAAAGACACTTAGAAACATAGGAAGCAGGGAAGGAGAAAGAGAGGGAGGGCAGGCAGTATGACTTAAAAAAGAAAGAAAAAAAAAGAGCCTTGTAAATCACCTTTCAAAAACTCAAATTCCTCTTATTTTCTGTATGTGGGAAGCATCTTAAAAACAAAATTGACCTTTTAGGAGAAGAAATAAGATATATCCCATTGCTTATCGGTCTCATCAATGTCCTGTTCTATTTTTGTCCTCTAAATGTACTTGACTGGGGAGAACACTGTGTTTTTTAAATCTCTTCACATTAGAGATACACGACGAGTAAGAGTTAAGTTCTATAAAGGTAATGCTTTCATCTATTGATTACCTGTCCTTGGTTTTGGACAGGGCCACCAACAATCAGAGAAGAAATAATTCCATTCTGTAGTAAAATTGCTGACAAAAAAGTGAATAAACTTAAAAACATTTATGGCTCACATACTGTGGGGCAGGTCCTATATCATTCATACAGGGATAGGCATGTGGATAGATACAGAGATGCTTATAGAGAGGCCATCATTTCATGGACGTTACCTCGTTTTATTCTCATAAATGCCGCATGAGTTGATGGTGTCTCCATTTTGTAGACGGACATAAATTGTGAGAAGTTACATGGTTAAATGACTTTAGCCAAAGCTCATATGGCGAACAGGTGTATATTTTTCGGATCTGATAGCTGATGAGTAGAGCCTGCAGAATGAGAGGATGTGGTCAATGTAAACATTTGGTCATTAATCAATGTTCATTCATCCAACAAATCTTTATTGAGCTCCTTCTAGGTGTTAGGTATGCTGGTATGCTGGGTGCTAGGGAAACTACATGAAGAAGAAAAGTCCTTGTCCTTGTACAGCAGAGAGTCTAATGGAGGAAAGAGACAGTAAATCCATCAAATAGGATAGTGACGCATAATGACAAGTGCTAGGAAGAAAAATAAAGCAGGTTCAGAGGACAAAGAATGATCATTAGAAGGAAGAGAAGCGATTACTCTGCCTGAGGTCACAGAATCTATGAGGCATTTTTTCCCCTACCAATTTAGAAGGAAAACCATGTTTTATGCTTTACTACTGGCATATTTTATCCACAGAGAAGCTAAGACATGTTAATTTCAAGAATGACAAAGGAAAGACTTTCAGTTTTGTCTTGTGATATTGTAGTATTGTCCACCATCAAACAACATCTACATTACAGTCATGCTTTTTCAAGTATGATGCAAAGAAAATGAAATCAGGTCATTGTTAGTGTCCATAAAACTCAGACGGAGGGGAAAACCTCTGTTGAAGCCCATCACTGTTGAAGTTGGTCTTTTGCCAAAGTTCAGGTGGCAACTGCCTTGTACCTTTTCAAGATAGATGGCTTATTTCTGCTCAGTATGGTTCTTACTAAGCCTTGCTGGAGTAAAATCATGGGTACATAATTCCCATTCACTTATGACATAAGTCTGTCATTTATATCCACTGTCTCTAGAGATGCGATAATGCCATGAACTCCTTGGTCTTTCTTTACTCCTTCTTGTGGACAGGAGATAATAGACGAGGCAAGCCTCTTGCAAAAGGCCCCACATCTGACTGTTTTACTCTGTGTTCTGATTTTTATATTTTCCTGTAGGCCCATCCTCACTCGGAATATAAACCTAAGGCTTTGGAGCTGTATCTGAACAGAGGGGAGGAGGAAAAGAGGGGTTTTGTAAACAGCACTGAAACTCGGGCTCCCTGGGACTACTCAGCAATTCAGGGGAAGAACGGCGGTCCCCACACGTGGTGTGTCTGACTTGGGGTATGGTCATATAGTCATCTTTCCATAGACATACCTCGGCATGGGTAGCAGAAACACCACGATGGCACTTGAAAGGATTTAGGTGGCATGACATTTTTCACGATTACGTGCCGGCTTTAATGTATACTAGAAAAAATAAATTAACTGGTTTCTTGATTTCGCTAAATTTATTACCTAGAATCAGCAAGGAAGTATTTAAATAAAAGCAGAGTGAGTCCACTTAAAGAAAAGCCCTAGGTTAGTAATAATGTAGGGTACACAGACATGGGAAAACCATGACAGTGACACAGGGACGTCTAAGGTTGAGCGAATACCACCTTCGCTCTGGTCTCTGGCCACCATGAGACCTGGGAAGACTGAGTCCCTGTGGTCCTTTGTTCCCGGCTAACCTTCTCTTGCTCACGAATCTCTGTGTGCCCATAAAATGTCCCCTTTCCCAGGGGTAGTAGATTCACAGCCTGGGCCTGCCTTGTGGGAACCCCACTCGTGAGTCCTGGGGAGTTAGCAAGCAGCCACGCTGAGCATCGTTCCTTCCTTGGGCCTCTGGCTCTTCAACGTCCCCTGTGTTTGTGCGGACAAAAGACCCCCTCCAAAGTATCTCTTACAGGCAGGTGCATTCTACATAGGTCTGTAGGATCCTCTCGTTCTTTCTTGGTTACCTCTTCAGGGCAGGAGTGGTGCAGTAT
Organism: Nasua narica; assembly: GCA_028533885.1. Taxonomy (NCBI): domain Eukaryota; kingdom Metazoa; phylum Chordata; class Mammalia; order Carnivora; family Procyonidae; genus Nasua; species Nasua narica. Next base: position 37,646,021 of record CM052813.1, on the reverse strand, counting down.
TATCAGTGGACCGACATTGTGCTAGGCTTCCGGTGTCTGAAATTATCACGGGCAGCTTCATAGGTGTTCACTAGGGACCCAGTGGTCACGGGCCCCTGTTGTTTGAGCGTGACGCTGCTTTATCCTTTGCCGATGCACACACACACACACACACACACACTCGTACACAGATGAAGGAAATAGATTTCCCTTGCTGGTGACTACGCTATACCCGATTCACACTTTTCAATCCTACCAAGATCCACTTAGCACTAGGAATACCCATCATTGAGCACCAGAGGGATAGCCTGTGAACCGCCGAGGAAGAGGATTTGGAATCAGACTTAATTCCAAGTCCACTCCTAACCAGAGTTGGAGCATGACCTTCTTCAAATGATTTGTCTTTGCTGAGCTTCCGTGTCATGGAAAATGGGGGGAGATTATACTTCCGGGGTGAGGCTAGGGATGAAGTTATGTACCAACCCGGCATATATGAATCAGAATCATTTGTATTTGTTTAAGCGACAAGTTTTCGAAAGGAAATACTGTAGTTTTTCAAGCAGAATTGTCCAGTATAGCTTCAGGCCTGGCTGGAGCTCACGAGGCATCAGGCTGTACCGTCTGGGCTTTGCCTCTGTCTGTCTCTGGCGCTTACCCTTGCTCTTTCCTGGGACACACAACTTCATTCTCGGGCAGGCTCTTTGGAAACAAAAGTAAGCATGAAACAAGTAAACAAGGAGCCACCAGCAGCTCTTTGCTGACATCGCGTCACCTTAACGCCCCGTCTTAGTCTGTTCGGGCTGCTCTACCAAAATATACTGGAGACCGGGTAGCTTATAAATGGATTACTCGCAGTTCCAAAGGCCAGGAAATCGAAGATAGAGGCGGTGTCTGGGGAGAGCCCACTTCCTGATTCACATCCTGAATCACTTCCTGATTGTCAGCGCCTTCTGCCTGCATCCTCACTAGGTGGCAGGTGTTAGGGAACTTTGTGGGGTGTCTTTTATACGAACACGAATCCTATTCAAGAGGGCAGAGCCTTCCTGACCCGAGCACTCCCCCGAACCTCACCTACTAATACTATCACATCAGGCATTAGGAGCTTCATATCTGAATTTGGAGGGGGACGCAAACATTCAGAACCTAGCAATCCTCAAAGGAAAGACAGCTCCTCTTTCCCAGTGGGTTGGCCAACCATCCCAATCTTGGACCAGGAGGTGAGAGGCACTGACAGGCCTGAGTGCTCTCATGAAGGGGAAGGTGGGGGAGATCCCCTCTCAAATCAGATGGGCTCCCAGTAGAAGAGAGAGGGGTCCTCCAAGACAGACAAGGTGCTGTTTCCAGAAAGAAGAGAAGAGCCTATGATGAAGGTTACATTAGATGTGTCACACCGACAAGCCCTTTCCCCTTCGTGTCAACTGGACTGTGGCATTTACTCTTTGAAAACTGTAATAAGTACGATGTCACGTGTCACATTACCAAGGCGAGAGAATGGATATTCCGAACATTCATCAGATATGTTGAAAGATCTACTCTATAACTCCTTTACATCCAAATCTCTCTCTCTAGCTCCTCTTACTAGTAAGAATATCAAATCGTCCAAGCCAGATCAATCTTATTGAGACTAAATTGAGTACACTAAGAACCTCACCTTTGGAGAAAAGCTCAAACCTTTAAAAAAAAAATTGTATGATTAAGTGGCTGATTGAGTAGCTGTTTTTCCCTCCTTGGGGAGTCCTAGTGTAACCATTGCCCTTCCTTCTCTGGAGAAAAGCCAGGAAAGCTTCACTGTTTATGATTAAGTCCACTTAATTAGCCACACTGAGCCTCAGTATCCTCATCTGGAAAATGGCGATGATACCTGTTTTATGAGGTTTTATTGAAAATATGCTGAAGTAAGAATAAGTAAAACAACTAGGAAAGGGGGCAAGGGAAATGAGCCATGAGGTGACAAACTTGGGAGCTCTGAGACGTGTTGAGAAGCATGGCCTGGGACACATCAGAGTGGCAGTTTCAGAACAAAGAATGGGACCAGCGTGTCAGGGTGGTACCTAATGTGTGTTCTTTCTCCTCCACGTCAGTAAAAGTCTCCTTCACTGTAGATGTCTAGTTTTGATAAATGTACCTTAATTCATTTCATAGAATTTAAAGTCTCAAGTTTCTGTCAGATTTGAACCATGCTAATTTATCTTATGTCCTCAGTGGTACCTCTCACTGTCTGCCACTTAATCCTATGAGACGCCATATTTCTTCAAATTAACAAACTAAGAGAATTTAGATTCTGGGAGCTCTAAGCATGGCATCAGGAGACACACAAAATTACAGACATCTCTGCGGTTTCGAGAAAGACACAAATGTTGCAGACAGATAAGAAACCCAGAATCAGTGAAATGATTAAAAAAAAATAAAATCCTACCACGCACGCCTAGTATATTTTCTCAGTGAATGTTACTCACCAGGAACACATTCTGATTTGCATCTTGAAAGTGAAGATAAAAACAAAACCCATTCTAAGGAATTTTGCTTTCCAGTCAACGTAACTGAAGTGCAACTCTTTTTTTGAAACTGAAAAAATCCCCAGCGATTACCCGTGGACCTCAATCACTATTTTGCTTTCGAATTCAGATTTAATGAAAATATCTTCAGCCTACCCAAAAGTGGCCAGCATCTTATCAGCAACATTTTCATGGGTCCCCTCATTTTGATTCTGCTATAGTGGAACCGGGGAGACATTATTCCCTCATCTTGCAGAAGAAACAGGTTCTACAGAAGTGATAGGACTCGCCAAAAGCCACATAGGCACTAAGCCAGGATCATAAAAGCCTAGGTTTGGGCTACTCTATATCCAGGGCTCTTCTCCTGGAAAACCAGAAGCCCGCTCTCCACTAAAATGGAGTTTTTGATTTTTCACATTTAATAGCACCTTTCTTCATCAAGATCTCTACAAGCCGAACAAATTGATTTGCAAGATATTTATAGAAATCATTTCACCCATCATTGAAAGCAGCCTTGGCAGAGCTTTTCAAAAGCACATGAAAATATTGCCTGGCAGTTTAATGAAATGGAAAAAATAGGGAAATTATTAGAAGCGGCAGAGTGTTTGTTCATAAACACTGGAAAGCACACGTCGTGACTCCCACTGAACTTCAGGGTCAAATACTGCTTAAGGAACACAGGCTGTTTTAGTCATCGTCCAGGTCCTTCTAAGGGATCCGGGCTCCTGAATGGAACACTGGCCACTTAATTACAGGGCCCCGAACTAATCCTGTAAACAGCCAAAAGTCATAGCTGGTGGGAACCCAAGTCAGTCTCAAGGTGGGGAGCAAAGATCAAAGCCAGAGAGTAAGAACTGAAGTCATGTGGGAGGGGACCGGGGGACTATCCCAAACAGGAAGTGAGCCATGAGATGAAAACCTCAGAAGCTCCAAGACAAGTTGAGAAACATGGTCTGGGACACATTGAAGTGGTTGTTCCAGAATGAAGAATGCGCCCAGCGTGAGGCAGGCAGACCCTCTTCTGTCACACTCACTACCTGATACGTGGGACCACTGAGATGCGTGAAAGGAATTTACTTTTCTGTTTGCTCCCTCACGGATCCCACCTTCACATCGACCACAAGAATCCCTAACAGAGTTTCATAATGGTTTATAAAATAAGTGATTTTAGGACTATGCACATGTGGGTAAACAGTGTCCCATTTTACACGTCTCATACTTGAGACACAATGCACAGGTGAACCCATCCAGGCGACCACGATAAAGTCGATGTGGACCTGGGTTCGAACACCACACTGCAGTGCTACCAACTTGTTCTCTTCTGGGGTACATTTTACCAGGTTTCTGACTACCTAGCCTCCTCACCATTTGGCTTCCGTAAGGGGGAGAACCATATTCCAGACATCAACAAGTCTAGAAGGAACTCACCACCCTCGAACTTCTAAAATGTTCCAACGTACCTTCACCTGTCAAACAGACTCAGGGGTTCCCCGTTCCTAGTTCTTTGGCACCGTCATGCTCAGAGTGTGGTTCTATAAAGTGCTACCCCCTCTGCCCCCAGGCACATGTGCATCATCTCTCCTTGACCATCTTAATCAAAGAACTTCCTGGTGAAGTGTCGCTCTAAGGTCGCCACCCTGGTTCTAGAGGGAGGACCGTGTGGGGGAGGGGTTCCTCTTCCCTTACTGGCATCCTGATTTCCATGGGTGGGGGAGGGGAGCGATCTCTGCTGCTTTTATCATAAACCGCACAGTTGAAGGGCCTTGGGAATTTGAGTGAAATGACCCCAAAACAGAAGGGGGGAAAAAATTGGCCCTGCAGGGAGATAGCCCGTCACTTCCTGCTGCCTAGACCCTCAGAGGACCCTATACCGGGTATTTCTAAACCCGATTCTTGATTTTCCTTCAAAAAAGGAAGTTGCCCCATTTCTTTCCGATAAATTCCCTTTTCCAGGTTAGCCAGAAAGTTTCTTTTGCTTGGAAGCATAGAAACCTAAGGGCTGCCATCCAAGAAGAGACAGCAAGGGCCCAGAGACCTAGGAAGGACCTGCCAGGAAGTGAAAGAAAGCAAAAAGGTGTGGGAAGCCCTCGTGGGCAGGACTAGAGACCACCTGCCTGGTGTCCTCAGTACCAGATCACCAACAGCTTTCTTAAATGGTCCCCACGCCCCAGAATTTTTAATGCCCCCATTTAAAGCCACCTCGTCTTCATCTGACTGCAGTTCTGCTTGCTCCCGGCTGGATTTCCACCACCCAGCGTAGTGATCGCTCTACGCCCGAAGTTCTCATCGGAAGCCTCCTCTGAATACGAGTGGGGAAATGAACTAAGTGCTGTTTAATTAATGAAGTTCGGTTGGCCGCATCTTTCATGAAAAAATTAAAAGACATTCCTTGGAGATTTAAAAAAAAATTGTTGGGAGCACAACTTAGTGGCAGGACGCCAGCAGCTGAGTGTGTAATACAGGTCACTTGATTAGAAAGCTGCGTATGATCAGGCCAAATGACCACCGTCTTCTCCGGACCCTTCCATTTCCAAAAGGACAGTCAATTCCTCTGCATCCTTCACAATACGACGCACTTCCAGATCATCTCCCGGAAACCTTCTCAGTTCCCTCTGCTGAGGCAATCACCCCTTGCCATTCGCTCCAGGGATAGCCCTCGGTCGAAGGCACGAAACTTCCAGATTTGTCGTTGTTCATGGAATAAGCACTCAGTAGGTAATTCGTTGTTGTTTCGAGGGACCTGTTCCCCTCTCTTGGGCAAACGCCCTGCGAGACAATCTTACAGCAGCATTATACTAGGAGTGAGGTTTGGGAAGCGGAAGAGTCTTTGCGAGTTCCTGGTTTCACTGCCCCCTTGGTGAATCTGCATTTTTCTACAATAAGGCTTTTTTGGGCGGGGGAGTAGGGGGAACAGGTGCTTTCAGTTTTGCTTTGTTTTTCAATCCATCTCCCTCCAAGACCATATAGGCAATCAATATATCCATAAAGTAAAAAGAATGGACAGCTATTACTTTTTCTGGGGTTTCCCCTTGGGCCCCATCTTCGAAGAGCTTCCATATCTTCCATCACTTGCTTAGAATAAGTACAGATTGGTTTCACCAATGGCGTAGTTTCAGATCAGCTCTCCGGGTATCTGATCCCAAATGACAGCTCGCCTTCCTACCTCTTAGGGAGCCCTCGTGTGTTCACTTCTGCAGTGCTCCTCCTGCCCTCGGGTCAGTTGCTGTGTCCTGCCCGGTCATGTGCTGGTTATATTTTGCCATGGAAACGGGTCTTTCCTCTGGGGTTTCCTGCATTACCCCGGTCACAGAGATTGAGACAGTTCCACTGCTGGGATTTGGTAGCGAAGTGTTTTCCCTTTTTGGCACTCCAGTGAAAAATTACAGGAAGAGAAGACAGCTATAAAAAGGAGGATTACTCTCAAGGAGATAGACATCTTTATGCCTCCTAATATTCATTAGCAGTCCCGCCGAAGGTCACGTCTCTCCCATTCAGGCTTACCGAATTGTCCAGGTTTTGCACTCTGCTACCTAAATCTTGTATGCAGCTGGTTATTCCCAGGACCAAAAGGAGCCCGAAGTGTCATTTCACGAGTGCCACCTGAGGCCCCGAGGATCTTACTCCCGGCCCAGTGAACATTTTCTGGGCGCTCATCACAGCACAGTCACGTTGTTAAAATTAGATTCTCACCTCTGGTAAACGTTCACACGAAGCACATCCATGATGCAGGATAATGAGTTTCAGAGGCCCCTCTCAAGGTCCCAGTTCCAATTAACCTGTGGCAGAGAGAACTACCTGAGAAATGTCAACAGGAAAATGAAGCTGGTGGATTTGGGCAAAAGAAATGATGATAAATCACGCCGGTGGAACCCATCCATCAGTGCCTATCTTCGGCACGTGACGGGGTTGTTTTTGCAAACTGGTGTTCTCCTCTCCATTATTCTGCAAACATAATCTGCTGTTTCCCAGACAAAGGTTGACTGGATGAATCTCTAGAGAGGCAAAGTAAATGATCTCCCTACTCATGAATCTATAGATCCTCAAGATGTGTGCATAGTGGTCACGTTCCCTGAGGACAACAGCCACACCAGCTGTTGGTACATCAGGGGGCCCTGTTACTGCCCTCTACTTGCACATTTGTGGCTGTGCTACATAGAAAGGGTCTTGCCTCCAAATGTTTTTTAGTGGAGCATTAGGAACCAGGGACAAAGGGAAAGGAAATACTGAAATCCCGGGGAGACCCAGGTTCTCTGCTGGACCGCCCATAGTCGCCTTTCTGCACTGTGCCCCAGACCCGCACTGGGTCGACCTGGGATATACAGCAGTGAACCAAAGAAACAATCAATCGTTCCTACCCTCTTGCAGATTACATTCTCGAGAAGGAAACCAGGAAATAAAATAAGTAAATTAGTTAGGAGGCCCGCAGGTGGGAAGGGCTACGGAGACACTCGAAGCAGGGAGGGAGGGAATGCCAGAGGCCAGGGAGGCTGCAATCTGGAATAAGGTGGTCAGAAAGTCCTCCTTGGAAACAGTGACATCTGAGCAAAGACTTGAAGGAGGGGACGGAGAGATCTGAGATCTATAGGCAATCTGGGGCGACAGGCATTCCAGAGAGGAAAATCAAGGTCAAGACCCTGAAAGTAGGCCTGAGCGAGGACAGGTGAGCTCAGAGAGGTGAGGTGAGGAGGGAGGCCGTATAGATCTGGAGGGTCTCTGTAGAGGCCTTGGCTTCTGCTTCAAGATAGGAATCCATTTGGAAGGTTTTCAGCAGAGGAGAGACGCGTTCTGACATTTTATATGAGGTCACTCGGGTTGCTCTGCTGAAAACAGGCTAAGATGAGTAGGAGGGTGGGAACAGGGAGACCCAGAAACAATTCAGATGCTATTGCACTTGGCAGGTAGAAGGGGATGGACCAGGTCATGGTGGTAGGGGCCTCAAGAAGGAGTCAGAGTCTGGAGGCACTGTGAAACACACCCACATCTGCCATATACTTGGCCTGTTTCAAGTCTGTAGAACTTCCTGAGCATTTACCATGTCAGCTCTTGATGGGAAAGGAAGAAGTTTGTCCCCAGTTGTATTTGTGAACTTCCCAACATTGTGAAATTGACAAAGGGTTTTAAAATGTTTTGAAGCCGTGAATCTTTCCCTTAAAAAAGTAAATTTGGGGGGCGCCTGAGTGGCTCAGTTGGTTGGGCGACTGCCTTCGGCTCGGGTCATGATCCCGGAGTCCCGGGATCGAGTCCCATATCGGACTCCCAGCTCTGCGGGAAGTCTGCTTCTCCCTCTGACCTTCTCCCCTCTCATTCTCAGTCTCTCTCTCAAATAAATAAATAAATAATCTTTTTAAAAAAAGTAAATTTGGGGGGCGCCTGGGTGGCTCAGTGGGTTGGGGCCTCTGCCTTCGGCTCGGGTCATGATCTCGGGGTCCTGGGATCGGCCCGCATCACACTCTCTGCTCGGTGGGGAGCTTGCTTCCCCCTCTCTCTCTGCCTGCCTCTCTGCCTACTTGTGATCTCTCTCTCTGTCAAATAAATAGATCTTTAAAAAAAAAAAGTAAATTTGGGTCACGTGAAAGATTGTAGGCGCAAGAGACCCCCCCAAAGTGAAATTTCTACTCCCATCATTTTAGCTATGAAAGTGATATACTGAGAGAACTATCCGCATTTCCCATAACATTTCAGAAAGTTCTTCTGTGGTTGTCTCCTTTCATCGTCATGCTTGTCCTAAGGTCTTGGGCAATGGGTTTGCCCCGTCATGGGCCGAGTGAGCCATACCCTTCTCTACGTGTGCCCTGACACTCTGTGCATCCAGGTCTTTCCATAGCTGTGACTTCTGGGGTGCCCAGTTCCCTACTACTGCCAACCTTCAAGCCTCAGCCCAAGTGACACTCCTTCTAGCAGGATCACGTGCTTCTCCTTGGCCTCCATTATGGTACTTCTCAGCGTTAACAGATTTCTCTACTTGTCTTTCCGTCTCGACTGCCAACTCCCCAAGGGCAAAAACTGTGTGGGGTTCTTTGTTTGCACCCCAGTGCTAAAATAATATTGCCAGGACCTCAGAAAGTAGTGTGTGTTGAATTAAAGTTGGTTTGAGAGAGGAGCGCCTGGCTGGCTTACTGGGTGAAGCATTTGACCCTTTGTCTTGGGTCATGAGTTTCGAGCTCCATGTTGGGGGGAGGGGTAGAGTTTACTTAAAAGAATAAAGAAAGGAGGCAAATTGAAAAACTTGTTTTAAATAAAGTTGGTTTGAAAGAGCCCATAGCTCATCATTTTATGTTACGTGGCTGCCACTTGCAGGAAATATTTAAGGTTCCTTGATGTGCTGAGAATGACCGCCATTTAGGGGCGCCTGGGTGGTTCAGTCAGTTAAGCCTCTGACTTCTGCTCAGGTCATGATCTCGGGATCCTGGGATCTAGTCCCATGCTGGGCTTCACGTTCGGCAGGGAGTTGACTTCTCCCTTTCCATCTGCCCCTCCCCCTAACTCGTGCATTCTCTCTCTTTCTCTCAAATAGATAAATAAAAATCTAAAAAAAAAAAAAAAAAAAAAAAGAATGGCCACCATTTACTATGGTAATCATTTGAAACTCCCCTCAGGACACAGTCCATTGTGTAAGTTTTACTACCTTTACTTTTGTGGGTTTTGTGACAGTGGAGACGGAGTAAACATTATTTTTCATGAACCTCCTAATGCAGAACTGCACATTTACACAATTGGTTTTCTTTTCCCACTTATCATGTTATGACGGGGTATTTTTGTGTTTGGTTACTTGGAAGAGCTAGCAGTTTGCAGCATAATTTATTTGTTGATTCGTGTCAATTCTGTGAGTGGTGAAAAGGTATTTATTTTTTTAAGGTTTTTATTTATTTGTCAGAGAGAGTGAGCACAAGCAGAGGGAGTGCAGGCAGAGGGAAGAGCGGGCTCCCCCCTGAGCAGGGAACCCAGTGCAGGACTCGATCCCAGGACCCTGGGATTAGGACCTGAGCCAAAGGCAGACGCTTAACTGACTGAGCCACCCAGGCATCCCAATGAGCAGGTATTTAAAAGAAATCCATGATAACCTCTCAGAGAGGCAGTCTCCTGACTCCAGACATTTTTATTTTTAGATGACTTTTATCTTAGTGGCAGGCAAGTATGAGCTACTTAGCAGGAATTCTTTGAAAAGACAAAGCATCTGTATCTGTTCATGAGAAGGAGATCTTCAGACATCCTCTTGACATGTTTATGGGAATGCCTTTGATTTTTCTTTGGGCAAAAAGTAAAAATTAAGAAATGAGGACAAGAAAAAGGACCTTTGGTGTCTCCTAAGTAGAGATGAAGTGTCACACCAGACAGCCAAGTTAGAAAGAAATCAAAAGGCAAGTGCTTTACTAGGTCGCCTTAATCACTTCAGCGCCCGAGCCCGGTCAGTCGATGTCCCCGGACACAGGCAGGCGGGGTGCGAGTTCCGATCGGGAAGTCCTCCCACTGGGAAGGCAGACAGGGAACGGGGTGCAAAGCTTCCTAACGGAAATAGACGTAGGAGAGGGTACCGAGAATTACATAAACTAGCGCCTGAGGGTGGTGTGGTAGAAAGTACAAAATTTAGAGTCAGAATAACAAGTGGAAACAGCTGCCGCGCCTGAGTACGGGCTCTGCTGGGCCTGCCCCCCACCCCTGCATCCGCTCTGGGGGATGGCGTGAGGAGCCCAAGTGTCGCCAGGAGAAAAGAAACTCAAAAGAGGTGGAGTCATTCGCCTCAGGTTACTTAGCAAGCGTGACAGACAGAGGACTTGAGACCAGCAGTGTCTGGTTGAAGCCCCATAATAGGTCTGTGGCTCATTGCTGCCTGGGGCCGGGCTCTGTCATCAATTTCAGGCGTGTGTGTTTATATTTTATGCTTATATCTGTACATATTTGTTTACATACGTTTGTGTATTTCATGTAAATATTTGCTTAAATAAGTATATCTATGTTTATATATGCCTATACTTATTGTATCTATGTAAATTTATAATATATAATACCATGTAGAATATAGAATTATATGTGTATATGTGTATTATATGTAATATAACCACATATAATTGAATACAATTTTTATAGAACTATAAATTAGAATTGTAGAACTATTAGAACTATAAGTAGAACGATAGTAAATACATTTGCATAGTTTTCTAAATACAGAATATTTATTTGATTTTAAATTTTCAAACCACCTGAGAATAGAAGGCTTTATTCACCTTAGTTTGAATTTTTCTATTAAAAAGTTCCATCGTTAAAATGTTTGTAAAGAAATCCCTTGGGTAGTTGTGAGATCAAGCCCCTCGAACAGCCCCATGCCCAATGTGGAGCCTGCTTGAGATTCTCTCTCTTCATTTCTCTCCCTCTGCCCCTCTCCCCCCCAGCCCTGTTCTCTCTCTCTGTCTCTCTGTCTCTCTCTCTCTCTCTCTCCCCCTGTGGAAGGAAGGAAGGAAGAAAGAAGAGAGGGAGGGACAGAGGGAGAAATAAAGAAAGAACTTCCCTTGGGTAGAAATTAAATATCAAATAATAAAGTAATTTTCTCCAAAGCCAATCTGCCCTTCCTAGTATGTACCTCAAAGACAGAGGTAAAAAGTTTTGTCAGGTTTAAGTGACATTTGAGTCAGAATAGGATTGCCAATTGTTAAAATAATCAAGAGTTCATTATCTTGTTCTATTTGCTTCTTTCTTAGTCTTTATCTTACCTAATTTCTAATAAAAAAAATCTTTAAAAAAAACTTTTCCCACAATGTAAGATACACATGTAGAAAGTGCCTTCATTGTGGGAAAAAATAGAAAATACAGATAAACAAAAATTACCTATAATTTTACCACTCAGAGATGACCACTGCTAATGTAAGAAGCATAGACTTCTAGGTTTCTTAAAGCATCTAATTTTTAAATGCTATTTTCAATTATTCATGCATTCAACAAATCATCAGTAAGCCCTATAACTGGTAAATGCCGGTGTTTGGGGGAAACTCCTTGAAACAAAGAGCTAAGGGATTCTGTATTACCAAAAACTCCCTAGTTAAAAAAGAAAGAGAGGGAGAGAGAGAAGAGAGAGGAAGAAAGAAAGAAAGAAAGAAAGAAAGAAAGAAAGAAAGAAAGAGAGAAAGAGAGAAAGAGAGAAAGAGAGAAAGAGAGAAAGAGAGAAAGAAAGAGAGAAAGAGAGAAAGAGAAAGAAAATTACACTCCCTAGAAACACTAAGTAACTTTTAATGATTGTAGAATTAACCCCACTCTAATCTGACTACTTTAGGTTAGCTTGAGGTCTCAGCACTGATGGCTGGATTAAGTTTTTATCAGGAATATCAGAAATGTTCCTTAGAAAGCTATAAAGTTTACCCGGTGCAGATAAAACAGGCTTTGCTCTACCACCTGGTGACATAGACAAGTGCAGAGCGACTTTCAGAGCCCACGGAACAATTAGCCTCACCCTGAGACATGCAAAACTCTGGGCGACGTCTGCCTCTTCTTCCCCGCAACGCAATTTTTTTAAAGATTTTATTTATTTATTTGACAGAGACAGACAGCGAGAGAGGGAACACAAGCAAGGGGAGTGGGAGAGGGAGAAGCAGGCTTCCCGCTGAGCAGGGAGCCCTATGCGGGGCTCGATCCCGGAACCCTGGGATCATGACCCAAGCCGAAGGCAGATGCTTACCGACTGAGCCACCCGGGCACCAGTCCCCCCACCCTCAACACATTTTTATGGGTCTGGGCATGCTCAGGAGGTTGACAGAGCTGGGATCACAGTCTGGCTGTGCTTATTAGCCTTGTGGCCTTGGACAAATAATGTAATCTCTCTGTGCTTCAATTTCCTCATCTCTAAAGATGGAGTAAATCGACAGGATTGTCATGAGGAAAAAATAAAATATGGCGCATAACGCATCTGGCAATTTGCAGTGGTAGCCATAATAGCTTGTTATTTTAAGGAACAAGTCATGCATGGGAGACCATGAATTCTTTTTACTTTAGAGGTTCGTAGAATATGTGCAACTGCTGTAGGGTTTTGAATTTCATAAGATTACATAAGAAGTAAGTAGTCGTAAATGTGTTATTGTGTGGTCATATTTGGAAGCTTCTAGCAGTAGCAGCATTGGAACCTAACCTAGGATGTCAGAATATCTAATAAAGCACAGGGCTCACCCATTGTGGTGAGCTGACATGCTTCCCTGCGACCTTAATTCTCACCTGAGCCTCACATCTCCAGTTATGAAAGAGGAGGGATCTCAAGACTGAGGTCTGATACTCCTGATGGCTTCCAATGATACCATGAAGAACAGGAAGGAATGTTGAGGCCTCTGAGAATGGAGTGATACTTTCACCAGGTGCCGAAAATTTCATGGGTATTTAAATTATGCAGCTCTCTGGGTTCAGACCATTTCCTGAGGGCCTCTGCTGGGGGAGACCCATCTAACAGGGAAGGTCTTCACTGCCGACCAACACGTGTGGGGTTTCCTCCAGGATTTCTCAGTGGGGGCTCTGTCACTGGCGGGGAGTGGCCACCCCCAACCCCTGGCACCTGAAAGGGGAGTTAAGATTAAAGATGGTGTGAAGGTTGTTAACCAGCTGACCTTGAGATGGGGACATGACCTTGGATTGTCCAGGTGGGACTGATACAATCACAAGCTTCCTCGAGAGTGCAAGAGGTCGGCAGAAGGGGAGATGGGGCAACGCAGTGGGAGACAGACTCTGTCCATTAGGGGTGGCTTTGAACGTAGAGGCAAGAGGCCCCAAGCCTAAGAATGTGGGTGGCTTCTAGAAGCTCGGGAAGGCAGGGCAGTGGCTTCTCCCCTGGAGCCTCCAGACGGGTCTCAGCCCTGCTGACACTTTGATTGTAGCCTATTGAGGCCCAGGTGAGATCCTGACCTATAGGAGTGTAACAGAGTATATGTGTGAGTCTCTGAGTTTGTATTAATTGGTCATGACAGCAATAAAAAAAAAAAAAATGAACAGAGGCCCCATAAGCGTTCTGGGCAGCACTGTACACCCTGGGGGACCGCCCAGGGCGTTCTGGGGCCTGGAGCATGCCAAGGGGCTCTGACATGCCACCGATGCCACCACGGCCCCCATCAGTGCCTCGTCCCACCGCCCTCCTTCCTGCCGCACACACACACTTCCACACGCCCCATAGGGCAGCTGGGTGCCACTCCTGCCTGGGAATGCTCTCCAGAGCTGGAAGTCGTCCTCTCTCTCCCTCTCTGCTCCTGCCTGCTCCCTCTCTCTTCTAGTGTTGGTGCTCAAGGACTCAGCACCGGATGACATATGCCTTCCCCTTCCTATTCTCTTCTCTTTCTCTCAAACTGTGAAGAGCGATTGCACTGTACAAGATGTAATTGTGCCATTGAGGCAAGTACATGGTAGGATCCTTATTTTCAGATCACCGGGGCAAGGAGATTTTGAAAGCCCCCATTCTCAGACAGAGGTAGACCAAAGAAATACGACACTCATTCAGCCAAAATTTATGAAATATCTTTTACGTGCATGGCATTGTGGGGCAGGGGGGTGGGGGTCACTGTGGCCACATGAAGATGGAAAAGACCCGGTCCCCACACTGTGGCACCTTGGCTGAATGAAGGAGAAAGTCTTGCAGAAATAACCATTGTAGGAGCTAGAAAACAACTACGGCCATCAAAGAGAAGATGTAAGAGTGTGTGTGTGTGTGTGTGTAGACACTGTGCACGGAAGGGGAAACTTATTATTTCAAACCGGCAAGAACAGAAAATGTTTCAAAGTCAGTGACATTCAAACTATACCTTGAAGGGGAAGTAGGAGTAGGACATTGCACAGATGGAGAACAGGCGGGAAAGGGCTTTGAGGGAGGATGGGAAGAAGGAGAATGGACATGCAGGTGTGGAAATGTTTTATGCCTTTAAAAAGTTGCCCCCAATCTACTGCTTACATCCTGGGAAGGCAGCAGAGTGCAGCCCCAGGGAATCCTGAGCTCTGGGATCAAGTTTTGACTGTTACTCACTAGCAGTGCAATATTAAGAATGGGCTGAGCTTCTGAGCTTCACCTTCCTCATGTATCAAATGAAGATAAGAGTCAGCCGAGACTGGAAAATAAACTAGGCTGGGAGTGGGGTGCCTAGGTGGCTCAGTCGGTTGGGCATCAGATTTCTACCTGGGTCACGATCTCAGGGTCCTGGGATGGAGCCAGCCTCACTTGGGGCTTTCCGCTCGGCAGGGAGTCTGCCTCTCTCTTTCCATTTGCCCCTCCCCCCTCTTGTGTCCCTGCCCCCACTCCCTCTCTCACACTCTCTCTCCCTCAAATAAATAAAATAGCCTGGGAAGATGTAGCGTAGTAGGAGGTGACACTGAATCAAGGTAGAATGTTGGCAACGAACAACTGGGAGTATAGTGTGCTTGGATAGTCGGTGGGTATCTCAAGTGCCTGGGCATCGCTGCTTTGCTGGGGAGGCAGAGATGAATTGGAGACCTTCTCCACATCCAAGGAGCCACCAGCATGGCCAGGGAGATAGGGCATGTCAATTAAGACTTGACAAGCACAGTGTAAAATGTACAAGAATAGAATTAGAGTCAAAGGTTCAAGGGGTGCTGAGGTGGCAGTAGATAGGAGAGAAAGATCGGAGCAGGCTTCCTGGAGGAGGTGCTATCAGTCCTAGTCGTGGGTTTAAGGCTAGTTCTCTAGGATTACAAAGTGGAGGAAAACACTTCCGGGCAGAGCGAGTGGCAGGGCCATAGCAACTTGGGGCAGCTGGAATGTCAAGTGCTGTTCCAGCAGGGAGGCTCCCCAGGAGGAAGAGTTCATTACCACCAAGCTTTCCACACCATTCCAACGAGCTGACACTCCAGTGTCTGTAGGTCTCAGTGAAGAGCTGCCCCCAGGAAGAGGGAGGGGGCAATTTAGGAAGCTCCCCTGGACCGAAGTGGACTTCCAAACCTAGGGTCAAGAAGGTCGTCTGAGGGGCTATCAAGAATGTGTGGGCCAGAGGACAGACTTGGGGATGGAGAGAAGGAAGAAGGAAGGCAAAGCCGTGACTGGGAGGCGGAGTCACGAGGATGTGGTGACCAATCAGATTCGAGCAGTGATCCTGAAGTTTCTGGAAGGCTCCAGGCCATGAACCAAGATGGGACATGTGGGAGGAAACAAGTCTGTAGAAAGGATAGATCAGTAGAAACAGTAGAAAGAATAAATCACAGTGTGTTCACTTTTGAATATTTGCGAGACACCTGAGGAAAATACAGAGGTAGAAGAAGAAGGAGAAGGAGAAGAAGAAGATGATGATACAGAGGTTAGAGAAGAAATGGCTTCAGGCAAGATCTCTGTCCGTATCATCTTGGCCCCTTCTTCCTTTAATCGTGATCTTTAAGATTTTATTTTCTTTTTTGATTTGGTAATTCATTCAGGTTATGTTCTTAAATAGGGAAATCAAGTGATTCTCAGTAGGAGAGGCATCTAGATTTACCAGTATCTCAGCTGAAACACAGACCCCAATTACACAAATATAAAAGGGCCTGCTCTTTGTTAATATGTACTATTTTATTTTAGATATTTTAAGAAAATAGTGAAAATTATTGTTTAGAGAGCTCTGAAAATGTTTGCATAGAGAGTACCTGTGGATACATTGTGCTTTCTAATAGCTGAAATGCCCTGGAAAAAGAACAGAGCCCCACTTAGCTAGTCATTTACTCTCTGAAATCATGAAAGGCCCCAAGTAATATAACCTCAGGGAAAAGCACAAGATGTCCTGCACTGAACAAAACTTAACATTTTTAGTAGACCTTTAGAGGGGAAAAAAATCTGCTAGGAGCAGAAAGTGCTACTTTATTACCGATACAGGCTGTTCCCATGACTTGTTGGAAATAAATATATACTCTCTACACTGCTGGGTTTTAATTCATTTATAGTCTTTTTAAAATCAAAGCTTTCACATCTCTGCACAAAGAATGATGGATACCGTATAGTTGCAGGGACAGACAGAGCCAGAAAATAATTTTTTTTCCCTTAAGACATTAGAGGGAGCTTGCCCTGGTCCTTCCCCACCACGTGGTTTCCTCCCATTTTTCTCACATTTAATAGAAGAAATAAAAATAAGGTCCCCTCGGCCCCATTTGGAAATAATGAGAATTAAAAAGATGTGTTGTAAAAGGGTTCAGGAAGAAAGCATTCTGTTAATTATTTTATAAAAGCTAACCATTTGTGATTTATGATTTACCTACATTGTCCTTTACACATAGTACATTGTACCCTCATCCTTACTTTTTTTTAGGATTTATTTATTTGAGAGAGAGAGAGAGAGAGCACATGAGCATATGCAGTGGGGGTGGTGCAGAGGGAGAGGGAGAGAGCGTCCCCAAACAGACTCCGTGCTGAGTGTGGAACCTGATGTGGGACTCGATCCCAGAACCCTGCAATCAGGATCTGAGCAGAAACCAAGAATCGGATGTGTAACAGACTGTGCCACCCAGGCTCCCCCTCACCCTTAACCTTTTTCAGATCAGGAATCTGAAGCCCCATGAAATTAAGTCTCATCTGTAGCTCGTGTGTTGTCACCCCAGGGTTCATACTTCTGCCCAGTGCCCTTAGGGAATTCTGCAACCAATCTGTTTCATTTTCAGCCAATCCAGTCAAGATCAATCACGATAAACTGTTCCCCTCTCCTCACTGGAGCACCACCGCCCTCCCAGTTACCCAGACCAGAAATCTTGGCTTCTCAGCCAATAGCTCTCATGCCCACCCCAGATCCCATGTGTCGGCGGTCCTACAATGCCACTTTCCCAACCCTTCCCGAAGCCATCACTTACACAGCATCCCCACGTGGGTCCAGGCCACCTTCCTTTCTCTGTGGACAAGTGCATCCCCCTGCACCCATCCTGGTGCCCCCTCAGTCCCCTTCACCGAGCGCCATGTTCAGAAAACTCACCTCTGATACACTGTGCCATTGCCCTGCCTGCTGCGTCTCCCTGGCTTGCCTCGGGAGCAGGCAGATCAGAGATGGAAGACTGAGAGCTTGGGATATCAATAAGCACATGCACCAGGCAGCCTTGACTTTGCATCAGAAGGATGGCGGGGATCTACAGTCAGAGAACCTGGTGTTCGAATCCCAGGTGTGGTCATTTCCTAGGGCTTCCCTAACAAAGCACCGCAAACTGGGTGCCTGCAAACAACAGACATTCGTTATCTCACGGTTCTAGAGGCTGGAAGTCTGAAATCTAAGTGTCGGCAGAATGATATTCCCTCCAGAGGCTCTTGGGAAGTCTTCCTTGCTTCTTCCTAGCTTCTGGTGGTCATTGGCCATCCTTGGTGTTTCTTAGCTTGTAGCTGCTTCTTTTCAGTCCCTGCCTCTGTCATCATGTGGTTTTTCTTCCTTCTGTGCGTGTGTGTGTGTCCTCTGTGCCCAACCCTCTCTCTCCTTATAAGAATATCAGTCGGGGCACCTGGGTGGCTCAGTTGGTTAAGCATCTGCCTTTGGCTCAGATCATGATCCCAGGGTCCTGGGATCGTGTCCCGCATCAGGCTCCCTGTTCATCGGGGAGTCTGCTTCTCCCTCCCCCTCTGTCCTTCCCTGCCACACATGCTCACACTCTCTCTCTCAAATAAGTAAAATCTTTAAAGAAAATATATCAGTCATCAGAGTAAGGGCCCACGCTAGTCCAATCTGACCTCATCTTAAGCTGCATTCACGTGCAGAGACCCTATTCCAAATAAGGTCACATTCACAGGTACTGGGGATTCGGACTTCAGCCTATCTTTTCAGGGGACACAGTTCAACCCGCAACAGGCTTGCCCCTTGACTCTGCACTTCTTCAAACTTTGAATTTCTCACTTATTGAGCAGGAATGGCACTACCTAGTTGCCATGTGTGACCGATAAGGGAGATCTGCTTATAAAGTGTTTATCAGAGTGCCTGTCTCATAGAGACCACGCAGTAAGTGGCAGCCGTGACTCATTACCGGACTTTTCCCTTTAAAGAATTATCTGGGAGCTAACCTTCATTCTAAGTGCACCAGGGAAACGTGGCATTTCAAGAAAGACTGCCTCCTCTCCCTGCAGAAACACAGCCGATAATGGCTACCGATTTATTTTTATTCTGATCCTTACGGTAGAATACATGGACCGTGATAACACAGATCGAAATCCAAATTCCAAAGTTAGGTGTACTCAAGGGTGCTAATCTACAGGGGATGTGACTTCAGACTAAGCCTGCGGAGAACCCATCATCCCCACTGTGGGTTACGACCCTCCAGGGGGAGTAGCCACAATGCTCAGAACGGTAGATGCTTCTAAGGGCAGCCTTGCCAATCCCTTCTGCATCCAGCTGTCTGCTTATTAAAAGGAGAGATGGGAAATTGAGAGGGAAGCTGATCCCTGCTTGCAAATTCAGGTTCGCACTCTGGTGCTCTGCCTGTCACTTCGGTTTGTCGCTAACGGCTTTAGCGTCCTGCTTTCCTGTCCCGGTGGCCTTGGGGATTACCTGTGACAGCACCAACCGCACTGCCAGGCATATGTAGGCTTAGCTGAATCGGTGCAACTGGGGGATGTTTAGGCAGACTCCGGTGCGGGGGGGGGGGGGGGGGGGGGGGGGGGGGGG
>CM052813.1:37518030-37626888 GCA_028533885.1 Nasua narica | reverse complement strand
TGGAAGCATCTTCTGTCACTATGCTTTATGTTTGCCTGGGTGGAGAGAAGAGCAGGTTATCAGTCGGGGAATGGAGAGAGAAGAGATGCCTGGCTCTGCATTGTACTTTTCTCCATTATCTCTTAAATTAAAAAAAAAAAAAAAAAAAGATACCCCTGAGCTAGGGTTTGTTTGAAACGATCAGAAGGCAACTGTTCTAGAACTTTGTTGTAACTGGGGCAATAGTACAAAGATGAGCTTCAGAGGCAAACCTGGACCCACATTTCCTCTTTGGGCACTCACTAGCTGTGTGACCTTGGCCAAGTTTCTTGACCTCTCTGAACTGGGTTTCCTCATCTGTCAAATAGGGGTGATGATGTTTCCCTTGTGGGCTTATCATGAGAGTTCAATGAGATGGCATAGGTCACGAACAAGTGCTGGGTGAACGTTGGATCCCATCTTGCCCTTTATTTTCCAGGGAGTGAACTTACCGTTACTGAACACTTAGCCATTGATCTGTTTTGTAGGTGTAAATGCAGAGTGTATCTTCAGTCAGAAGCCTGTTTTCTTTCAAAATTATACAGATAAATTAATATTTTATTAGCATAGCCTATATGCTATATGTATCCTATATATTGCTGCATTAATTTTATAGGGGTGGTGTTCGATATTAGTGATCTAAAACCAGTAAGACAGGAAATACACATCTCTGTATACACACACACACACACACACACACACACACACACACACACACCCCTCATAAGGCAATGAATGAGACCAATGGGCAAATTAATTGTGAAGGTACAACATAAATCCTGATAAAAGATGTTCAGAAAATAGGCATTAAGTCAAATTGAAAAGAGGAAGGGACAGGATGCTTTCTTGAGAGCAGATGTTACTTTTTTAAAGGTGAAGTGGAAGGAACATTCTGGGCGGAAGTGAAAACATGTACCAAGACAAGGAGGTGGGGATGGAAACCCCAGGCTTAGGGACCACAGGTAGCCTGATGTGCTCTGCGGAAGCATCAAAGTATGACCCTGGGTCTCAGCCCAAGACCTTGAAAATTAATTGAGGGGCCATGTGCATGTCTTGGAGGGTTACTAACACAGGGCATGATAATCACTACATACTGAGCACAAAGCCAAGAGTGTGACCCAAAAAGGGAAGTTCGTTGTCCTTGTCCTCAAGGATGATACAGTCTAGAGCGACACAGCCCAGTACGTGCCACAGCTGAGCCTTTGAAATGTGGCTGGTCCAATTGAGATGTACCATAGGTATGAAATATAATCTGGTATATATTATATCCCATTGTTAATTTTTGTACCGATTGCATGTTGAGCTTATACAGATACATTGGGTTAAGTAAAATCTATGATGACAACTAGCTGTAGCTCTGGATTTCTTATTGAAGTGAAACATTAGTTTCAGTGTAAAACATAGTCATCTGACAATTCTGTACATTACTCAGTTCTCACCACCGGTAAGTGTAGTCACCACCTATCACCATACATTATTATAATAGTCTCGACTATATTCCCTATGCTGTATTTTTCATCTCCATGCCTTATTTATTTTATAAATGGAAGTTTGCTCCTCTTAATGCCCTTCATCTAGTATACCCCTCCCCTCCCCATCTCCCATCTGGTAACCATCAGTTTGTTCTCTAAATCTAAGAGGGTTTTTTTGGTCTCTTTTTTTCTTTATTCATTTGTTTCGTTTCTTAAATTCCACATGTAAGTGGAATCATATGGTACTTGTTTTGCTCTGGTTGACTTATTTCACTCAGCATTATAGCCTCTAGATCTATCCATGTTGTTGCAAATGCAATCTTGCAAATGCAAGATTTTATTCTTTTTTTATGGCTGAGTAATATTCCAGTGTGTGTGTGTGTGTGTGTGTGTGTGTGTGTGTGTGTGAGAGAGAGACATCTTCTTTATCCATTCCTCTGTCACTGGACACTTGGGCTGCTTCTATAATTTAACTATTATAAATAATACTATAATAAACATATCTTGAATGTGCATGTACATGTATCTTTTCAAAGTAATGTTTTGTATTCTTTGGGTAAATACCCAGTAGTGGAATTACGAGGCCATATGGTAATCAATTTTTAATTTTTTGAGGAACCTCCATACTTTTTTCCACAGCGGCTGTACTAGTTTGTATTCCCACCAACAGCGCATGAGGGTTCCTTTTTCCCTATTTCCTCACCAACGCTTGTTGTTTCTTGTGTTTCTGATTTTAGCCAAGTGTAAAGTGATACCTTATTGTGATTTTGATTTACATTTCCCTGATGATCAGTGATGTTGAGCATCTTTTCATGTATCTGTTGGCTGCCTCTTCTTTGGAGAACTGTCTGTTCATGTCTTTTGCTCATTTTTTACTTGTATTATTTTGTGTGTGTGTTGAGTTGTAGCAGTCCTTTATATATTTTGGATACTAACCCTTTATCAGATATGTTATTTACAAATATCTTCTCTCATTCAGTAGGTCATCTTTTAGTTTTATTGATTGTTTCCTTCGCTGTGAAGACGCCTTTTATTTTGATATAGTCCCAATAGTTTATTTTTGCTTTTGTTTCCCATGTATCAAGAGACATATCTAGAAAGATGTTGCTATGGCTGATGTTAGAGAAATTATTACCTGTGTTCTTTTCTAGAATTTATATGGCTTCAGGTCTCACATTTAGATCTTTGGTCCATTTTTTTAAAATTTTATCTTATTTTTTCAGTGTTCCAAGATTCATTATTTATTCCCCACACCCAGTGCTCCATGCAATATGTACCCACCACCAGGCTCCCCCAACCCTCCACCCCCTCCCTTCCAAAACCCCAGTAGGGTTCTGAGTCCACAGTCTCTCATGGTTCGTCTCCCCCTCTGATTTCCCCCAATTCACTTTTCAGCTTAATTTTTGCGTATGGTGTAAGAAAGTGGTCCAGTTTTGTTCTTTTTCATGTAGCTGTCCAGTTTTCCCAGCACCATTTATTGAAGAGACGGTCTTTTTCCCATTGCACATTCTTGCCTTCTTTGTCAAAGAGTAATTGACCATATATCATGGATTCTCTGTTCTGTACCATTGATCTGTGTGTCTGTTTTTTACCAGTTCCATGCTTATTACAGCTTTATAGTATATCTTGAAGTCTAGAATTGTGATACCTCCAGCTTTGTTCTTTTTCAAGATTGCTTTGGCTTTTGAGATCTTTCGTGGTGGTTACTTTTTAAGTGTGGCTACTAGAAACTTCGCAGTTGTATATGTAGCTCGTTATATTTCTATTGGACATTGCTGGTCTCGAGATTGAAAAGTCTTGACCTAGGATGACGGGGAAGGACGTGGAACTTGAACACTGCTATGGAGAATCAGTAGGGCTCAGGTACATAAAAAGGAAGAGGAAGGATTTTCCAAAAGGAGAGTGATCCATGGTGCTTACACGCACCAAGGTAGAATGTGCAAGGGAATCATGAGTAGACCGTCTGGATGGAACAGGTGAAAAACTCTCAGTGGCATTTTGATAAAATGATGGATATTGAGCATTCACACTCAGATATGTTGATAGGCTTCATGTGAATGAGAAATAGGAGGAAATGTCCATAGCTGGCAGTAACAATGGAAAATTACAGAGAGGCTCCCTAATGTTTCACTTTGGATGGTAGTCAAGGGTTACCCTAGAGAACATTAAAATATTATCTCATGATTAGTTTTGGAAAAAAATGAAAGTGTTGGATGAATCTTGTCATGCCCTTTCTTTGAACTGCCTTAACACTATGACTTCTTAAAGCTATACTTATGTGTTCGAGGAAGATATGGATGAAGGCACAGGTGACAGACCCCTCCCTGCATGAGGCTCTTCACAGAAGAATTAAGAAATGTCTCTAATCTTTCATGATCATGTCCTGTGAGACAGCTACTAGATGTGCCCCACATGGTCTCTGCCACAAGAAATTGTGAGGTAGGGGTGCCTGGGTGGTTCAGTTGGTTAAGTATCCACCTTTGGCTCAGGTCACGATCTTAGGGTCCTAGAATGGGGCCCCGTGTCAGGCTCCCTCCTCAGCGGGGAGCCTGCTTCTCCCTTTCCCTCTGCCCCTCCCCCTGCTTGTGCTCTCTGGCTCTCTGTTAAATAAATAAATAAAATCTTAAAAAAAGAAAAGAAATTGTGAGCTGAATTGATCCAACATGGTATTTTATTCTAGTATTTAAAGAACTTAGAAGAAAGATACCCTGGATATGATGATTTTACAATAATTGCTGACTTTTCTGGGGTTTTTTTCCCATTTATTTATTTATTTATTTATTTGACAGAAAGAGACACAGTGAGCGAGGGAACACAAGCGGGGGAGTGGGAGAGGGAGAAGCAGGCTTCCTGCCGAGCTGGGAGCCCAACGTGGGGCTCGATCCCAGGACCCTGGGATCAGGACCTGAGCTGAAGGCAGACGCCTAACAACTGAGCCACCCAGGTGCCCCGTGCTGACTTTTCTTAATATAAAAGATGCTAAAGCAAGATCCTGCCTTCATACAGTTTTGGATACTTTATCTAGTAGTTTATACAGTAATGTTCAAGATATATAAGGATTCATACTCTACAACAGGCAAGGTAACAATGAGGGGTAATGTCAGTTAAATGCACAAAAATACATGGATATGAAATATACAAGTCATGGGTAAACTACTTTGTTGTATTGGATGAGAGGGAACCGCAAGAAAGTTTATTTAACCAAAGTGCTCATAATGGCAAGTATTTACCATTTCTCTTCTCCAGCAAAACCCACAGAATCACCTAGATGGATCTCTACCTGACTGGGGAATGCAATTAATCCCACATAGGAAGTTCTGCCAACATGTTCAAAAGCTAGCTCTTGAGCAAGCTCGTTAGCTGGTAGACTCTTATGTACCATCGACACCCCAGTGGGCCACAGTTACTGTACGTCTCATCTCGGGCAGACCTGAGTTCCAAGCTTGGCTTTGGCATTCATTGGTGTGTTACCTTTGGGAAATCACAAAACCCTCCTAAGCCTTAGCTTCCTTATCTGTCGTATGGGATAGTAGCCTTATCTGTCTCATAACTCTCTCCGTGTCGGAGGGATTACGTGACATAAAGAATGTAAAAGGTAAGCTTTGTGGTAGCATTGGTTGTGTTGGGGGGGGGGGGTTCTACTATAAGCTTGCCTTTATATGAGGAATCAGGAAGCTGCCTTTTTGAATGGGAAGTACTTTTGCCCCAGGAGCTCTGAATCTTCTGGTTCCTGACACAGAGATTTCCCTGCTGCTCCCTAGCAAAATGCAAGACACTCTGAAGTAGAATTTCTTCAGTCTTTTTTTTCTACTCGGCTGCTCCGTCCTCCTTGCTCCTTCTCAGGAAGCTTGGAGCCACTTTCCCTTTCTTGCCCTCGCTCCTAGTTACAGAGGTTTTTGAGAACTTTCTCGTTTCGCAAATATCTGGGTTGAGAACACCTTAAATTATTTCAAGGGGGGGACTTATGTGTTTTCACTGGTGCCCTGAATCAAAGGAATGAAGCCAAGAGGAGGGATAAAGTAGGAGGATAAATACAAAAACACCAAGACGTAAGGGTTAAGATCATGAGGAGCTTCCTCCCACAAGGGCATCGACTTATATGAATTGAGTCACTTCTAAAAATAGCAACATCCTTAAAGAGAGATGGTAGAGCAGTAATTACTCAGACAGCAACTTCCTCCACCTGCTTCCTTGGGGCAGGAACTGGGGTATGTAAAGACTGATGCCTCGAGATGGTCCAGAGGATAGTCCCATCAGAGGGATCCTCAGGGATGAAGACAAACTTTCAGATCTATACCTTTCATCTGCTTGCCTTTTATTTCTTTTTTGTCTGGAAGAATTGCCACATGCCGAGCAGCTAGCCTCTTTGCGTTTAAAACGGGCCTGGCCCCTTCACAAGTCCAGTGCCCTGCCTCTTCACTCTAAAAATGAAGATCCTGGGCACGTGGGTGGCTCAGTCAGTTAAGTGACTGCCTTTGGCTCAGGTCATGATCCCGGGGTCCTGGGATCGAGCCCCGCATCGGGCTTCCCGCTGAGTGGGGAGCCTGCTTCTTCTTCTCCCTCTGCCTGCTGCTCTGACTACTTGTGCTCTCCATCTCTCTGTCAAATAAAATGTTTAAATTAAAAAAAATAAAAATAAAAATGAAGATCCTGCCGTTTGGGCTTAGGCTTTGATGATGATGGAGGTCAGGACCTGAGCTTACGTGCCTGGCTCTCCTGCCGGTATTCATGAGAAACTCATGAGCAGATTTGAAAATCCTGACCTCCCCCCGCCACCCCTCCACCCCACCACCCCACCCACGCCCAGAGACCCTGGCTTCCACTTGCCCCATTCCGAGTGTATTTGCTCCTCTTCAGGAAATCGGCTTTCTCAAGAGCTTATTCTTATCACAGCTCTGCCAGTTAATGCGGACACAGCTGGTCTGATAGCAAAAAATCAGGCATGTCATCAATATTGAACTTACACCCTGCAACACTGTGCTCAGGCCGAATGGCATTAAGGGAGTCAGTATAAGCACTGTGTAAGTTTCACCCACAAGGTTATTAGAATTAGTATGGAGGAGTGTTGCCATCGGAGCCCTGGGTCCAGTTCCTAGCTTTTCAGCTTAGGAAAGTCAGGGACCCAGGGGAAACATAGCACACTCAAAATAAGTAATGGGAGAGAATTTAATGAAGGGACTGCTTAAAAAGGTACAGGCAGCTGCGTTCTTTTCTGAGGGCTACTGTAACACAGCAACGTAGACTGAACAGCATAAAAGGACAGAAGCTAGAATCCCACAGTTTAGGAGGCTAGAAGTCGGAAATCGAGGTATGGGCGGAATTAGGCTCCTTCTGATTCCTGAGAAATCTTCCCTTGTCTCTCCTGAGCTTCTAGTGGTGGCCAGCAGGCTCTTGAGTTCTGTGGCTTGCAGCCACCTAAGTCTCATCTCTGCCCCCTTGTCTTCACATGGCTGTTGCCTTATTAGGATCCCAGTCATATTAGATTAAGATCCCCCTACTTTTTTTCTTTTAAGATTTTGTTTATTTATTTGACAGAGAGAGAGATCACAAGAAGGCAGAGAGGCAGGCAGAGAGACGGGGAAGCAGGCTCCCAAGATCCCCCTACTTTTATGCTAACCAATTACATCTGCAATGACCCTATTTCCAAATAAGGTCGCATTATGAAGTACAGGGGGTTAGAATTGCAACATCTCTTTTAGGGGGGATACAATTCAACCCAACACAGTAGGATTTAGGGAAGCCCCCACGTGTCTCTGAAGCACCTGGGTTCATCTCTTTCCTGAAAGTGCAAGGAACAGAGGATTTCTAGAAGCTTCTGCTACCCCTGGCTGTAGGAAAGGATGCCTGACCAGAGCTGTGGCCTCACAGAGGGAATTGCAGCTCCTGGCAGCGGACAGCCAGGCAGGGAGGGAATTGGGGAAATAATCATTGTGACCTCTTTCTCCTCCCAACCTCTGCTCTTCGGGGTCTCCTGCAAGCACCTCCCACTGCTTGAGTCCAATAGGAAACCCAAGGACAGCAGCCCATGGATGAGGTTCCTAAAAGTTGGCATCCTAGCGCATGGAGCAGGATGAGGTGGGTGAAGACTAGATATGGAGGAGCAAACAGAAACTAATTAGCATCATTTTTCTCAGCAACGTTCTCTGATCTTTTGAGTCATAAACCCAAGTGAATGTTCTACAACACGTGGGACCCATATGGGCCAGAGAGCAGCTTGGGTGAAGGCTGAGGTCAGTTCCATAATGGCGGCAGGACGAATCCAGTTCCCCAAGTACACTGTTTGGAGGCGATGCTGTGACTGGTGCCCTCAGGAGTTCAGAGTCCAGCAGGACACAGATAACTCTTACTACAAGTCGCAAGCAGTGAGGGTTTAAGGCTGATAGGAATACTGAGAGTTCTGCAGTGGGTAATCTGAGAGGATTTGAGGAAAGGCTAGCATTTAGGCTGGAGCTTAACAAGGTAGAGTTGGGGGCACATGGAGATTGGAGGGGCAGGGGAAGCAGGGGACAGAAACCGATCCGGAGCATAAATGAGAGGGTGGAAGATAGGGTACGAGACAACAAATAGGATTATAAAGGAGTGGGACTAAAAATACTAATAACGGTGAAGACCCTAGTTTTCCACTGAAAACTTAGCACTCAAGATGATACCATGACGGCCAAGGTTATAGAGTAGGTCTGTCCCAGCTACTGTGAAAGTAAGCTGATCCTTCTTCCTTCCCCGGGCTGGCCCTGTTAAAATTTCGGTGGCTCTTTCAAGGTTCTTCTGAGATTGAGTTAAGACTATCACCTGTAGTTGAAGTAGACATCTTCCAGAAGCCAGAGGTGGGAAGGAACTTGACCGCTGCAAAGATAGGATACCCAAAGCCACCAGTCAATAGACTATCACCACACAGAAGGCAGCACCCAGGAGTTTTAGGAAGGCCAGAGGGAGAGATGGATGCCCTCGTGGAGGGCAGCCTGGGGCATGGGACTGCACTGCAGGTGTGGGTAGGGGTAGGGGTGGGTGTGAGATCCTTGAGGAGGTGGGAAGGATGAATGCCAAACACCCGGGAAGGGATTCAGCATCACCGGAGGGTAGAGGTCGCAGGGACTAAACCCAAAGAAGTCGGCAGAGGAAGCAGGTGGAAAAAGAGAAATCAAACCACAAGTGGGAGAAGAGGGTGGGAAGTGCGATGAGACCCCAGCTGCATATCAGATTTCAAAAGAGGCAAAGGAGCAGGAAAGAAGATGCCAAGAGCTGAGAACGAGGAACATGGGAGGAGTGTGAGGCTGTTCTGTGGGCTCCGAAGGTGGGAATAAAAAATGGGAATCTTCCAAATGGGAAAAGTGAGAATCTGGGAAAGAGAAGGCAAAACAGTGCATGGGGTGGATTTCAGAAGAGGGATTTCAGAGAGGGTATCTGGGATCAAGTAGTAATAAGAAGAGTTGAATGAAAAAAGAGAAACTTGAGATGGGAAGTGAGACCCTACAGATTTTAGACTGGTCACGATGAAGAGATCATCCTAGAGTTCTACGGGCCAAAAGAACAGGTTCCGTTAGCCACAAACAGGGGATGACATCAGACTGGTGGAAGGGCGATAGAATTCACCACGCAGAGCAATCCTGACTTCCCACAGATAAGTTTTTAGTATTTCTATTTTCATTTTTCATATTGGTTGTAGTCTTGGCAACCACCAAGACTTTGCATTCTGTTCATTGTGGCATCTTACATAGTGATTCGACTTAAATGGAAGCGCTGTCTATGGAAATGATCCATTCCCAGGTCTCAGAGAGACACACAAGCTAGCCCACAGCATTGAAGCTAATGATCTGAGGGCTTGCACAAACAGTTCTGGAAAGACTCGTTGTAATCACAGATGGAGCTTCAGAAATCCAGGTGGGAGAAAGTGACTGGGGCTCTCCATGGGGCAGTGAGAACTTGGGGCTATCCTGTGAACCTATTCACAAGCAACTGTGGCACCCTCAGGTCGGAATGTTAAACCTCAAGTGGGTTTCAAGCCCCCATCCTATGGAAGACACCACGAGTCCACGCCGGTGGCCCCTCCCAGCCAGCCCAGCCAGGTATGAACTATGAACAGTCCTCGCCACGGCTCTCCAGGCATCCTCCACCCACTAACTATAACTGGCAGGGGAGCTGAGACCCATGTGCCATTGGCCCTTGTAGAGTCTTTCTTAGAAGAACTTTGTGTGGCTGGAATTTGTACCACTGGGAAACTCTCTAAATCTGTAGTGAAGAAAATCCTTCACCCATTAATGCAGTAACACCTAGTTATACCCCCTCATCACCGAACAAGGACTATGAACAAATGTGTTTTCCAGAGACATGAAGCCTATTCACATCAAGCGCCATTTCTGATGGAAACCTTCCAAAGGAGCACTCACTATGCTCTTCCTTGCTTGGGAAATAGAGTCTATTAGATGCCATTTGATCTTTTCTTATTAGCCTTTCATTTTTTGAATGTGATTTAAAATATTTTGTGCACTTCTAGAGATGGCTCAGAAGATATCTTCCTCTCTTTTGATTAGCTTCTATGTCTTTAGAATGCCGTTTGGGTCCGCTTCTGGTAGTCTCATCACCTTCCAGTTTTCGGTCTGAGGCTACTTAGGCAATATGGTAAGCTATCAAAGACCTGGGGGGAACTAAGAAGGTTCAATCATTAACCCATTTTCCACATACTACCAAAGCAAGGTAGATGGGCTTGAGGAGGAATGTTCCCCCTCTACGGTGACCATTACTTCTTTTATATATTTCTGAATTTGAGGTTGTGTTACAGGTGGGTGAGGCCCTGGAAGTTAAATTTCAAGATTAATGGACTACTTGGACATTACCTAAGAATGATTTTCTTTCATTTGGTCTACATTACTTGTTTTGTCTAGAACAAACTAATATGAATTGCAGGTTATACCTAAGTTACAGACCATCAGCCATGAGCATTCATCAGGCAAGTGGCTTCTCTGAACTTGGGCCTGAGAAAATGAGGGAATGATCACTCGTGTGTGCTGCAGACTTGGCCCAAGATCCTTTCCATTGTCTCCACAGTGAATACTCATCCTTGTAGGTCAGTGGTAGCTATGAGAGAGTACCAGACATCAATAGAACCACAGAACTGGGATGTTAAACTGAGTTGAGGCTGAGGGGGTAGGTACCTATCCGTAGGTTAATGAGAAAGAATCTCTGCCTTCAAGTTACTCACAAAGAATTGCAGATGGTTCTCAGACCTGCCAGACAAACATTTTTGAAACAATCTCTTATACCAAATTTTGCGATGCCCCCTTTCTTTACCTGGAATGAAATTCACAGGTAATACATCTAAGGGAGGGGGAAGATGGAAGGTGATCTCCTGGTTCCTCACTGGGACAAAGAGTAGACAGAAAAGGAGGGTCATTAACTAAGGGAGAAGGGCAAGCCCTCTGTGTGGTTGGAAATTGGGGTCTGACATGTGGAGAAAAGGCCACAATTTCCTGGGAGCCCACAGTGCTAGAGGACAGGGCACCCAGGCCAAATGTCAGGAACACACCAAGCATCAGGAGTATACCCAGACAAGACAGAAGATAAACTCATCCATATGGATACTTGCAACGGAATGGATGAATCTCAGAAACATAGGAAAGATCCAGATATGAAAGACTATATTCTGTATGATTTCATTGATAGGAGAGTCTAGAAGAGGCAAAACTCTAATAACTGAAAACATACAGTGATTGCTAGTGACCAGAGATTGGGAAGGGGATTAAATGCTAAGAGGCATGAGGAACTTTTTGCGAAGGTGGAAACATTCTGTATCATGAGTGTGGTGGTGATTCATGACATGAGATTTGCCAACACTCATCCAATTGTACAAGTAAAGTGCACAAATTGTATGTACCTTATGCCTCCATGAAGCTGTTCTTCAAAAATCAGGTGTATCGTCTGGCAGAGAGGTAGAGTCACAGAACACCTTGACATTGAGGCAGCAACTGTAAGGACCAGCAGATGAGACTGGGCACACAGCCTTAGAGAGATGCTAGCACAAATGTAACCTGGCCAGACCCCTGTTAGATTGGGATATTTATTCCATGAACATGTATCACACACCTACTACCTACTACATAACAGGCACTGTTCTAGCCCCCAAGTATGTAATGATGAGTAATCACAAAGTTAACTCCAAAGTACTATTAAGTCCAAAGTACTATTATTAAGTTATTATTAGGTGCAATTATCGCTGACACAGCTCCTAGTTGGGGTATTGTAGATTTGCTAAGAATATTTATTTCACAGCATACTGAAGAAGCAAATGAGATCATCAGGGCTTTGGATCTGTGCTGTCTAATACTGTTAGGTCCACATCTGAGCTTGTTTCTGAAAAAGTACTCGTTTTTCAGTTTTTAAATTTTGGAAGGCAGCACACTATCTTTGAGGCAGGTGGATGTCCTATCAATGCAAGTTGACCACTTAGCTATGAGTTCTCTTCAAATGTAAATTATAGCATAGTTCTCCACTTTAGAAGCATTTCAACCCTGCCAAGAGAATTGACGTCATAGAAGGCTATTGATGTTGGCATCAGAACAAAAACAAGCTGACTTGTAAAAATACCTGTGAATTAATTTCTATTCTCATTGCAAATCTTGTTTGTTGTTTGCTTTTGTGTTTTTATTTGTGTGTGCATATGTGTTTGTGTGTATGTGTATGTTGTCATGTTTTGTTTTCTCAGCAGATGGCTTAGCTGTCGGAGAAAAACTGGTCTATTCAAGGACATTGTTGACTCTTTTTAATGAGGCCAAGGTCATGGTTTCAGTTCCCATTTGGCCAGTTAGCTTTGCTCTCTGCTTTCTTTTATCGCCACAGGCTTCTGCCTAATCATCACATCTAAACTGTCTTGTGGGATGTGAGAATGAGGTCAGGGAGCAGATTATCAGGGCCAATCCTCAACTGCGAGCTAAGCTTATGGTAAGCTAGAGACCTCCAGAAATGTCAACTATGATCACTCATCAGGTTGTTCTTCTCTGTCTTCATGGGATGACCACTTCTTAATTTTCCCTGGGTTGGGCCCCTGCAGAAATCTCTTTCAGGTTGTTTCTCTTAACCAGTAGACTAGATCATTTCAGCATCCATCCTCTTTATTGCCAGAGTATACTCCTGGGACCCAATTAGTACCACTACTTTTCTGTCTTCTGGAGGTATTGCGTCTTTAATTTCTTAAATTTTCAGTTCTTGAGTCTATTTCCAAAGAATCTGCTAATAAGAACTAATATGTATTAAGCACTTAGTTACCAGATGCTGAGACCTTCTCCATGAATGACCTCCTTTAATTCTCAAAATAGCCCAGGAGGTAGAACATAATATTCCTTTTTTCCAGTGAGTGCAGAGGTGTAGAACAGTTCCAGTTCCCAGTTGTACACAGAGTGAAGATTCAAACTCTTGCAGCTGCTTCCAGATCCTGCACTCTCTAGTCACTGTGCTAGAACACTTCCCTGCAAACGCGCACCCTGGACGGACGAACTTCCAACTGGGTGATTACTGCAAATTCACGCTGCGATGAATTGCTTTCTGATTTGGGGGATGCTCTTATATTGTGTCACCATTTTGGGAGCTAGATCCAAGATGATCATCTGGCAAACTGACCCAACTGGACAAACTATTATGTGTCAGCTATTAAAATTTATTCCTGTGCACCGTTCATATTTCCTACCTGAATCACATGCCACTGGAGGACCATTGCCTGGACCTCAGAAATATTTTATTGACAGAGATGCTTGAACATGCTAGTACTTGGGACCAAATGAAAACGGCATTTAGGGGATCCTTTGATCCAGACATGCTCTCTCCAATTGCCAGTGTGTACCAGACCATATTTTTGGAAGTGATGTTTCAAATGCTGAAAAGAAACTCCATGTGAAAGTCCAAACGTGGTGTTCTTACTGACCTCCCCAACCCTGACTCTTACCATGAAGATAGGGCTTAAGACATTGAATGGTATAACATCAGGGCTTTCTTTTGAAATGCACTAGTATTTCATGTCTTCCTGTCGATTTTGAATTATCCAACAGATTTTTGTGCAAGACTGCAAACTGCAGGTCAACAAGTATTATCTTTTTAAAAACGAAAGCTTCAGACTTTTCAATGCTTATCATAAACATAAACACAAAATCCCCACTGCCTCATCTCAAGAAGCGAAAGTTTTGTATACCTTAATTCTCGAAGCTATTTCTATCTCCAAACCTCTAAACACTTATGGTGTTTACAAGTTGAGAATATTTGGCACTGATTCCTTTCTAGTATTTAAATGCGTCTGACTGATCCCTGATCTTGAACTTTTCTAGATGGTTTCTACTTTTCCCATCATCTACATCTTCTGAAGAATTGTGGGGGCAAGGGTAACTTGTTGGTAATCGACAATGGTGAAACTCACTAAGCCCTCTTATTTTGAAATGAGTAACTTTAGGCCCAGACAATTTGAGCAAAACCAGTTCTATTAAATAACTTTGAGTCATTTCCTTCCTGTTCTAGCCTTCCCAGTCTGCCAACACACGTGGGTGGTACAGAGTCTGTGAAACTGAATACAAATTGACCCTTTTTATGGATTGTTTTATAAACACAAAACTCAGTAACAACCCGAACCCTTTAATCTTAAAGGTGTCCTGTTTGGTTAGATATTGCCCCTTGTTAGTGATTCAGTGTCTACCTGGTTCCCTTCTGCCCAATAGGATTAAACGCTTTCCCTATTCCAAACAATGCTTACAAACTGTCTTCCATTTGGGCTTTTCTACCTACAGGTGAATTTTATTTCCTACTTCTCCTGAAATGATCTGGTTTAAGCTCCATGTTTTGTAGCATTTTGTTAGGCTGGTGCAGGTTCTAGTTTTAGGCAATTTGATTCTTGATTTTACTTTCACTTTTTCTCTTATGTACTGACATTCTTTGTCATTCTTTGACCAGTGACATCCAACTCCTTTGGGTGCTTGGTTTCTTTGTTTCTTTGTTTCTTGGTTTTTGGTTTTCAATGTCCCCATCTCATCTCTTGCTACTTCTCTGAATCCATTAAACCTAACGTTTGTGAAAGGTATTATCCTTGTTTGGCAGATTCTCCTTCTTTATTTTAGAATCAGACAGATGTGACAATAACACTTATTAATTGGAGGGCTTTAGAATGACTTGCTTAACTTTGCTGCCCATCTGGGGAATAAAGGCAATAATAACCATCTTACAGGGATGTCGTATCTATTATTTGAATTAACGTCCACCCGCTGCCAAATAGTTTATGGCACTTCAGTTAATGTTTGCACCATTTTATTTATGAGAACTAGTTAATAGGGCTGTCTTGGCTGGTTAGCTTTGTATCTTTTATCCTCTTTTCTTGCCTTCTACAAATCCCCCCTACCACTACCTCTAATAGGAGAAGGAAGGAGGTTCAAACTCACGGTTCATAATCCAATCCCCGTGTGGATGTCCACTGTAAAAGAGAGGTTGCCTAACTCAAGTAAAACCCCTATAACCTCATTTATCACAAGCCCTCTCTTTGTGCTGCTTGTGAAATCAAGCATTTTCCCATCTACTGATAGGAGTTCATGTTTCTTGTAAAGGTGAGAACTTACATTCACTTAAAGGATTGGGGTTAACAACAGAAACATAAATGGTCCCCTGCTGATGAATTTCATAAGCATTCTTTCCTGCTGATAATAAATCAATAAATCGTGTCTATTTCCCCCTTCCATCTTAATCCAGAAATGTTCTTTTGAATATGTTCATCTTATCTTACCCTTAAATTATTTTTAATTCCCCCTTTCCCTGTCCCCTCAATGATTCCTAAACTAGTAGTGCCGTTCTGAGCCATGCATGCTGTCCCTCCTCATCCTAGGGACCTCTGTCACATGAAAACACAGCCATGAACACCATCTCTTTCTCATCCTTCCCACTGCCCCTTTTCTAATTGTGATCTTGTCCTCTTTGGCCAAAATTTCCAATAAAGAAGATTTAGGAAACCCCAATACAGACCATCTATAAATTCCCTGAGATAAAAGGACAACCTGGTGCCTGGGTGGCTCAGTCGTTAAGCATCTGCCTTCGGCTCAGGTCATGGTCCCAGGGTCCTGGGATCGAGCCCCACATCAGGCTCCCTGCTCGGCGGGAGGCCTGCTTCTCCCTCTTCCTCTCCCACTGCTTGTGTTCCCTCTCTCGCTGTGTCTCTCTCTGCAAAATAAATAAAAATCTTTTTTTTTTAAAAAAAAGGACAATCTTAAAAAGTTTCAACAGGAAAATATTCTTATAAATACCTTTGGTAACATCTTAGTTTCTACCAGAGAGACATAGACAACTAACTTACTCCTTGTCGATGAAGAGTTCACAACATAGAAAGGGCACAAATAAAATAAACCACTAAAGGCAGGCTGTCAATACTACTATAAGTGAGGGATCCTCCGGGTTAAAAGGAAAAGGAAATTAATTTTATCTGGGAAAATCTTGGAAGGCTTCATGGAAGAGTGAGAGTTAAAGGATGGAGAGAAATCCAGCAAACTTCTCCAGGGGAATGGCCAAGGATGGTATTCTAGACAAGAGGTACAACTAAAGAACTTGCGAGTCCTTTACCTCAGTGTGTGTTTGTGTGTGTGTGTGTGTGTGTGTACTTATGTGTTTGAGGATGAGGGAAGTAATTCTATTGGGAAATACACGCCAGGGATGATTGGTTGCAGCCATATTTTTAGGGCCATAAAAACCACAAAAACCTATTTTTACTTTAAACATGCCCAACAAAATAATAGCAGAGAGAGAGCAGATTGGCAAAAGGTGTATTTCTGTCTTGTTCCTGTCTGATTAGCACACCCTTGAAATGGGAAAGCTTGCTATTATCTATCAAAATGGGTCTGCCTGTCAGTCTTATCCCACCCAATCTGAGGCCCCACACACAGGTCCTTTCTCACAGCCGTGACCTTTCTTTGAAAGGCAGACCTGGCCTGACATCACTGATGTTTTGAATTCAGCATTCAAAGCTTTAGAAGCATTTCTTTCTGAAAGAAAGAAAGTGTGTCAGCCCTAAAGTGACAGCCCCCTGCTTGCTGCTGAGGAAGATACAGGTTTTTTTGGTTGCGAGGTTTTTTTTTGTTTTTGTTTTTGTTTTGGATAATGAATGGCAAGGGCAATTTCAGAGAAGAGAAATGATCTGTTGGTGAAAATACAATCTCTCTTCAAATCTTCTTCAAGGGGAGTCGAGAACAAGTGAGAAACTCAAATGGTTTATATTTTACTTTGTGAAAAAAAGAAATGATATTCCAAAATATACCTGTTTGTTTGACCCTTAGTTACACAAAATGGCTAGAAGTCTTTGCATTTTGGTTCAAACTCAGAGCCTACAGAACTGTGCCTTAAGTGGTTTTCTTGATAGCTGAAGGCTGCATGGCTTTATTTTTATTTTATTTTATTTTAAAGGTTCTATTTATTTATTTATTTACTTGACAGAGAGGAGAGAGATCACAAGCAGCCAGAGAGGCGGGCAGAGGGAGAGGGGGAAGCAGGCTCCCTGCTGAGCAGACAGCCCCATGCGGGGCTCCATCCCAGGACCCTGAGATCATGACCTGAGCCAAAGGCAGAGGCTTTGAGCCACTGAGGCGCCCCTGAAGGCTGTGTGGTTTTACATCGTTTCCGAAAGAATGTCATATACATCGTTCCACGTACAATCCCGGCACTCCGAGGAAGGCCTATCATCATGTTATAGCTGGGGAAGCTGGAGCCACAGAGGCTGACAACGTTCCCAAAATCACACGATGGGAAGATGCAGGAACGTTGCTTCACATCAGCCATCTGACCCGGGTCCAGTGCTCTTTGCATTTCAAACACAGCCATTTCTCTAGGGATCGGTTTCTTCTTCTTTAAAAAGAGAGGAAGGAAAAAAAAAAGAGAGAGAGAGGAAGGACGATTCCCTCGAGATTCCTTGCAGACCTGAAAAATTTATATTTGTGATTCATCATGAAAAACATTGTGCCAAGCCTTCTTTCTTGCAGAACCCATGTAGGAAATCCAAAATAGAGGTGTGGAGCGGGCCAGAGCCTTTGGGAGCTTTGGGCTACCGGAGATAGCCCCTCCCCCACGGCCACCATCACCCCACCGCACACTGATTGTGACTACAGACCCACCGTCACTGGGACCTACCTAAAAAATGTTCATAATTTCCACGTTCTGTCCTGAGTCCCATTTCTTCCACATCCTTCTTTGCCATCATATTTTAAAAGCACACTTTTTTTTTTGCCACCATGTTTAAAACATGCATGATGTTTATTTTGTTACACGTGGAGAATTTACTCCAAAGTACAAAATATGTCCCACTTTTATAGCCTTAAGTTCCCAAACTAGATTAGGCTAAATAGTCCTGAATAATTCCTTGTAATAATGCAGCACACTCTATGAGGAGCAAAGAAATTTTAAATAAAATAATAATAACGTCAATTTTACAGTATGAGATACTCTTAAGATGAAAATTCCAGTTATCTTTGTCTTTACAAATGAACAGGAATAGAAATTGTATTAATACAGTAGCTAATTTAAGCCATCAAGAGAAACGAAATCTTGCCATTTGCAATGACGTAGATGGAACTAGAGGGTATTGTATAAGCTAAATCGCTTATAAGCATTTATATGCTAAGCGAAATAAGTCAGTCAGAGAAAGACAATTATCACATGATCACTCTGATATGAAGAATTTGAGAGGCAGGGCAGGGGGTTATGGAGGGGTGGGGAAGAGAAATGAAACAAGATGGGATGGGGAAGGAGACAAACCATAAGAGACTCCTAAACTCACGAAACAAACTAAGGGTGGCTGGGGGGTAGGGGGAGTAGGGTTATGGACATTGGGGAGGGTATGTGCTATGGCAAATGCAGTGAAATGTGTAGCCTGATGATTCACAGACATGTACCCTGGGGCAAATAATACATTATATGTTAATAAAAAATTTTAAAAATTTAAAAAATAAAAAATTAAAAAATATAGTAGCTAATTTAATCTCTAGGAGTTGGGTGTATTATAACATTCAGATATTTGTTATATTCTTGCTAACGTGTCCCCTCTGTCTATATCTTTATAGTATATAGCTTGAATACTAAAATTATTATTTTCAGTTTCATCAATGGGGATGAGGAGCATCTAACCTACACAAAGTAGAATAGAATAGAATAAGATGTTTTTTTCTCATCTTCAAGTACTATAGATTTCTTTTTTTTTTCTAAGATTTTATGTATTTATTTGACAGAGAGAGAGAGATCAAAAGTAGGCAGAGAGGCAGGCAGAGAGAGGGGGGAACAGCAGGCTCCCTGCTGAGCAGAGAGCCCAATGCGGGGCTCGATCCCAGGACTCTGAGATCATGACCTGAGCCGAAGGCAGAGGCTTAACCCACTGAGCCACCCAAGTGCCCCAGATTTCTTATTCTACTTATTTAGTTTTATGCCTATTCTAAATTTGTTCTAGAAGTTGCAGTTCATGATTAGTTCATGAAAAAGACCCTATTTGGTACTTTTCTACCTAGAGATCATAGAGTGAGGATACTAACATAGTCATTCATTTACAAAATTTTCAATGCAAACAAGTAACATGGATTATGACAAATACTCTTTAGAAAGAATCCTATTTTCAGTTATTTACAAGTATCCACTAAGCAGAACATGAAAAATGTCATAATTCATTTTTTTAAAAACATAAACATGAACTCTTTATTTCAAGCAGATTAGTTATGTAAAAATCTAGAGAAAATATGCATAAGCCAAGGTCAGGTGAGGAAAACAGGACTGTCATTTAAAATTACGTGAGCTTAGGGGCCCCTGGGTGGCTCAGTGGGTTAAAGCCCCTGCCTTCGGCTCGGGTCACGATCTCGGGGTCCTGGGATCGAGCCCCGCGTCGGGCTCTCTACTTAGCAGGGAGCCTGCCTTCCCCGTCTCTCTACCTGCCTCTCTGCCTACTTGTGATCTCTCTCTGTCAAATAAATAAATAAAATCTTTAAAAAAAAAAAAAAATTACGTGAGCTTAAATTGAGATAGAGAGTAACACGGTGATTGAGGGCACAGATGCTGGGTCTAGACTGACAGGGTACTTTGGGCGAATGATTTATTCTTCCCCTTCTTCTCTTTTCTCAGTGTTCCTGTTCCATAAGTTATAAAGGAAAACAGAACTTATCTCACAGCATGTTAAAAGGACTCACTGAGTGAATCATAGAACTTTCCTAGCGTAGGAAGCATGCAATACGTGTTACCTTAAAAAAATTACAACCATGTCCGTTTAGGCTGATAGTCCTTATACCTCAGAAGCCCGTCTTCCTCCTACCTTCATTCGAATCACTGAATCATCTCCACCATTGCGGTGTCTAACATCACACCTTATTCTCCCTTGGCATAAATCTTGAATCTTTAGATGAGAGGTGCCATTCCTCGCAAAGCTCTAAGTCAACAACCGCAGCCTTGAGCGGGACGAGTGTGTCGTCAGGTGTGAGGTGTGTCGTAGGCGGTTAATATGACTATAATGACTAACATACCCCGGTTTGTAAATTTACTTTCACCAATTAGAGTGGTTTCAATGTTATCACGATAACCTCAGCCCCGCTCCGCCGAGTTCCCGCAAGTTTCCACCAGCAGGACGGACGCAAAGATAGAAAATCTGGGTAGTCCTATGCTCTGTGGATTAAGCACATCACTGGTCCATGGCTAGGCAGGTGTCGGCATGTCAGTGTCGTCTTCACGTGTCGCAGAAAAAACGTAATGCTGAGAACGGTGGTCCTAAGCAGCATACTGATCGTGACATATCGCAAGAGCCTTGCAAACAGGAAAGGCATACACGGGTACTCGTAGTAATTGTTAGTAAATATATGTTACAGAGAGGAGGCTCAGACAGGACCAGGCTGCCCCAGCCAAAGTTGCTAAGAGTATGTGGGGCTTTTGGTCTTGGGATGTGGCAACAAACCCCTCTCATCCATTCTCTGGAGCATATCCTCACTAGAATCCTTGCTGGCCCTTTAGTAGCGAACATTCCACATACAGAGCAATAGACCCAAAGGGTCTATGTTCAATTTGCTACCATTTTAGGATTATTTTCCCCCATTATTCAAATTTAATAGCAGTAGCAAAGTGTGGAGTACCAGAGACATGTCAAAATCGAAGCTAGAAATAGTTTATGGAAATAAGATTAGTGAAAAATGTAACATCTGGCCTGAATAATGGGTCCTTTGATCTCTGCAAATAGACATTTCAGCAGGAAAGAGACAATAAACCTATGACTTCCAGACTATAGAGGCCGCTGAGTTTTTGGAAAATGCAGGTACTCATATATAAGTAAAGCAGGTACTCACGATTTTTTTCAATATTTAACATTAAGATAAAAATTCTTCATCTTCACACGGTCTGGCAGCTTACACTGGATATGCAAAGAGCATTTAAAATCAGTAGTTTCTAAATCAGATCCATTGATTTTTTTTTAATAGTAATGTTTTTCTTTTTTTTCCTTTTTTTTAAGATTTTGTTTATTTGTCTAAGAGAGAGAGCTCACAAGTAGGCAGAGAGGCAGGCAGAGAGCGAGGGGGAAGCAGGCTCCCCGCTGAGCAGAGAGCCCGATACGGGGCTCAATCCCAGGACCCTGAGATTATGACCTGAGCCGAAGGCAGAGGCTTTAACCCACTGAGCCACCCAGGGGCCCCTAGATCCACTGGTTTTTCTAAGTGGGTAGTTGACTGATGCGCTCATTCAGATCTGTGAAAAAAAAAAAAAAATTTAATACCATCTCTAGAAGCAGGATCTTGCAATCACCGAATGTGAGAAGTCACAGCCCTGTATAAGCAATCATCAGAGCCGAATCAACCGGCCACAAAGCAAGCAAACAAACGTTGTTCCGTCTATGTGAGCAGGACACGAAGGCATAGCTGCTCATTAAGTGGCCTCTACCTTAGCGAACTTGGCTCCCAGGGGAGGATACTCCGAGCCTGGAAAGTGACCCGAAGGTTTTGGCGTGCCGCCACTCGTGTCACCCCATGCCAGTCCATGGATTTCTGAGCCATTCAAAGCTGGGCTTTGGCTGAGCATCGTTGCCAACGCTGTTTGCTTGAGCAACATCCCGGGTGATGACTAGACATATTTTCATTAAAATCACCCTACTCCCTCCAAGACCAACCAGCTGCTGGAATATTCCTCCCTCTGGTCCCACATCCAGATACGTGGACCTGGCACAGGATATGAGAGGGTGTGGGTGGTTGGCCTAAAGTTGGGACGACTTCTAGCCTTCTCAAGACCCAGGCACACGAAGAACTAGTTCTCTCCAGCCTGTGTCTTCCGCCTTCCAGAAGCCAGTCCGCCCACCTCTCTACAACTGCTGGGAATTCAGCAGTCCTCTTCGCACCCCTTGTCACCTCAGCTTCTTCCATCTGGCGCAGACCATACCCTAACTCTGTGGGAAATATGTCCTTACTAGACCTACTACGAGGTTGGTGATGATTTTATTAAAAGAAAAATGGGGATACATTTTGGCAGTAGAATTCGTGGTATTTGCTAGCAGATTGAATGCAGGACAAAAGGGGAAAAGAAAGATTCTTAAGTTGGGGGATCTGGAACAGTTGGGGAGATGGTGTGTCCATCCTCTATGAAAAGGTAGATGGAAGACTAACAAGTTGGGGAGTGGAAATAAAAATTTCTAGTAAGCATGTGTTGCTTTTATAGTCCAAACACATGCACGTTATTTTAAGTGTTAAAATAAAATGCTTAAACAACCTAAAATAAACCAAAGAAATATAGAGATGTTTTATAACATGTAAGTGTATTATTGGACTGATTTCAACAGTATAGCAAGAAAGGCATTAATATCTGTGAAAGTGAACTTGGTCTAGTGGGCATAACAGACTTCACATGGCCGATGAATGGAAGCGGCTAAGCGGTGGGTGGATATGCATGTTTGGAGGGGACAAAGTCAGGACTAGAGGGTTCTGTTGATGCTGTGGAAGGCCAAGGGATTGAGAACAGAAGAGCAGAGTCAGTAAGGCAGAAGGAAAGCCTCAATGAGAGGACAGAAGTTGTACATGGGGTGACATGGCCCTCGAGCTGTGAGGACAAGAGGGGACGACTGTCTTCACATCAGAGTGGTTTGGTGACTTGGACAAGAGTAGAGTCACTGGACTGGGACATCAGCCTCCTAACTAATCTCCCGCTCTCCACACTTGACCTCCCTCCAATCTCTACAGCAACAAAAGCCACCTTTCTAAACCATCAGTCACTTGCTTGAAAACCTTCATTGGCTTGCCATTTGCGCTTAGAACAAAATCCAAACTCTCAGGACTGGAAGTAGAACAAGGTGAGCAAGGCCCAAAATTGAAGGGGGGGGGCACCCAAAATCTCAGTAATCGAGATAAATAATACTTCAGTGCAGTGTTTTTTAAAATCAGGTTGGCAAACTACAGTCCACGATTGCTGGTTGGTTTTGTTGTTCTTTGTTTCAAGTTTTATTTAAATTCCTGTTAGTTAACATACAGTGTAATATTAGTTTCAGGAGTAGGATTCAGTGATTCGTCACTTACATACAATACCCAGTGCTCATCACAAGTGCCTTCCTACACCCTCTTCACCCAATTAACCCATCTCCTCTCCCACCACTCTCTCCTCCAGCAATCCTCGGTGTGTTCCTTAACAGTTAAGAGTCTGTTTTATGGTTTACCTCTCTTTTTTTTTTTCTTTCCCTTTTGTTCTTCTGTTTTGTTTCTTAAATTCCACATATGAGTATTGCTTAACCATAAAAAAAGAATGAAATCTTGGCATTTACAACAACATGGATGGAGCCGAAGTGTGTTATGCTAAGTGAAATAAGTCAGAGAAAGACAAATACAATAGGATTTCAGGTGCTTGTTTTTATAACCGAAGTTTTATTGGAGTTCCAATTGAAACCAGGGCCAAGATTCAGGTAAGGTAAGGTAAGAAAGGGTCAGGCAGATGCAGGGTCAAAGCTGGTCTTCAAAATCTTGATCTTTTGTTAGTCGTGGAATTTTTGCATTCATTTTGATTTTTGAAATATTGCATTTATATCAATTGTATTACTGAGTTTTTTGGTGCCCCCTGAAATTTTTGTGCATGAGGCAAGTGAGACATTTTCCTCACCCTTGTCCTGGTTCTGCAAACCCCATGTCAA
This sequence comes from Nasua narica, assembly GCA_028533885.1. NCBI lineage: Eukaryota > Metazoa > Chordata > Mammalia > Carnivora > Procyonidae > Nasua > Nasua narica. Next base: position 37,603,284 of record CM052813.1, on the reverse strand, counting down.
GGCCTGTGCTTTTCAGTGAACACGTATTGCTTTTATGATCAAAAATGGAAATATTAGTTTAAGTTTTTCAAAATGTGTAAGCAACCTAAAATAAGCCCAAGATATCTGAAGCTGTTTTGCCCAGTAATACAGAACAACTTTACCATCTAAAGAAAGGTGAAGATTCAACTTCTTATTTTCCAAATGGATCTGATCTTACTTACGCAGTGAGCACTCAAGCGAGGCACACGAATTAATAACAGCAGGAGAGCCATTTTTAGATAAAACTGATGATGCTATCATGGAAACATTCCAACCAGATTAAAGTTGCATAAGACATAATGCTTTTTGACTGCCTAAATATGTTGTGATTATAATTTTTTGTGACTTCTCCAGCCCAGAGGAGAGGTTTTCCTTATTTACCAGGTTATCAACCGGTAACTTTAATTTCTTCAGGCAGCTTTAAGTTCTTCATTCATCTCATGAACTCCAGTTATTACACTGAAGCATGAAGAATCTTAGAAATCCATTAACAACTTTGTGAGAGTGTGTATTTATTTGCTTTATAAATATTGGTCGGTTTTCCAGGTTAACAAGAAATATTTCTCTCTTAGCCTCTCCCCCTTCTTCCCTCATCTTGATGCCTTATGTTGTGAAGGTTGATTTGCTTCCTCTGTAACTGTGGATAAGTCGATTTAGCAGGACCTAAAAGCTATTGACTCTTGGTGCAGTGCTAACATTACAGGCGATGTGTCTGTCTCAGTTTCCCTATTTGAGATCTGAGAATCCACTAATGCAAAATGCTGTCGTCGTCGTTACCACTGGAAATTGGTTATCCAGAAATTGCCTGTGTGACCCACATGTCCGAATAAGATTATCAGTGAGAAAAACACCTGAGTGTGTCCTATGTACGTAGACATCCCTAAAGTACTTGCCTCATTGCTCAGCTGTAACTTCTGTCATCTCGGTGATGGCTGGCGTGACATCTAGCAGGGGACGGCTAGTGGGCTAGCCTGGGCTTGTTCAAATGGTAGCTGGGCAGAATTCCAAAGGAACATCTAGACACACACACTGTCCCTGGAGATCTAGGCTAGAAACCGGCACGCTGTCCCTTCTACCACATTCGATTGGCCAAAGCAAGTCACAAGACTAGCACAGAACAAGGGGAAGGGAAATAAACTCCACCTCCTGATGGGGGAGGAGGGGCACCACGAAGTCACTGTTGCAAAGGTACCTGGGAAGAGAATAATTATTACCGTTTTGCAAACAAACTACCACAATTAATGAAATGGGGAAAAACCCACTCATATCCCTGTAGTATAGTGGTTTTACCTTATGATTTTTTAACAAGGTTATTATGGGAGAAGGGTGGATGAAGAGCTGTGGAGGAGAACCTTCGTTTTGGTAGAACCACTTGCAAATGCAAAGTGATGATTGTTTGATGAGAAAATGGGAAGATCGTGGCAGATTCCATTCTCGTGTGGCTGCGAAGACAATGACTGCCTTACCCAGTTCTCCATGGTTATATGAAGTTGCAATTCTTGGCCAAAGCTCCTGAGAGATTCAGTATTTGTTCAGAGACAGGAATTCCAACCTGATTGCCATCTTCTGAGTTTAGATATATCTAATTGTTCTGATGATAGATTCTTGTGATTTTTCTCTTCACCTATGTTTATTAAGCACCAGTAGCAATCCCGGAATTTTACATGTATCATCTTATTTAATTTGGTAATTAAACAACCCTCTGAGATTGCTGTTATCTACATGTTTACAGTGTAGGAACTGAGGTTTCCAGCCCTCCAGGAACTAGCTGGAGGCTACAGAACTCGTCATTGGCAGAGCCAGGGTCATTTAAAACACTTTCTTTATTCTGTGTTGTCCTTCCATGGCCTTAGTCTCTTAACTCATAGCCTGTATGAACCATAAAAATAAAAACTGCCAGTTATTTTGCCAGCAAAAGATGGGTTTATTCACAAATAAATGGGAATTGCAGTCTGGGACACACAGTAAGCAAGCCCAAGGAACAAAGGAGAAGTACACTTTTTTGAAGAGAGAAAGGGGTACTATAAACTGAAAGTCCATTGGAGTAAACTGTGAACTCCATTGGAGTTCAAAGTATGGTGGCTTTCACTGGCTGAGCTCTTTGGGAGTGGGGGTGAGAAGGGGAGGGCAAGAAAGTATCTCTTCCTCCAGCTGGAATAGCAGAGTAGTAACCATGTGCAAGGTCAAGTCCATGTAAGGTCAAGTTCATCTCTTCCTGTTGGGTCTGCAATTGACTACAAGTGGTCCCCCTGCCTACTTCCTGACTCCGTTTTAGTGAGGTTTCCCGTTGCTTATTTTCCTAATCATTGTTGTTCTTAATAATTAATGTTAGACTACAAATGTCAAAATCTAACTCATTGGGAAATAATTATTCCATTATCAAAAAATAAACAGACTAGAGATGCCTTTAGATATCCTAAGATGTTTAAATGCTTCTTTGTGGGTCTCCAGTGTGGGTAAACAGGAAGTGTTAGAATCTTCTGCCTAATGAATATCCATTGGCCGTAAAGAGAAATTCAATTTACTAAAACTCGGTTTTCTCCAAAAACTTCTCAAGAATGTGTTTATTGGATAAAACAAGGGTTCATTTGAGGGGAAAAAAAGAAGTAACCTTTTCTCATTCAACTGCATGCTCTCTGGTGGCCTGAAAGTCTGTGCCCTCCCAGGTGTTACCACTGCCCTGATCCCACCTGGTCCAGAGCCTCCAGCATACGAAGAACCAGTCTGGGCCAGTCTTGGACTTGAACCCCGACTTTATCAAAGTCCTACATCCATGGCCTCAGGCTCTTTACTCAGCCTCTCCAGGCTACTTTCTCAGCAGTAGACTGGGCCTGGTAATGCCTATGGAACTGTAATATTAAATGAGATAATGCATTTAAATCAAATGGTTTAAATGCTAAGTGCTATTGATCTGTGTGTCGCCATGCATTTTTCAACAGAAGCTAGCACAAAATCAAGCACAGTAAGCAAATGACCCCGCAGTATGAGCCGACTTCACTTTTTTTTTTCTTAAAGATTTTATTTATTTATTTGACAGACAGAGAGAGATCACAAGTAGGCAGAGACGCAGGCAGAGAGAGAGAGGGGGAAGCAGGCTCCCCGCTGAGCAGAGAACCTGATGCAGGGCTCGATCCCAGGACCCTGAGATCATGACCTGAGCCGAAGGCAGAGGCTTTAACCCCCTGAGCCACCCAGGCGCCCCCTGACTTCACTTGTTTATTGTTCTTTTGCATTGTGTATTCCACACCTGTCTTCCCCCGGTGAGTGAATATTTATAAAACAACAAAATTTGATGGGAAGTGGCACTCGACGGTCGCAGGTTCTAACCCCAGCTCAACTGAGTAAGTAGCCGTCCTTACCCCCACTCAATTGCTTCATTTCTTTGAGCGTCACTTCCTTCCAGCTATGAAACAAAGATGCTAAATTCTGCTAATACTATGAGAGAGCCATGTAGAAACATCTAGCGCAATGCCTGGTACTTCCCAGTCATACCCTGGTTCTTTTCCCTTTGGCATTTGCAAGAAAATGTACCCATTTTTAAAATATCCAGGTATCTGGAGACTCTCTTCCTTTCCTCTCTTGTTTATTTGGGGTTTTTCTGCTTCCCCTTCTGGGTTTCTTCAAGGTGAGCTCAGTCACGGTTGTAGACCGCCCTACAGGCTGCCCAAGCCTACAGAGGGGCAACGTTTGGAACAACGGCCAGTCTGGACGAGATAGGTGCCTCATCCCCAGAGCAGACCTCTGGCACTCTGCCTGGCCTCTGCCCACTGGAGAGAGTTAGGCCATCTGCAGTAACATTCAGATCGTTTTCCCAGACTTTGAACTAATTGGGACTTGACAGAGTGTGTAATACGCTTCGTGCTGCCTTCTGCTCCAGCTCTCTGCCAGAACCCGGCTCAGGGGCACCAGGCTGTCAACTGGTTAGAATAGATGAGTCTTTTTGGAATCCCTCCTTTCTGTCAGTTAGCAGTTGATAATTTATGCCCTTTGTAATTATATCTCCCAGCTTCCAAAGCATAAGCATTCTGAAGGCACTAAATCAATGGGTCTTAACCTTCTTAGGGTTCAACTTTCGAGAATTTCATGGAAGCTACAGGTGCTCTTCCTCCTACCCCTGAAAATTTGTACATACACAAAATTTTACATTTTCAGAAATTTCCCACATTCCTCCTCTAAATCCGGACTGCAGATCCCCAATTCTAGCATTAAATAGAATAGTGTTGGCATTTATAGAGATCTGTATGCTTAGTATTGTTCATCAAGAAGCTAATACCCAAGGGCACCTAGGTGGCTCAGTGGGTTAAAGCCTCTGCCTTCAGCTCAGGTCATGATCTCAGGGTCCTGGGATCGAGCCCCACATCGGGCTCTCTGCTCAGCGGGGAGCCTGCTTCCCCCTCTCTCTGCCTGCTTGTGATCTCTCTCTCTCTCTCTGTCAAATAAATAAATAAAATCTTAAAATAAAATAAATTAAGTTTTTATCTTCATTCCATATAGTTAACAAATAGTGCTCTATTAGTTTCAGGTGTGCAGTGCAGTGAGTCAACGCTTGCACGAATCTCCCAGCACTCACGGGCACAAGTGCCCTCCTTAATCCCCATCGCCTATTTCAGCCCACTCCCCACCCACCTCCCCTCTGGTCACCACCATTCTCTATAGTTAAGAATCTGTTTTTAGGTGTGTGTATGTGTCTCACTCTCTCTTTTTTCCTTTGCTCACTTGTTTTGTTTCTTAAATTCCATATACAGGTGAAATCATACGATATTTCTCTCTCTCTGGCTGACTTATAAGAGGGCTATCTTGCTTTATGTATGCGGAGCTAACTTTGGGGACAGAAGTATAAATAGAAACATACTTGTTCATGTCGTCAAAAAACCACTTTGGGTATTGTTATCCTGCCCACGCAACGTCACCTATGACGTGCATACAAAATGCACGGTATTATTACATAGGATGATGTGTGTATCCTCAGAAGATCGCCTGTGAAATGTGTAGGGGTGAAAATTGTGTGACATCTTCAGCTGATTTTAAAATGATTCAGAAAAAAGTATATATTGATATATACAATATGAATATTGTATTGATATATACAATATTATATATACAATAAATAAAGTATATATTGATAAAGCATATAGAAAATGTTAATAATTATTGAATCTAAGTGGTGGGAATATGGCTATTCATTGTATTTTTCCTTTTTTAAAAAAAAGATTTTTATTTATTTATTTATTTGACAGAGAGAGAGAGAGACAGAGATCACAAGTAGGCAGAAAGGCAGGCAGAGAGAGAGAGGGGGAAGCAGGCTCCCCGGTGAGCAGAGAGCCCGATGTGGAGCTTGATCCCAGGACCCTGAGATCATGACCTGAGCCGAAGGCAGAGGCTTCAACCCACTGAGCCACCCAGGCGCCCTCATTGTATTTTTCTTAAAGCTTTTGTGTTGTTTGGAATTTTTTGTTATAAAAACATAGCGAATAAATACATTACTTTGAGAAAAATGTTAATATAAGCACAGTCTTTCACTTTCAGAGTGGATTTTCTTCCATCGGTTGATGAGCATTATTTTCCCTTAGGCCCGGTGTATTTTTCATTGTGGTTTAGAATCCCGCCCTAAGATGTCCAATGTTTCTACTCTAATTTAGTAAATAAGAAACTTCCAGTGATGATATGTCATACCTTATACAGCATTTTATGGTATTATGGTCATTGAAGAAGCTCTCCAGGTCATAAGCTCATGTAGTAGGACCTGTTACAAAATGACGGGTGTAGGACAATTTTGAGAAGTTCCTAATGGTTAAAACCAAGGCTTCAGAGCCTTCAGTGGTTAAAAAGAAAGCTGCTTCTACAAGATGTTCCCTGTGTCATCGTCCCCTAATTCTGCAACAGATTTTTAGTTCCACCACTGAAAATGGTGCTATTTGGCTAAAAAGATGGTACTAACCATAATATCCCTACCTCCTGGCTCCATTTGACTGTAATGCCATTAAGATTCCCGGAGCATCTTCTCCATTTCTGTTCCTGCAAGGCTACATCTGTTTTCAATAGGACACAATTTCCGCTATGCTATTGACAGATAACAGATAAGATATGCCCTAGGAGACCACAGCCGCTATCTGGAACCAGAAATTTTATTTGAAGGCCCGAACCTTCCAACATTGTTAGTCCATTACTATTTTACCAGCAAAAATAGAGCACTGTCTTCCCTTAACGGCAGACCTCAGTTTCATCTCTCTTTTTCTGTTTATACTTTGTTTTCACGTGATGAGATGGATGCATGATGTTTGAAAGTACTTTAAAAATCTTGTACTTTTTGTTCAAAGAAAAGTTAATGATTAAAGCCTTCCACTTCCCTAAATAGTTTTATGAAGATTAGATGGCTTCCACTTACTGAATAAATTTCCTTCTATTCTGCCGGGAAGGTGAATTCAGAGGGTGTTTTGTCTTCACTTAGAGAATGCAAAGAGTGTGATGGCTTGGGCCCAGGCAAGTAAGTACCTGAAAAATGTTCAACATCTTAAGCTGTTAGAGAAATGCACATTAAAATCCCAATGAGATATCGTCATGCCTATTAAAATGGCTAAAATAAATAATGACAATACCAAATGTTGGCTAGAAAGCGAAAGAGCGGGATCATTCATACATTGTCGGTGGGAATATAAAATGGTCTGGCCGTTCCAGAAAACGGTTTGGCATTTTTTTTCTAAAACTAAAAATGGTCTTATGACCCGGAAATTGTATCCTTGACACGTATCGCAGAGAAATGAAACTTCTCGTTACGCAGAAATGTGTACATCAGTGTTCATGGTTTTATTCACAATGGGCCCAAACTGGAAACTACCCAAAGGTCCTTCAGTAGGAGAGTTCGGTACATCCATACCATAGAATACGACTCAACAAACTATTGATACAGGCAGCAGCGTGGATGAACTTCAAGGAGGTTGTACAGAGTGGGAAAAGCCAGTCTCAAAAAGTGCATGATCCCACTTATGTGACAATAGTGAAATAACTTAGATGAATCCCAGATCAGCGGTTAGGTATGAGGAAAGGGGGTGGATAGCGATGTAAAGGGGTAGCACAAGGCCAGCCTGTACTAATGATACAGTTAAGTTATCTTAATTGCAGCGATGGTTACATGAAACTACACATGGGATTAAATTGCGTCGGGTGACAGGCATACCGTACACAATCACAAGGAAATGCACATACAGCTGGTGAAATCTGAATGAACTCTATAGATTGTTCCAATGTCAGCTTCTCAGCTGTGATATTGAACTATGGTTAATGTGAGATGTTATCTCTGTAGGGACGGGGGAGAGTAATTAAGGGTGCATAGGACCTCCCGGTACTTTTTTTTCTTTTTTTTGGCAACTATGATCGGTTGTGTTAATCTGTAATTATCTGTTAATCTGTAATTATTTCAAAGTGGAAAGTTTTGGTTGTTTTTTTTTTTAAGTGCTTCCTATTAGTTCCTACCACCGAGGATCGTGATGAGGGTGAACATTTAGCACAGTATCTCAAGCGTGGTTAGTGCTCAGCAAAAGTCAGCAGGGGTTTTGTTTATGAACTCTGCTGTTGCTACTTAATTGGAAGACTATGTCTGAGGAGAGAGATTTAAACTAGAATATAAGTTCCGTGAAGCAAGGATTTGGGCGGTTTGGGTCCCGTTGTATCCCCATACTTAGAACAGTTTAGCAGGTATCAATAAGGTGCTCATTAAGTTATGTGTTGGAGACTCAATGAGTGATTTTGAAGATACTGTGAAGGAAGGTATGTGGCGAATGGGGCAAGAGGGAATAACTTGGTCGTGTCCAGGGTAGGACACAAATAAAAGAGCTAAAATGGCAACTTGCCAGGACTGCCTTCTGGATAGAAAAGATAAGTGAGCCAAGATGTTGAGGATAAATTTGAACCTCAATGTGACTTTCACATCCCTCGATTGCATCAGCCTTAGAGGGACAATTAGAGAATTTAACCATCTTCATGTCGAGCCCATCGGTGGGACTCCTAGTCCTCACCATGTACTCTACTTTTCTGGGTGCTCAGGTATATCATGGTCCATGCCCAATAGACCTGTTCCTTACTGCCATGTTCTCCACTTACTACATGGTGGCCTTGGTCCATTCAGTGCCACCAGCAGCTAAAAGAGATCACTACTGGGACGCCTGGGTGGCTCAGTGGGTTAAGCTTCTGCCTTCGGCTCAGATCATGATCTCAGGGTCCTGGGATTGAGCCCCACATCAGGCTGTCCACTCAGCGGGGAGCCTGCTTCCCCCTCTCTCTCTGCCTGCCTCTCTGCCTACTTGTAATCTCTCTCTCTCTCTCTGTCAAATGAATAAATAATTAAAAATCTTTAAAAAATAAAAAAATAAAAGTGATCACTACTACTGCACTCTTCTCTGCCAGTAGTAGGACAGGCCCACCAGTGTTGGACCACCAAAAGGGAGACTGGCTCTCTCAGGTTAAAGGACTCACGCAGCAGTGACTAGGCACATGGTCCTGGGGACTAAGCCAAAGAATCGTTAGCTGATGCCACTCTCTATTAGTCAAAACAGTTTCTGCTGACCCTGGTCGTAGCCCCAACACTGGATCCATGGTCCTCAACTCTTTTCCTTGGCAGAATGAGCTTCCTGCCTAGTTAAGCATCCTCCTTCCTTGCAGAGCTCTAGACCCACCTCTTCGTAACTGTCAATCAAGACATCAGTGTTCAATGTTGCGAAGATACCCATGTCCAAGAGGGTGACAATCCCAGCCAAGCAAACAAAATGGCAAACACTGGCAATCGGGAATAAGTGGGAAATGCCAATTTTAAAACAGGAGTTCGAAGAAGGGAAGTTCTATATCGTTACCTTTCCACAAGAATGAGGAAATAGAGGCCTGGTCAGTGCATACTTCTCAGACACATGGAAGAAGAATGAGTCAAGAAACAGTGGGGTCATTAGCAGTATCAAATGATGAGAGAATAGTGACATAGTTCCGTGTTGGGCTGAGAAAAAGCCACTTGCCTCCAACTTTGTTATATTTGAGTATATAAGCTCATTAAACAATATATCTAATTTCACTTATTTCTTTTTAAACATGCATCTAGCACCACTGTGTTAGGTACTACGAAATAATATAAAATGGGGGGAAATGGCCTCTGCCCTCAGAAGGGTGCTCAGTAACGGGAAAGAGAGAAATGAGACAAATAATATAAAAGAATGAACTAGGGCAAAACAAACTAAGGGTTGCTGGGGGGTAGTGGGGGTAGGGATAGGGTGGCTGGGTTATGGACATTGGGGAGGGTATGTGCTATGGCAAATGCTGTGAAATGTGTAAGCCTGATGATTCACAGACATGTACCCTGGGGCAAATAATACATTATATGTTGATTTAAAAAATGTTAAAAAAAAATGAACTAAGGAGCAAATAGAGAGATATAGCGAGTGTGAATGGGTTATAGATATAGCCAAGCAGTGTCCCAAATAAATGCCATTGCTCTCCCATCTCCGTGACATGAATGATCTTACTTCCCTCCTGGGCTCTCTTAGGTCAAGAAATGGGACCAATTCTCAATATCAGTACATGTTCAACAGGAAATGTTATATACTTCATATTTGTGTCCTTTATTATTTTGCCCAAAGTTTAAATACATTTTTGTTTGTATTTTTAAATATTTAAATATTAAATATTTAAATATTTAATATTAAAATATTGTATTTCAAATATTTAAAATTTAAAATTTAAAAATTTAAATTTACATATTTAAATTTAAATGTTTCGTTTGTATTTTAAATGTTTAAATATTTATAATATTTATAAATATATAAATATTCATAAAATATTTTGAATATTTAAATATTTAAAAATATTTTATTTTAAATAAATATTTAAATATTTGACCATGTAGATAATTTTAATAAAAATTAAATATTTTAAATGAATATTTAATTTAAATAATTAATATTTAATTATTAAATAAATATAAATATAGAAATATTATAAATATTTTTAAATATTTAAATATTTTTAAGTATTTTTAAATATTTAAATAAAACCTTTAAATATTTAAGTTGGGTTTATGCAATACACATTTGCTTCCTGGGAATTCCAAAACCAGGGTCAGCAAATCTGACATCTCTCATTTTCTGCACATGTGGAAATTTTATCACGTCCCATAGGAACCAGGTGCTGGTCTGGTGAAAGTGAAATTTCTAGGATCACAAGTTAAAATGTGGTGGAGAATCGATATGTATATTAATGAGGTTACACTGTGTCTAGATCATTAAAGTGAAAAGTTATATATACCGGGGCGCCTGGGTAGCTCAGTGGATTAAAGTCTCTGCCTTCAGCTCAGGTCATGATTTCAGGGTCCTGGGATCGAGCCCCGCATTGGGCTCTCTGCTCAGTGGGGAGCCTGCTTCCCCCTCTCTCTCTGCCTGCCTCTCTGCCTACTTGTGATCTCTCTCCTCTCTGTCAAATAAATAAATAAAATCTTAAAAAAAAAAAAAGAAAAGTTATATATGCCAAAATCATAAAGTTACATTCAAATTATAGTCTTTTGTTCTCCTTGGAGTTGAGTTCCTTTTTTTTTTTTTTTTGGTCTTAAAAATGTGAAAGCTCTTTTACAAAGCTTGTTGCCAATAATATGCCCAAACTTAATCACGCTTCCAATTTTATTACTTTCAAGATGCACTTTAAAATTAGTGCCCTTTTCTACATGGTGGGTTTATAATTCTATAGACAGAATCATGTTCTTTATATTCTTCATAGCCTTTGCCAGCTTTTCTTCAAACCAGAGTGGATGTTTAATGTGTGATTAATAAATTAATCATAAAGTTGTTTACCAAATTATGGTTAGGTCACATTAATTCACCTGAGTACATCCTTAACTATAACACTTAATGTTAAGTGATCTAACTAGTATCCTTTCTGTCTAGTTAATTTTACAATAATAATATATTCTGGGATGTGAGCTCCAAGAGGACAGAGATTTTTACAGTTTTGGTCACATGTGTATCCCTACAACCTAGAAAAATGCCTGGTGTATAGTAAGTGTCCAATAAATATCACCAAATAAGGATTATTAAATGGCTGAATTTTTCAACTCAAAATTTCCTATTCAGAGTCTCTCACTGATGCTTCAGACACTGAGAATGTGATTATTTAAATTTTTTTGAGCTATTCTTTCCTTGAAACAAAGAAATAGCAGTAGTCCTTCCAGTGCCATAAATAAATTGAAGACTGGACACACCGTGCTTCCAAGTCAACTAAATATAGACTAGTATCATACATTCATGGTGATAAATGGGACCACAAGAGGGCCTTACTTTTCCCACCTACTGCTGAGCTATAAACTCTTTCATGCAAGTCAAGCTGATATATGGATCATCTAATTCGCAGAGTTACTTGAACCGATGCCATTGTGAAGGTCGTAAAAAGTGCCCAATGACCTTCAAGAGATAGAGCCAATAATGAAAATTCATGCCAATTGTAGATGAGTCTAAATAATAATGCTGGGAGAGACAGAAAAAATAACCTCTATTCTTGCTGCATTCCCCAGGCACCAAATTTTCGTACCAAACACACACAAATAAAATCTGCCATTTTTCATTCACATCACTCACTTAGCAATGCCATTTTCTGGCCTCTATTGGAAGTCAGAGCTCATAAATAGCTTTTAATGTATGTAAACTTTTTACTGTAATAGGAGTCTAGTGCCTCCAGCGTCCTTCTCACGGGTCACTGCTAGGAAAATTCCAGTTTCTCGTTTCTCCGATGCCTGGGCTCTGGAGCCCAGCTGTCTGAATTCACACCCCGACTCTGCCACCGACGAGCCTGTGTGGCCTTGAACAAATTATCCAACTTCCATCAGCCGCAAGGTCCTTATGCATTAAAGGTGGCAGGAGTGGTTATAATACCTATTTTGAGGGTTCGATGAGATATTTATATATAAAGCACCTGGCACATATTGAACTTTCAATAGATATTATTATCCATTATGGCTGGAATCTGATTTGCAGCAAATCACTCTGTGGTTTGGCCAGCACTAGCATTTGTTGGCGCTTTCTTTAAAACGCCCATCCTCTTAGACACTTTTCCTTCAAAATAAGCCAGGCAATCCAGACCTCATGTGTGAGTGCATTTGGGATTCTTCGCTGGTCAAAGGAAATTCATGGGACTATAGCCAGAATACCACTAGCAGACTGTGTTTGGTTGGCATATCAAAATGGTTCATTAGCTATTGTGAGGATTGCTCAAGCAATACAACAAAGTATATTAACAACATCTGGATTGAGGGGGGATGAGAGATGACAGTGATAGTTGGGTTGTTAATTCCTAAATTACATGAATTAACAGGAGCTTAGCATCCGGAGTACAGAAACAGGCTGAGGAATCTCCCGCTTCTCTCTCTCCATTTATAAAGTGAGGATTACTGTTTTCTGTGTACCAACTTAGTAAGTATTATTTTCGTAAAAACAGAGAGAAGAGGGGCGCTTGGGTGGCGCAGTCGATTAAGCGTCCAACTCTTGGTTTCAGCTTAGGTCATGATCTCGGGGTCGTGGGATCGAGCCCCATGTGGGGCTCCACACTCAGTGAAGACTCTGCTTGGATTCTTTCTCCTTCTCATCCCCTCCAACTCACTCTCTCTCTCTCTCTCTCTCTCAAAAATAAATAAACAAATCTTTTAAAAGAGAGAGAGAGGAAATTAATCTAGGTTTACTTAATGATTGACAGCACATAAGCAAGATAGATGATGAGTGGATGGATGGATAGATAGATAGATAGATAGATAGATAGATAGATAGATAGAAGATAGATGTTAAGGGCACCTGGCTGGCTCAGTCGGTTGTGTCCAACTCTTGGTTTCAACCCAGGTCATGATCTCACGGGTCTTGAGATCCAGCCCTTGAGCTCAGCAGGGAGTCCGCTTAAAGATGCTCACCCCCTGCCCAACCCCCACTCGCGCAGACACACAGGAGTGCTCTCTCTCTCTCAAATACTTTTTAAAGTATTTTTTTATTTTTAAAAAATACTTTTTAAAAAAAAAGAGAGAGTGAGGGCGCCTGGGTGGCTCAGTTGGTTAAGCAACTGCCTTTGGCTCAGGGCATGATCCTGGAGTCCCAGAATCGAGTCCCACATCGGGCTCCCAGCTCCACAGGGAGTCCGCTTCTCACTCTGACCTTGTCCCTTCTCATGCTCTCTCTTCCTCTCTCTCTTTCCTAATAAATAAATAAAATCTTTAAAAAGAGAGAGAGAGAGAGTGCTCTCTCTTTTTTAAAAAAAGTACATTTAGAAGACAGATGATAGACATTCACATTGTGTATTTGATACTTGCTCAAAATTTTTTGATAATGGTATATGATCAGTAAAGTTTGGAGACACTGATGGTATGTAATTGTGTAGATTTCAGCTGGTCAGTTACAGTGCAGTTAGGCATCTTGAAGTTACCCAGTCCCCTTGGCCTTACTGGGAATTCCCAAATTGTATTTCCTAACAATTTTAGAGTAGGTCACAGCAGATGCCCCAGCCCATCTGTTATGAGCAGCTGCCCTATCATGGGGTAAACTTTTTTCAAGTTTTAATTGGGACCTTATTTCACTCTGTCCAAACCATGATTCAGCAGATGTGAGAGATGCTCATACTGGACATGTTCACAGATCATCTCTGCACAGCCTGGCTTCCTGGATTCAGAGAACTTCTAGTTCATCAGGTTACCCAGTGAGAAATGGCTCCAGCAGAAGTTGAATTCCTGCTAAACCTGTAGCCTTTCTGATCCAGATATTTCCCTTTTTCTTCTCACAAGCAGCATCCTGATAAGTCAAAGTGTTGAGCAGAAACTTGCAAAGTTCCTGGCGGAGTTTTGGCTCAGATGTGGGTTCTGCCTTCTCTGAATTTTCCAACCTCCAGAGCTTCCCTTTTTACTTAATTTCTACCCTTTCTTTCCATTCCAATGTGTTTCTTTATTTTTTATTTTTTCAGTGTGTTTATTTTTTTAAAGATTTCATTTATTTATTTGACAGAGAGATCACAAGTAGGCAGAGTGGCAGGCAAAGGGAGAGGAAAAAGCAGTCTCCCCGCTGAGCAGAGAGCCTGATGCAGGACTCGATCCTAGAACCCTGGGATCATAACCTGAGCCAAAGGCAGCCACTTAACCAACTGAGCCACCTGGGTGCCCCTCAATGTATTTCTTTAAAGCAGAGTTGCAAAGTGGGTATTCCTGCATCCTGGGCTGCCACTTCCAATCCTTCATTAATCTTTGAGATTCTCACTTTCCAAATGGGCAGAGACCCTGAGATAATTACCAAGCAACCAATGGCAAGTTATTTGAACTTACATCTCTTAGTATTTCTTTCTTTAGGAATGTATTTAATCCCTCCCCCCTCAACATCTTAGGGAGTCTGCTAAGACCAAAAAGAGGGAGGAAATGATGATTTTGCATCTGATTAAGTGGTAAGATTTCTTTCCTTTTATATTTTCAGATTTGAGGCTTTTGCACCTTCTAGTCTTCCCATAGACTTTGAGGTTTATTCATCTCTTTCTAGGAGAGAGGTTTTTGTTGTTGTTGTTGTTGTTGTTGTTTCAGGAGAGAGGTTTTGAAAGTTGTTGTTTGTTACAGTCAAGTGTATTGAAAGAAAAAGGAGACATCATTTCATACTTCCTCGTTAATTTCTTAAACAAAAATCCATCATTCTCCTCCACCCAACCTTTCTAAATTCCAAGACATCATAATAGTGTCAGTTTAATATTGGATTAACATTTCATATCACTGGCATATATGTTTTAGCTCACATTTATGACAAAATAATGGTACTTTTAAATTTGTTTTTATGGACTTGGTACTGTGCTTCTGGGTCCTTGGCCCCATAAACTCTGCTGCATTTCACAGATCTAGTGAGAGATGATATGTGGCAGAGGTTGATGGATGTTCCTTGACCGTTGTGAGTAATTGCTTATCTCTGATGCCGTGCCACTGTCCAATTGTCTTCTGGCTTATGACGTCTTCCCAGGGACCCATTTGATTATGGGATTTGCCAGTGGCCAGTTACGGGTCAGAGTGAAAAGAGGACTGTGTGGTCGCCATAAAGCTACACTGTATTGTATTTCCCTGATATTGATGTGTCTGAGCTGGCAGTGGGGGCCTGTATGTGAGGTAAAGCTCTATATAAGGTCAGATCACACACTTCGTGGTCACGGAAATCATGGCTCCACCGGAAGTTTCGGAGGTCAAAGGCAGAGAGACAATTTAAGGGTTTATGAATGGCTGATAGTGTTACAAATGCTTTCTAAATGGGCTCTGTGTTTTTTAATGGGGGGTGGGGCACTTTCGAAGCACCTAACAATTAGGTAGCAAAATTCCCATATAGAATTGGGGCTTCTACCGGGGAGAACCGTAGATATTAATGACATCGTTCCAGTTTCTCAATTTCTCAATTACTTGCAGTGATTAGGGAAGGAGGCCAGTTTAAGTTAAATAAAGGGTTGAATTACAGAATATTTTCTTTTAAGTAAAAGATGTATTCCTTGTAGCCTGGCCTCGCAAATGTCCTGCTTTCCTGAATGAAGAGGAGGGTCTGTGTGGATACACCAGAGCCCCAACCTGGGACCCCTGGGGAAGCATTTTATGAAATCTTTTAAATACTCCTCAAGCATTTCCATGTATGTTGCCAATTGGCTTAATAAATGTTTCCTGTAGGGGCGCGTGGGTGGCTCAGTGGGTTAAAACCTCTGCCTTCGGCTCAGGTCATGATCCCAGGGTCCTGGGATCGAGCCCCGCATCAGGCTCTCCGCTCAGCAGGGAGCCTGCTTCCTCCTCTCTCTCTGCCTGCCTCTCTGCCTACTTGTGATCTCTCTGTGTCAAATAAATAAATAAAATCTTTAAAAAAATAAAATAAAATAAATAAAAATAAATGTTTCCTGTAGCCAGCATAGACTTCCAACTGACCACAAGGAATTGGGCTTTCAAATTAGTACAGCCCAAATGTGTGATATTTTGGTGGGTTTGAAATCAAGGGCATTTAAACTCAAAATGTATAAGAAGAATGCCAAGATTAATCCTCAAAGTCCCGTTAGACTTCTTCTGAAGAAGCTGTCTTCTGCAGTATACTGTGGGTGAAAATGACCTTACCACCTGTTCAGTGGCCCTGAAAATGAATTCACAACACGGAGGCCAACCCCAAACCCAGATATTAGCTAAATAATTCAGTGGTTAGAAATACTGCGGGCTTATGGGCATCGGCTATACAAATCTTGATCTTTGTTATCTTCACTAGTTGCTTTCAGCGTAATTAAAACCCCTTCCAAGTTGAATTCCTGACATAATCAGCATCGTGTCCCTAGGACTTCAAAGCGGCTTCACCCCAGGCCATTAAGGTGAGGCTGAGTCCAGTGAGCATGAGGAATTAGCAGTAGAAGCCGGTGAGCCCCCCAAAATGAGCAATTACCATCATACAGCCTGCTTCTCATTTCTTTTGCAACAGGGCTAGATAAAAAGAAAGTGCAGGGGCGTCTTAATGACCTCAATTGCCATTTATGTATATAACGAAACATACATGTTGTAACCTGATATTTATTGGTGTCTGTAAGTTACACTTGAAAGAAAACTAATGATGTCAACTTCTGCCGACATTCATCAGTGGGAAATTTTGTAAAGGATTTCAGACCTCGCTCAGGATTCACTTTTTTCTTTGTAGAATCTACGTACAAGGCTTTTTCTTTCCACTTATTGTGTCTTAAGATCCATCTTGTTTGTGAGAGAAAAAGGAAGTCAACGGGCAGATCTTTTTTTCTCCCTTGCAGACCAAAGCATAGGTCTGATTTTTTTTTCCTTCCTCAAATATTTTCTTTAAATATATATGTATTTTTGAATCCAAACTCGTGGCTGGTTACGGTTTTGCTCTCATAAAGACCACCCGGGCTCTTTCCACCTTTTCATCCTTTTCCTGTGGTATCCCCGCTCATAATTATTTGTCTCCCATTTAGCCACAAGGTGTAAATTGGCTAACTGAAAAGGCGTGCTCTGACAGTTAATCTCACTGTATGTCCAAAGGCTGAGCTTGCTGCACCAGATAACTTCCCTGGGGGATTGTTCTGTAAAATGTGGGGCCATTTGTTGAGCTGTCTGATGTAGAAGAAGGGAAAATGAAAGGACCCGCCAGAGAGAAGCGGGTTCATACAGTGCCTTCAGAGCAAAAAAGGGAAATCAAAGAACAATTTCAGGTCCACTTCAGTCTCCAAGCACATTCCTGGGAACTAGGGAATCAGCGATATTTTCCTATTCGTGTTTTTAGGGAGGTCGCTGAGAGAGAGCCCCAAATCAGAGGAATGGCGAATTTAGAATGCCCAAGGGCTGTGCTCAGAAATTACCACCAGTGCAGGGGCGCCTGGGTGGCTCAGTCGGTTAAGCATCTGACACTTTTGTTTTTTTTAAAGATTTTATTTATTTATTTGACAGAGAGATCACAAGTAGGCAGAGAGGCAGGCAGAGAGAGGGGGGGAAGCAGGCTGCCTGCTGAGCAGAGAGCCCGATGCGGGGCTCGATCCCAGGACCCTGAGATCATGACCCGAGCTGAAGGCAGAGGCGTTAAGGTGCCCCAAGCACCTGACTCTTGATTTCTGCTTAGGTCACGATCTCAGGGTCCTGAGATCTAGCCCCCTGCATTGGGCTCTGCGTTGGGCGTGGAACCTGCTTGGGATTCTGTCTCTCCCTCTCCCTGTGCCCCTTCCCCCACCTCTCTCCCTCTCTAATAAAAAAAAAAAATTACCACCAGTGCAAAATGCTTCTGTCTGGGCCTGAGACCTATAGGCTCTTCGAGGGCCCGTAAAAATGTTCGGAACCAGAAGAAAAAAATATGTGTTAATATTGACTCTAAAATCTAAAAAAGGTACCCACAAGATTATTAAATGTTTAATTGAATGTCTACAAATTTTTTAATATCAACTTCATTAAATATGAAATTTAGTCTTCTTAAAAGTTACATTATATGTGAAAACAAATTATGCATTCAGTTTCTCACGTTCCAAGATCTCAAGCATGCCAGTCATAATTAAACGAATTGCATGTAGCCAATAATTTGAAATACAAAATCATAAAAGGATTATAAGAACCCTTCCCATTTTTGTACATGGAAATGTCTATTTTAGGTGAGATAGGGGAGCGTCTTAGCATTCTTATATAAAGACATGCGGTAAGACTGAGAAAGAGAGCCTAGGGTTCGTGAAGGTTCTAAAACAGCTCCGCTCCATATACTCATCTCCATATGGGACTGATTATTCCTGAAGTCTTAGATCACCAAAGACACTAATGGGGGGGACCAGAGGCAAGCCCGGGAGCAGCGTTCCAGTTTGTTCTTGCTGTATGCACCCATGTTGAGGTGTGGCGACAAAGATAGTGTGGTCTGAGCATGCGGAAGTTCACACCATTAGAAAGATGGCAGGATGGTGTCCTAGTTCTGCTGAAGGAGGTTGCATATTAAGTTGACAAAGCAAAGCCAGTCGGTCGGGTCACGTTGGTAGAACCCTTGTGTCCCTTTGTTGGAGTTGTGTTCTCTCCTAACAGATAACCTTACAGATGACCGGGCCCTCAGGCACCCTGGTGTTATAGTCAACCTTTTTCTACTTGACAGATATTTCCATTTTCAGAATGGAAAACTTGAGGTGGTAGAGGCAGAAAAGGTGTGTTATCGGAATTCGGCGTATGATGGTCTTAGTCTTTAATACCACGGCTCAACTTCTTCAGGCTTTATTATATTCACCATATGTGGGGTGGTGAATGTGGACTCCCTCCAAAATACTTGGAAAGCGATATCCTTGTAATCCCAATACCCAACAATAAACGCTAATAACGATTGGTATGATTCTTGCAGCATTTTTTTCTTTACATATACTAAGGCATTGTTCATTTAGTTTCCTCTCTCAAATGACATGACAAATAAGATTTTACTTTTTTTCCACTTGAGCAGTATATCTTAGATATTTTTGCATGTCAATACGTGCGTACTTACCTCAATTACTTTAATGACTACATGGGATTCCATTGCATGGATGGGCCATAAGGGATTGAACTGCCCTCCATTGCTGGGCATTGGGGATGGCCATTCGACCTTGAGTGTTCAGGAGTATGTAACATGGGCCTAAATAAACCATTATATATTGGCTAGTAATCTGTACCGCTGGCCCCCCTGTGTTGGATCCTTCCTGCCCAGAAGCAGGAAGTACCCAATCTTTCCTTATACTGATGCTTGTTAGTAAATGTAAAACCAACATGGGACTTGTTGTTTATTTATTTCTTTGTCTTCTGTTTTTGCCTTTTTCTCTTCTGCAGTCATCTACGGCCAGGGACAAGGATGAGCAGGCTCTACCGGTAGGAAGCAGTGGCTTTGTCTACACCTGTTCATGTGCCTGTGGCGAATGTGGGAAAGGGGTGGGAGGAGGAGGGCTCATGTGCTCAACAAACCATCTTCCCCCTTGGGATACTTAAACGGCTTAAACTACCGGTATATACGCATACTCAGTCCTATTAGTGTCAACTGTATTCTGATTTTCACTGATACTCAAATTATTTCTGGGACTAGATTTCAAAAAGTTTGAGTTCTCTGTTTCATTGGGCATGAACTTTTATGTGAGTTGAAAGAATGAAATATTTCCAAACTGCACCCCATGGGATGTTGAGCTGATATTTGGGGACAGCGTGGGATCTAATGCTTGATATCTATTTTTTATGTATCTGCATGCCCTTAAGTTTTGGTTGGAAATTTCTTTTGGCTCCATCAAAAGAAATGCTGCACGAGACCTATGTATTTAATAAATACAGAATAGCCAAATAGATGTAATCCTTTGCTAATGACGGTCTCCCCAACAAAGTTCTTCCAGTTTCCTAGAAGGAGCATAATAACAGTCATTATGACAAATTATTAACAACAAACACATTTTCCAGTTCCTAGCCAATTAACATTCTGTAACGTGCAAGATGGCAAAGAAATGACCTTCAGGGTTTTTGTGTACAGCCCGCAGACAGTGATTGCATTTCAACTGAAGTCAAGTCTCTTAGCCTCGCCCCTAAAATACTTCGAAACTTAATCAGGCGAATCGAATGTTACAACACATTAAAAAATGTTAACAGATTTTTAAGACTGAAAAGACTAGTAATAAAGATATATATGACCCCATCCATCTTCCTGTAGTGCTCAGAGTAAAAACTCGGGACATTTATCGAGAGCCCATCAGAAATGCCAGATGTGGTAGTGGGCTAGGGATACAAACTGAATCTCTTGCTTTGAGGAAGTCATGATCAGGTTCACAATCTCCTCCAATTCTTCTTCCATCAGCGTTAGGAGTATTTCCAACAGCCTATCAATGATAATAAAATTACAGTAAGAAATTCAGATTTTTGCATGTATCTCACGCTGGCATTTTACCCATACTTCAAGTTACCATGGCTTTCACCTTTGTCCCCAAATATGTGGACCACAATTGTTAATAAGTATTCAAAAAGTAAGAGACCTCAGGGCACCGTCCCAAGTCAGCCAAGTTAACCAGATTTCTTGAGTGTTACACTCAGTGGTCTAATGTGTATCTTAACATGCTAAAGGTCGGTCGGTCTAGGATGTAGCACTTGCCAAATATATTCGATTGTGAAGTCTTTCGGGGGACTCTGCTTGGAAAGCCCCCTCGTGGGTCTTGACTGTGATGGGATATATTGGAAAGCCCTGTGTGTAGGTAGCTGGGAAACTTCATGGGAAATCATATTTTATTTTTACCTGGCCCCGGAAAATTTTTATGTTGAGATTTTGGATTAACAGCTCAATAAGCAATTAATTCCTTCACATTACCTTACCTCGCTCCCTCTTCAATCTGGCTATCTAAACCTCGGCTGCTTCTAAAGTCTCTTCCCCTGTGAGAACTAGCACAAAATCAACCGAAGGGGGAGAAAGCAGTTCCCAGTCAAGATAAAAATCCATCAAATCCTGAGGGTTTAGGGTGTCTTTTTTTAGCATATTCGCTTTTTGAAGAATGCCATAAAAAGAGTTTTTGGGTAACCTTATCTCTAGAAGTTCTTTCTTCCTCTCTTACCTGTATGGCCAGAGGGCCATACCAGTAGTTTATGCAAAAGGAAACCCCTCCCTCCACCTTGGAAGTCAGAAGGTTTTTCAGTGGATTCTTAATAGGGGTTCTTTCCCTTTAGATGTCTCTCAATATAGACCATCGGGCTTCAGGTCCCCAGGGTAGAGATGGGGTACCCCAGGAGATATGCAAGCTCTTCTTTTAGGGAACAGGGAGAAAATATTAGCACCTCTATTGTTTACTTTTTATATTATTTTATTTTATTATTTTATATTAATTAATTAATAATCAATTAATAATTATTTTATATTTATTTTGTATTTTATTTATATATATTTATTATTTACTTATTTATATTTTTAAACATATTTTTATAATAATATATATTACATGATCTATATTGTATATAATATAATAATATAATATTAAATATATTTTATAATATTTTAAATAAAATATATTTATTTATATTTTATATGATATTATTTTATACTGATTAATTGATAAACAATAATTAAATTAATAATAATTTAAAATTAATTACTATAAATATATTTATTTTCTATTATTCTTCAAAATTTCTCCTTTTGCAAATGTTTTTTCATAGATATGTTTATATTGGGTTTGTGTATATAGAGACAGACACAGATACATATATTCATACTCAAAACTTTTATAGACAGGGTGCCCAATCTAAACATTTTAGAGACCATTCATCAGTTCAGATAACAGATTCTGAGGGAAGCAAACCTGAGATCCATTTCTCTGGCCTCCGTTTTTTGTCTCGTCTCACTTCTCTGAGACAGTGTCCTCTCCTCTGTCGAAAGGGGATAATGACCGTATCTAGTTCAGGGGGCTCATTTTGAGACTAACTATTGGAGGTGAAGCATATAGCACATCGACGAGCATTTAGTAAACTCAAAAAAAAAAAAAAATGGTAACAACGAATTCATTTAGGATGTGAAAAAGCCATTCCTTGGCAGGATTTGAAATGTACTTGGAGCGTCTTTCGTACAATAGCGTGTCGCCATGTGACAGAAAGGAGTGACTGCCAGACTAAGTGAGGTCTTGTCTTGTAACACGCTCGCCTCTAGTCTCGGAGAACTAACAGCATTTTTGTCTGGTTTCTCTGCTCAGGCTAAGCCCCGTCTCCAGCGAGGTGGCAGCTCTGCCTCCCTGCACAACAGTCTCATGAGGAATAGCATCTTCCAGCTCATGATTCACACCCTTGACCCCCTGGCCGAAGGTAAATGTCAGGCATGAGTTGGGGAGCTCTTGTGTGGGGGGAGGGGAAAGAGGACGTAAAAAGGCTTCTTTTCAGAAAACATGTTTACGTTCCCGTCGCACAAGCCCGCCACTGTCCTCGTGGGGAACATCTGCCAGAGGAAGCCCTGGGCCCTTGGCCTGTTTTATCTGCAGCAGCTCAGTTCACAATTGGAGAGTGTTGTACCAGGAGCGGGACCTGAGGTCTGGGAACCGATTCCGTCTTTTGGTGCTCCCGGTGTAAAGAGTTTGTGATGAGGACAGAGAAGACAAAAAGGTTTCTCTCCCTTCCAGTGGCAGCGACAGCTCTTTCATCATCCCTCCCAATTCCCCAAATGAAGTTGTACTTGGCAATTAAATTGTGCATCTTTCAAAAAGAGGGAAGAGAACTCCACGACTTAGGGCCGTGAATAATTTGGGCCTGTAGATGTTCACTGTAGAACGTTGCCAAACGTCTTTGGCAGTTGGAGGGTGATGGGGGAGCTAAGCATCCAAGAGACTTCTTGAAGGTAACTGCTTAGGATCAGTCTCCAAAGGCTTGGTTCACCTCCTAAGGGAATCCTACGAACCCTCACAAAGAATCCGGTATCATGTTCTTTAAGTCCTACTGATTCACAATAAAGGCAGATTCGTCTTGTTTCTTAACTTGCATAGCTAGCCTCAAATTTTAATTTTCCAGTAGGTAGATATCTTATGTGTTAAAAAAAAGTATCAGAGTGAAGCTGCTAGCCAGGGGAGCAAACGTAAGCTAGTGTGTTCTCCCTTCATCTGTGGACCTTGTAATTGGGCCTGACATGACGTGGGGGCCAACAGGGATCATTGGAAGAGCATGGCCTGGGACATGGGGATGGGATTGTCAAATCGTGTCACATAAATCAGGGCTCTTACCCAGTATAAAGCTTTGCTGAATAATTTCAAGGGTACAGGTCATCAGGAGATTCGGATGAAAGAAAGAACATCTGGGGACCTCAAGCGTGGCTCCCTAGGTCCTATCTTCCCTCACTAAGTACTCAACTCTCACCCAGAATAATAGGTGAGGATCCTGGGGTCACGTCTCACCACAGAGCATTTTGATTATGAACCGTCTCCATTTTATACCCCAGAGAGTTGTGTAGCTGACGTGATATTCTCCAAAGAGACCTGCCTCATAGATCCTGAGTCCTATTTACTAGAGATGGTCTTTAGCTGAGGCTCATTCTGAATATCATTTCTCTCTTGACTCAGAGGCCCGCTAGATGAGGAAATCACACCCGGTCACTAGCCTTCTTTTCATTCCCCTGGGTGGCCCCCGCCAACACCACCACCCCGAAGAACAGAGTGAAGGGATGGCAGGCGAACTTCCTCCCAGCCACTGAGCAGCTGTGTGACTTTGGGCAACTTCGAGTCTCTCTAGTACTTGGTTTCTTCATCTCCAGTAAGAATTACCTTGGTCCTAATGCTTTACGGTTGACAAAGCATTTTCACACCTGTGAACTTAACGCTCCATAATTACTCTTCGTAGCCAACGATGTTATTCTAGTTGCATAAAATATCACACCACCCAAGTAGATCTCCAACTG
Source organism: Nasua narica (assembly GCA_028533885.1). Classification (NCBI taxonomy): domain Eukaryota; kingdom Metazoa; phylum Chordata; class Mammalia; order Carnivora; family Procyonidae; genus Nasua; species Nasua narica. The sequence continues at coordinate 37,579,405 of CM052813.1, read as the reverse complement.
ATCTCCTCTCTGTGCCAGCTGTCGGTTCTGAGCCAGCTTCATCGCTTGCCTGGATTCCTGTGGGGCCTTCCTAACTGGTTTCCCACTGCCTCCTTGCCTCCTCCTCTGAGTATTTTTCACACGGCTCCCCAAGTAGTCCTCTTAAAAAGTCAATCAGATTATGTCACTCCTACTTATAACCTGCAGTGGCTTCCCATGGCTCTTAGAAAATTTGTGAAATTTGTGAAATACTTGTATGATCTGCCTCTTTCTCCAGATTCAGTTTGACTCCCTTTACTTTAGCCACAAAGGCCTTTCTGTCTTCAGAGAGGCACTTCTTTGCTGCCTCAGGGTCTTTGCATGAGAGGCTACCCCTACCCAGAACTCTTTTTGTTCTCCCACCATCTTCCTCTTCCCCTTCCCATAATTCAGCAGGCTGTCTTCAGGACACTTCCCGACCACCCCGTATAAATCAGGGCCCCAGTCCTTATCTCTCGGGGCCCCCGTTCATTTGTCCTTCTTGCTCACATTATATTTTGTTTATATTTTGATTATTAGTTTACTGCCTTTCTCCTTGAGGATGCAGTAAATTTCTAGGGAGTAGGAACTCTTTTTTATTCATTAGTTTTCCCTAAACTCTAGTGGAGTACCCGGCACAGAGTAGCTGCTTAAAAGAAAGATTAAGGAGCGTGGCCAACGTCAGGCTTTTGACCTGATAGTCACAGAATTTCAAAGCCCTCTAAAGCCCCACAGATTGTATCTTGGTTGTTTTGAGCCGCCATCTTTTCCACTCCATCACCCTGAAGTGCCATATGAGAGAAGAAAAGAACCATTTTATCTGCCCCAGTGTGATTATGAGCAGGCAACTGGGTATGTTTATTTTTCGCAAGGCAGTATTAGGAAGTAATTAAGAGGACAGACTCCAGAGCCAAACTCTCTGGGTCTAGATCTCAGCCGTGCATTTCCTAACTGTGTGACCTTGGACAAGTTACCTAAGCTCTCTGTACCTCAGTTTCCTCCTCTGTAAAATCAGGGTGCCTACTTCATAAGATTGTCATAAGGATTAAAAGAATGAATATACGTAAAGCATTTAACCCATTGCCTAGCATATCATAAGTACCGTATACAGGTTTGGAATTATTCTGCTTCATTATTTTGAAAAATAATGCATCATATGATTTTTTTAAATATTTTATTTATTTACTTATTCACTTAAGAGAGAGGGACAAAGAGCACGAGTCAGGGGAAGAGCAGAGGGAGAGGGACAAGCAGACTCCAGCTGAGCACGGAGCCCAACACGAGGCTCTATCTCACCACCCTGAGATCATGACCTGAGCTGAAATCCAGAGTCGGCTGCTTAATCAACTGAGCCACCCAGGCACCCCTGATTCTTTTTAATTTAAAATATTCAAAAGTCTATGATAAAAAAAAAAGTCTTCCTTCTCCAACCTCCCAATTTTTTCCAGCACCCCGCCCCCAAGTTCTCCGCAGAGAAAACTACACAGCAACCCATTCTCGGGCTCATTCCAGAGATATCCTGTGTATATACTACTGCGTGCGTGCGTGCGTACACGCGTGCATGTCCTCTCCCCCAGGTCCCCCAAATCTAAATTTCTTGGGTGTTTGTCTGGGAGAGTTCAGTTACTGGTAGGGCTTGTTTTCGTTCGTCCTGTTTGGTTGGGAGAGGTTATGCTTTGTTTCTGTGAGATAAGAAAAAGTGAATCTGGGTTTGTCTCGGAGTCGGGCCATCAGTGATTTTCCGAAACACCTGGCCCATGTGGGGCCATGTGCAATTAAAGTGTTTGTTCCTGCTGTAGCAAGATGCGCCTTCCGAATCCGGCGCCTGCTTTCAAGGTGAAATCGCTCCCTGAAAGACGGGGAGCGCTCTGGTGGTGTGAATCCGAGAGAATGCAGGGAGCCATAATCAGTTCTGGACTTGGGTGATGAGAAAATATGGAAAGCACTTCAATGCTTTAAAATTGCTCTGTAGCGCGCGGCCAAGAAAACAGATTGCTTTGGTATTTTTCCCCCAAAATTCACAATCATTTTCCATTCCAAGAACAGCCCAAAAAAATTAACCCACGGCTCTCAGAAATAGTCGTCTCTCTTTTAGTTTGCATCTAATCGCTTGAATTCACACATCCTCGTGCCAAACTGTCACCTTTTAACAATACAGAGCGTGCTGGTTACATCACCAGTGGAGGGCTTGAATGCCCCGGTGGCCTATTACACTGAAAGGAGGCTCCCCGAGGCTCCTGGCGTCCACCTCAGTGGGCACTGGCGCCATGGAGCACAGAGCATTCACAAAGGCATGTTTTCAGCTTCATCAGGAAACGTCATCTAGGACTGATGGCTTACAAAACGACCTTTGTCCCTTCGTCTCCTCTGTGCCACTCAAGGGTTTGTGTCTTCTGTGATCCAGTAACTGAGCTGTTGCCTTAGCTGGGTGGTCGGCGTGTCTGAGCTGAGTCACAGGTCTAGCGGTCATGTATCTATTGTTATGTGTCTAACAAAGCACCTGAGATGCAGGTGGCTTAAAAGCACCACTGTATTATTATCGCTCTCAATTTCCTCAATCAGGAAACTGGGCAGGGATCAGCAGGGTGATTCTTCTGTTCCCTGTGGAACAGTATTGATGGAGGTCATTCGGTGTTATTTAGCTAGTAGATGAGCTGGTTAGAAGGTCCGGAAGGGCCTCACGCTCACATCTGGCACTTTTTTCCTAAAGATTTTATGTATTTATTTGAAGGAGACAGAAAGCACGAGAAAGAGAGCACACAAGCAGGGGGAGGGGCGGAGGGAGAGGAAAGAACAGACTCCTCACTGAGCATGGAGCCCGACATGGGGCTCCATCCCAGGACCCGGGGATGGTGAACTGAGCTGAAGGCAGAAGCTTAACCATCTGAGCCACCAGGCACCCCACATCTGGCATCTTTGAAGGCACAGCTAGAAAACGGGGCTCAGCTGGAAACCCCCTGCCTCTCCGTGTTGTCTCAGGGCCTTTCCACATGGTTGGATGCAGTGGCTCAGGGTTCTGCGAGCACGCCTTCCAAGAGGACCAGGGATAAGCGGCAAGGATTCCAGGGACCTGGCCTGGGAAGTCCCTGAATGTCACTTCTGCATGCTACCAATCAAGCAGTCACAAAGGCCAGCCCAGGCTCTAGAGTAGGAGAAGGAGACTCTACCTCTCAAGGGAAAAAAAAAAAAAAAAACAAAGAATTTGAAACCACCTTTAATCAAACCCAGTCTGTTTCCGGGACACAGATCACTGACCACTGTTTGGTTTGTGTGTTCGTTGGTGGGTTCTGGACAAACCACACTGTGGGGAAGGGACAAAGCCACAGTCAACCTGCCTTGGATGAAGGTTTAGTCCAAAACAAGACGGAGCAGTGCTCTTCCAAGGGCCGCAAAACGAATAGGATCTTGTTCGTGAAAGAAAAGAATCTGCTAATAGCTCCCATAAACAGTTGGAATAAGGAATTTGTTTCTTTCATAAGAAAGCCCTAGAAAGCTGGCATTATCAATTTGAGGCGAGGGGTTCACAGTACAGCTGTCTGAATGGATCTTTCTAATACCTCTAGCGTCTCAATAGTGATTTTCACATTTTCTCGAAACAAGCCATTATACTTACCCAGATACACATCTTTATGAACCTGAACTAAGGATGCTGGTTATAGTGCTTTGGGATTGGATAGCTCCTCCTGTCTATTTGTCTAAATGATAATGCCGCTAACTAATATGTGCCGAGTGCATACCGCGAGCCGGGCACTCTGTGCAGTGGTCTCCATAAGCCATCTCCTGCAACCCTGACATTAACCCTGCTCCATCATTCGGAGAAGGACGCCGAAGCCTCAAGAGGCCGCATCTCGCCTCCCCGAGCGATACAGGCAGCCAATGGCAGGGCCACAGTTCGATCGTACATCCGCCTGACTCACAGGCTGTGTTTATGCTTCTTGGGTTCCTCGGCTGCCTCGTGTAATCTCATGTCCGACTCAGCGTTCCCCGTCGTCGTGATGTAGATCGCAGCCTAAACAGCGGGCGCTCTGACCCATCCCGGGACCCGTCGCACACCCGGTTCGTAAGATGTGAATTTCCCACACGCACGCCTGCGCAGCAAAGCCAGTCTTGGCCTTGGCTCCTTCCATCGCAGCCCCGCCGCCTCGAGTGCCAGCCACTCTTGGGGGCCCTCAGAGCCCCTGGCTTTCCTCCCTCCGCTGCTGCTCAAGTTCATGAGGTACTGTGGATCTCCCCATCCAGAATGATATGAGTACTACCCTACCCAGGAAAAGGTACCCAGTAGCTAACTCTGCATCTGTCGGAGAGCCCAATGAATGGGTGATGGGATGGGGAGACCGATGTGGGGACAAGGCACGTGGAACACCATTAGAGTCTGGCTGTGTAGCAACGAGGTCAGCCTGTGGTCCAGGAGTCAGACTGCCTGTGTTCAAAACCCATTATAATATCAAACAGAGTATTTCTGGCCCCTGGCTTAGCCGCCTGCTCTGATACCTTGACCTGAGCCGCTCTAGACCAGCTTCTTACCCTCCTTGGGCCTCAATTTTCCCACTTCTAAAATGGGATAGGGATAGCACCCCCAGCACAAGTTTCTGATTAGTATTCCTCCACCTTGTAGGACCTTGGTTTCTTCACCTGTAAAAGAGAATGAATAGTTCCACGATCAATACAGTAATACCCCCAAATCATTAAATTAGTGCTTGTTGAGGGTTAGCGGTGATTTTCTAGTTAAAAGTGTCTTCAGTGTCCTTATAGAATTCAACTGCAGGGGCGCTTAATGTAAGAGGTTTCTCTAAGGCTTTATTTATTTATTTATTTTTTTTTTTGGAGAAATTTTCAGTTTACAACATCATTGAGGGGGAGAGAAGAGATTTCCCGTAGACTGCTTACCCCCCCCCCCACACACACACATGAATGTCCTCCCTCGTTATCAATGCCACTCAACAGAATGGTACATTTGTTACCGAGGGTGAACCTACCCTGATGTCACAATCCCCCCGAAGTCTTTAGTTCACCTTGAGATTCCCTCTTGGTGCTGTATTTTCTATGGATTTAGGCAAATGTACAGCGATGTATATCCATCATTATAATATCAAACAGTATTTTCTGGCCCTAAAAACGTCTGTGCTTTGCCTATTCATGCTTCTCATGCACACACACACACACACACACACACACACTTCTGACAACTGCTGGTATTTTCACTGTCTCCATAGTTTTTGCCTTTTCTAGAATGTCACAGAGTTGGAATCGTACCGTCTATTATAGCCTTTCCAGATTGGCCTTAATAGCTTTTTAGGGTTTCATTTCTCTGATTTAATCAGAAGCAGTCCAAGGCTGGCCCCACAGCTCCCCTCTGCCCTGAGGAACACGGTGTCCTTGCATTCATTCTTTCGGCCAAAGCTTGTTCTCTCCTCCTCATCCTCAGAGGAAGGCAGCTGCTTCCCTCCCATGCCTACCCCCCATCTGCATTATGGGAAGAAGACCGTGCAGCTGTCTTTTTTTAATCAGAAAAACCTGAGTGTTCCCAGAAGCAGACTTCCACTTTCATCGCACGGGTCACAACAGAGCTGTGTGACCTCCCCAGCTTACAAAGGAGCCAGAATGGGGCCCTCTACCTCCCCCAACATGGAACTCCATGTAGATCCCAGGGAAGGTCAGATGTGTTCCCCTTCTTCTTCCTAAGCCTGGTAACCTTAATCCTGTCTTCTCGGGTCCCTGATTTACAGAGTTTCCCTTCTTTCTCCCTTTTAAAGGGTTCTCTGTTAGCCCATGAGTCCAACTTTTATCTAGTGGCCCTGGATCTTTCTCCAGAAAAGGCGTGCCCCCAAACCCACCATCTAAGAAGCCCAGGGTCCCTGAAGCCTAAGTGAGATCACGCCCCACCTCTGCTGACCCATGTCAAAAGCTCTAGCACATACCGTGACCCTAAGCCCCCGGGCCCTGGCCTCCCTCCCTTCAGATCAGCCTTCCCCGGCCCCCTGACCAGAGAGGCCTTTTTCAATCAGCCTTTGAAAAGTAGCAGCACCAAAACAATGATGATAAATCAGAGTTTTGTATCTTCCTTGACCCACTTTATTATCTCTCTGTACCACTCACCACCGTGAAAGCATTTATCTGTTCTTTGCTGCCTGTGTCCCTGATACCGTGGACGGGGCAGGACACGGGGCCCAGCACTCCTATGGACCCCACTATGTATTTGTTGAATGCATTGAACAAGGGCTTGCCTTTATGCTTTTCCTTCTGGAGAGCTCTACGTCTGTAGCCACGTAGACTGTCTAAGCCCATGTCCTGTCAAAGGCCTCTCCGTGGTCGTGACCGACAAAGTCGTCGTCAGTTGAGGGCTGTCTCTGAAGTGGTGAAGAGCAGTCGTGTCTGCGCTGGCCACCCTTGTGTCCCCTGCCTCTCGGAATGACACTGACGTGAGGTAGCTGCTCAGTTAGTATTTGCTGCATGATTGAATAAACCTCCCCCGATTCTGCCAGAATTGCTGCAGTGGGAAATGTTTGCCTTCTGTCTCTCGCCTTCTTGGTGAGATCTCCTGTCCCTTCCTTCTGCTTTTCTTTCCCAACTCTTGGTTCTCCTGTTTCGTTTCCTCTTTCTTCCCCTTGCTCTACCTTTGGTTCTTTTACTTATTGCATTCCAGGGACCTATTTTTATACGGTCAAAGAATTACCATCACTCCAAAATCCTAAAAAGTTTATCGTCTGAGTCTTCGATTCATTTTACCGCATCAAACACCTATGAAATAGCATCTTCCCCATCACTGAGTGTGAAATTGTGTGTGCGAAGGAAATCTCAAAAGAAGAAGGTCTTCGTTCAATCTCCATGGGTTCTGGGATCATCTTCTACAAGTCCAGTAATTTCTCCATCCATGTGGAACTTTAAAATTTGATTCACATTTTTTCGTCACAAAACCAGTTTTATTCTTAATGGTGAAATCTAACAAATGAGTGCGCCTAATACCTTGGCAATACCAAAGCAGAAATAATACTTGCCCCGTGGGCTATCATGGATTTCACTGTGGGGCCTGAGGCCATTTGGAACAGCAGGTCCCCATGCCTGCTCTGACATTCCCTTCAGGCTGTTTTTCGAGACAAAATCCTCAGAATCCCATAATGAGATGTCTGGCCAGGACACTGTGCTCCTACCTACCTTACTTGCTGTTAGAAAAACAGACAAATTTTTCCCATTATAAATTCACTTCACGTTACCAGAGCCAACCAATGCATTCACCTTACATTCATTCAGACTGGTTGGGGGAGTGTCCTGGGAACCTTGCTGCTGCTGCCTTCCTGAAGGACAGTTTTGCTCCTTCCTTCCTCCCCCCTCCCCCCCCCGCCCCCGTAGCTATTGTGACATCCCTGTGCCATCTGTCCCTTGCTTTATCGGTCTGGCTTAGGCAGTGGGAGGTGAGCAGGCAGCTTTGGTGACCTGAATTCCAGGACATCTCAATTGTAAAAGCCTCACAAATGAGTAGCAAATATCTATTTTTTTTTTCACCATCTTCCCGCATGGGTTTTCAAACTTATAAAAAAAAAAATTAACAGTAGACGCTTTGCTCAAAAGAATTCCCACAGGGAAGAGTAAAAAAAAAAAAAAAAATTTTTTTTAAACTGTTAGAACTCAGGTTCACTCAGGTCAAATCCTTTAGCAATGTGCCTGATTCCAGAGCCTTCTTCTAGGTGAGTGAAAATCAGCATAAAAGCAATAAAGACATCACCTATAAAATGCAACAAAGCCATCAAGTACCCAACATTAAACCAAAAGAAATGTTTAAGAACTTTATAGGAAAAACAATAAGTAATCGTTCCTGAGGAACATAGAAAATCCAAATAAATGTTTATCTATTACAAAGATATGGGTTCTCCCCAAATAAGACTCTAGATGTGACCCAACCCTGATTGAAATCCTGAAAAAGATATCTCACGGGACTTCATCACTTGGCTTGTAAATTTATATAGAATAAGCAAGAAGAGCCAAGACACTTTTCATGAAGAACGAAAAGGGAAAATAGGCCCATCAGAGATCAAAATGCAGTTTTTAGATGCTGTGGTCGAAGTACTTGCCAGGAAGGAGGAGAGGCTGGACCCAAGGCAGCTGAGTTCTCCTCAGGGGACAGCCCCTACGGAATAGCAACGAGGAATAGCAATGGCTAATAAGAACAGTAATAGTGGAATCTGTTCATCGCTCTAGGTGAAGGACTCTGGGGGATAAGGAGACAGGCTTCCTGGTGCACTAGACCCATTTATTGGAAGGAACAAGGCCCTCAATCCTGAAGCTGTAAAAGCACACACATCACGTGATAAGTGCGGATGCATGAACCAAGTGGGGAAGCCATCTTGAGGCACACGGAGCGCCGAGCACAGCGGTGGGCAGAGCGTGGGTGAACTCGGCTTGCCAGATCTTGAGGAGAGTCATCTCAGGGGGTGAGCCTGAGGGCAGGGCCAGCGGGAAAGTGTTCCTAGAGAAAGTGAGCTTTTGAATGTGGCTCTCAGAGGAAGTGAGGGGCCTGGGCAGGCAGAGAAGGCGGCAGCAATTCAAGGCATTGGAACCGGCAGACTCAGGGAGATTCCAAACTACTCTTGTTGGCCCAACCACACTGGGGCTCCTTTGAGAGGAGCAGGCACGTATGCGGCTCTGTGTCCCCTGAACCAACATTCCAGCAGTCTCTCCTGTCAAGGGGCACTAGGGAAGTGTGTGTGTGTGTGTGTGTGTGTGTGTGCGTGCGTGCACGCATGTGTGTGTCTACCATATCTGTGCATGTGTGATTCAAGTGTACGAAGCAAAGGGTCTTATAGACGGTGAAAAAGGAACACATGAAAGTGGAATTTACAAGTGGGTCACACCACTGATAGTCCTCTCAGGTGATGCCCTCACCAGTGGCTGTGGGAATTTTTGTGTGTTTGAGGTCTGACTAAACTGAGGTGCAGAGTGACATTACTTGATCGTAGTCACTGAGCTCCTAAGTTTGTCCTCAGACCTGAATGCTTTCTATGCTCCCGGGACTCCCATCTCTCGCCACGGATGTCCATATCTTCTACACTGAGCCAAACATCTATTTTTGTAAAATCATTCCAATTCCTTAACATATACGTTTAGTGTTAACTTGAAGCTGACACTAAAATTAAAAAAATGTTCACTTGCTTGCTGGGTTTTCTTTTTTTTTTTTTTTTTCTCACCAAACAGTAGAACTTGTTATTTCCCCAGCTTCTATTTTTAAAAATAGCTTCAATATGAGTTTTCATAAGTTGTCATTTGATCCCAGAAGAAAGTCCTTTGCAGGCCTGTTTCGTTCCAAATTGTGGGCAAGTTGGCCCAGCAAGGCAGTATTGTAACCTTTCTCTTTATCCCAAGTCATAGATCAGTTTAAATTAGCAAGAAAAATGTTTGCGTGCAGCCTCGGCTGGTAAGTGAATAGGCAACAGGAGTGAAAATCTTCACTGGAGAAGAATAAAAGCCAATCCACTGGCTGTGTTTTTAATGAGGTGACTGTAGTTTAAATCCCTGTATAGAGGAAAACAAACTATTCATGCCTCAGCATTACTCTTGGATTTGAACAGCCGAGATGGTTGAAATTGACTCTCTTTTTAGGTTGTACACGTTATAAGTAAGTTTCATTTGGGCCATAAAAGGAATGCGAATGGCCTTATTGAAATCAATGATTTTGAGTATGGAAAGGGGTTCTCTCTCTCTCTCTCTCTCTTACTCTCTCTCAAGAAGGTTTGCTTTGAAATAAAGGCCACAGAGGAATGTGGCCAAAACCCCCATTTTGATGGCACTTCCACATAGCCTGAAGAAGGAGAAAGACACACAAGCCTCCATCATCTTACAGCTTTATCTCTGTGCTCTTGAACTTATCACATGCTCATAAGATGCAGTGAGAACTCCCTCGGAACGAAGGACTCGGAGTTCCAGAGATAGCAAGCAGCTGTCCCAGGCATGATGATGGGGAGGACCAAAGGATGGGGCAACCACTGAAAACCGCTTTGATTTTACCGGCGACTGCCTGTTCAAAATGTGTGTTGATACATAAATACCATCTGTGATAGGAGAGCTTTCAAAGGTGTTTTCTTCCAAATGAAATACTAAAGACACCTCTGCTGGTTTCAGGAACAGCAGGGCTTGGCTTCATGGAGAGCTGGTTGGATGACTCGCGTTCCGTTAGGAGACGGTCTGCTATGATAGGACCCAAAACTCTGCCCAGTTTGACTCTGGCGTCTGGGAGGTGAGCTGTGTGGCTCGCTCACCTCTGATCATGTTGGCCACACACATCCTTGAGCAGCTGTCCAGGTCTGCTTCTCTCTGACCCCACCGTACCAGATCCCCCAAACCTGTCCTCCTTGCCTGGGCCATAACAAAGAATTCCCTCCCCCCACACCAAACTGTCCTTTCCAGGTTGCCTAGAGGCTCGACTGAGACTCTATGACACACATGCACACGTGTGTGCACACACACTCACAGATACACATTCACACACACCTCAAGAGTCAGGCAAGACCATTGTTCATAGAAAGCTTATGGGTCTACATCAGATTGATTTCTTATCTGCATGGGGATTCGGATATTCATTGACTCATTCATGCACAAAACATGTTCTTATTGCAAGCTGATCGGAGTGGTTGCTCCGTCGGGAAAGATTTTTCTTTACAGACCCCCACCATAGATAATTCTCTGGGGCAATGGTAACCCATGCGCGTCCCAGACTAGTTAACTTCCTGAAAACCAGTTTAAATGATGTTGCTGCCTCTGACCTTCCAAAAGTAGCTGTGGACACCCACGGGGCTCCTTCCGGGGTGGTGATTTCTTTCTTTGACTTCCCAGGGCAGCAGCACTTAATCCCAAATAACCAATAGCAAGGACAGCTTGGCTTCAACGCCATGGCCTTTTGACCAAGTCAACCATCATCACCGGGAATTAAAAATCATAGTGAGTCAGTTTCATTCCAGAAAACTCTTTGTGATGAAAATACTCTTCTGCCATTTCGGGGGCGGGGGGGCAACCTTATCCAGTGATTCACCTTCCTTTTTATGCAGCACATTTCCATTCATGACGCCATAGGTCAGGAGGCGTTTCCTTGCAAGAAAAAGTTGCACACTCTTTTCTAGACCTCAGGAGCGTACCCCACCTTCTTAATGCTAGTGAGGATCAGAAAATGAGGAGCCGATCCTTGGAGGATAAAGGTAGCACCATACAATATGCCTACTGAGATGGGCTCTCTCCCCTGCTGGGTGCATTCAGGGGGCCTCTTCCCAGCAGACTTATGGGAGGAAGAATGTGGTGTAGTTGTTAGACTAGTGTGAAGCCGGCCACCTTGGTCCCAACCCCAGTTCAGCCGCTTACTTGCTGCATGACCCTGCGCACATTATTTAACTTCTCTCTAGCTTGGCTTCCTCTTTTGTAAAACAGGGAAGATAATAACATCTGCCTCTTAGGCCTATTAAGTATACTGACTATGGTGCTATTCATAGGGCACGGAGAACATTGCCTGTCACATCATTAGTTTCATGTAGATATTTGTCAAATAAATTGTTTTCAGGTTTTTTTTTTAAAGATTTTTATTTATTTGACAGAGAAAGAGATCACAAGTAGGCAGAGAGGCAGACAGAGAGAGAGGAGGGGAAGCAGGCTCCCCGCCGAGCAGAGAGCCCGATGCGGGGCTCGATCCCAGGACCCTGAGATCATGACCTGAGCCGAAGGCAGAGGCTTTAACCCCCTGAGCCACCCAGGCGCCCCCAGCTTTTTTTTTTCTTTCTTGCAAACATCATATTTTCAGGTACTTTTTGGTAACCCGGTAGTAAGTTGTTGAATTATCTTTTCTCTATTTTCCTTTAAAAAGAAGCCTATTTGCTATGTGCCAATTTTTTAGATCCCCTTGTACTCATCTAGAACATAACATGGGAACTGTTCTTTTTGGCAATCTGGCCTTTAGTGGAGCAAAAGTTATCCTGAGGCTGTTTGGACATAGTTTATGCGTTTATGAAGTCCCTCCTCCCCCCCCCCCCCCCCCGTTGTACAATAAGAAGGAAATCGTGTGACATGGTACTTAATTCATTTCCTTCCAGAAAGTCCTGATCCCATCTGGGGTTCATAGCTTTCAGATGTTCAGCAGACTAAAAAAAAAAAAAAATTCCTCTTTCTAACATATTGATAAAAATCTGGAAAAGCAATTACTGTACTAATTTTTTCATCCTACAGAGACGTCGTTAGGCCACCATTTGTACAGATAGGGGTTAGAAGGTCCTGCCGTGGCTGGTCTTTTCTGACATCATCAGATCTCTGGTTCATTGGCAGGCGTTTGCTATTTGATCGAAGGTATATAATGGACTGTTTATGAAATGTGTCTTAATCTTCTACCCTATCTTCGTATCAGGACTCACTTGTAGAGTCCCACATTAAACAACATGGCATTTAAGTAGGAGTAATTATAAATGGATTTACACTTATGTGAAATTTAAAGGATTGCATCACAATTTTTTCTACTTTAAATTTGAGCCTTTAAGTTCTTCGTAATCTGGGGTGATTGCTTCTGTTGTGGTAGGGATCCAAGTAATCAGTAAAATGACTTCCTGGTCAAGACTAAAGCACAGGATATATAAGTACAAGGATAGTTTTACTTTTAATTTCCTTCCACATTAGTGACATTCATTTCCTGTCTTTCTCACAGTCTTTTTTTCCCCTTCTTTTTCATTCTGTTCTCAAATTCTTTTAACTTCTCAGATCTCTCATCCCTTGCCTTTTATCCCCCTACAGATGGCTAGAGTTTTTTGTTTTGTTTTATTTTTCCATGTTATTGCTTTTCCTCTCTTCCCCTAGGATGCTTTTCTTGTGTGTTTTTCTGATACTGTTTGATGCTCAGTACATCATGGGGTAGAAACTCAGCTGTGCTGACCCAATGGCTGGATATAATTTAGCACTGATCCTCTCTGCCTGGCGAATACCACTGCATCCAGACAGGCTGCAGGATGGGATCCAGGAGAACATCCAAGTTGTTCCGTAGCCAGCATGCAGTATCCGTTCTCTGCACCAGTGTTTTTTTCCACCTCCATTTCCAAGATACCACCGCCATTTTGTCTACTGTGTGCCAAGTACACCACTGATGGGGCTTGCGCATGACATAAATCCTCCAACTTTACAGAGGCAATGGAAAGGGTTCCAAGAGTTAGGGCCACAGACATCTTCCTCCCTACAGAGACACTGAAAACAGAATAGTTGAAACGGCAGGGTTAGAACACTAAAATGGAAGGAACCATAGGCATCACTACCAAAGGTAACTAGGCTGAAGAAGCTCAACAGTGCACTATTAAATAGAGATCTAATTCAATCCAGCAGCATTTGAACACCTACAGAGTGCCAGGAACTCTGCTGGGTGCTGAAATTAACAAAATGAGTAAGATGATTCTTTGCCCTCTAGGGCAGAAAGCAAATAGGTTACATTTGATGAGCACACAACAAAAGTATGCACTTGGAACAGACACACAAGAAGACCTGACTCCCACTAGGGATGGGGACCGTTCAGGGACGCTGCCTGCAGGAGGGAACCTCAGAACTGGGTTCTGAGGGATCGAATAAACCAGGAGACCTAATAAAAGTCCAACACAAAAAGTGCAGGATTCAGAGCTATCGTATTTTGATTTTGTGTTTTGAAAGCATTACCCTGGAAAGTGTGAAAGATAGGTGAGAGGTGCTGGGAGTAGAAAGCAGGAGGTGAGAAAGATCAGGAATTGAGAGTTCAAATAAGACTATGGCAAGAGCCTTGGACTAAGGCGGGGGGAGTGGGAATGGAGCAGAAAAGACGGAATTGAGGATGTTTAGGGATGGAACTGATAGGGCTTCCTGACTGGTTGGGATGTGGGTGTGGCTTAAGATGTCGAAGCATCAGCACCATCCAGGGCTCCACCCTGTGGATCTTGGTCACATGTAATATGGTCAAGCTCCTAGGTCTATGAAAGAAAATGGCGGACCTATCTACACATACCACCTAAGTCCTTTTTTTAAAAAAGAAGTCTGGGGGAGGGGGACAGGAAACGGGAATGGAATGTTTTGCCTCTTTAAAGACTGAGTAATATCCTGCACCCCAAATTTGATAAGACTTCATCAGAAAGTACATTTGGTTGATTTCATAAACACAATCTTTCCATTTCCAGAAATGCAAAAATGTGCCCAAGATGTTAGAAGATGTCCTTAGTGAAAACGTTAGCTTCCTAACCCCTTACCCATACAGAAAAAAAAATTTACCAAAAACATGTTTTAGAACCTTGCTATTAGAAGAGGTCAGAAAGATTTTCTGAAAATAAGAAATAAATTCCTAATGTTATATGGATGGTACCTGATATCCTATGCTGTTTGCTATTCAAACTATAGTCTTTCACTCTCTTTGATAATATCATTTTCTCCCTGGAGACTGCAGCTGAAAAAGAAGACACCAGAAAAAGTATTAAATATTCAACCAAAACTCTGAATAGATGCCCACAGAGACAATTATAATGACAATCATTGGAATAACTAATGTTTATTGAGTACTTACTATGTGCCAGTGCGTTAAGCATTTTATATAAATTAATTCATTTAATTTTCACATCAACACTAAGAGATAGGAACTTCTATTATAACCATTTTACAGATAAAGATCCTGTAAGTTAGGGCAGTTAAATAATTTGCCTAAGGACACAAGAGAAGCAATTGACGAAGTCGTGTTCAAATCCAGATTCGTTGGATCCCAGAACTCACGTCTTAACTATTGGACAATACCTACTCTCCTAAGCAGTTGAAGTCCCTTTTGAGCTTTCCTTTTGAAAATAAAAACTTAAAAGATCACTGTATTAACTCTTTTCCTGAATTGGACATTCTTTAAATAGTGCCAGCAGTCTCCATGTACTTGATGTCAGATTATACAAAAGAATATGACATTCATAGACTTCCTTTGGCATGATGTAATTGGTCATTATTTTTGTCATTCTTCTCCTTTTACCTCTTTCTCCTCCAATATAAGCTTGTAGAAAGGATGTTCTGATGCTAGGTCACTTAATTGTGACTCACTATCTTAGCCTGGATACTCATCACTCACTGGGCTTTGGCGCAATCATGGAATGATGGCTCCCATTGGTGGAGTACTTCCAATGTTCCAGGCATCGAGTGAAGCCCCTTACAACAACACAGTAGGGAGTACTAGAATTAGCCCCATTAGTAATGAGTAAACTAAGGAGTATCTAACTACAAAGTCACATATCTAAGAAGAATTAAAGTCTGGATTAGAACCCATATCCTTTGACTCTAAAACTTACACCGTGCTACAAGATTTCCATGTTCTATATCCTGGCAAGCTGTCTAGATACCAGATTCACTGATTTTGTAAAGATCAGAAGAATGCTATCCATTTGTAGGAAAACCAATAGATGCCTTAAAGCCGAAATAATACCTACCATATGTTTAACGAATACTATGTGTCAGTTACGTGTTAAGTACTTGCAGTCCTCACCACACCCCTACAAGATGGCTATTATTGTTCCCATTTTACAGAAGGGTAGGAACGGAGTATCGGAGAGATTAGGTCACAAGTTCTCAGGGCTAGTACGCGGCAGACCCAGTTGTCAAGTCCAGGTGCGCAGGGCTCCAAACTATAAATGACACAGCTATTATGCTCTATCCTCGCTTGCTTTTCTCGATCCCTTTGGGGAGAAAAACATTCTGACAGAGTATCAGTATTTAAAGTTATGTTAAGGTTGTTATTGAGATTTTTAATTACACAATTAAAAGGATACTCCTGAAAGTCCAGGAAATCTTTTTTTAGCCGCGCTCTTTCGGGTTGATTCTCCTGCCTAGGTTGCTCACTGGTTTTCCTTAAAAATCCTTCCGTTCCCAGAAACCTGCTTTGCTCTGCCCTGTACTCTCACCCGCCCCCAACCCACCTCAGAAGGAAAGCAACAAAACAGGCCATCCGAGTCCCGTTTTTCTTGCTTGATCTCCGAGAGCATGTAAATTACAGTGAAATATGGCCTGAGTCAGCTCCTCCCAGGACGGAAATCAGTAACCATTGATATTGCTAAGCAACATCACAGAGGAGCAAGGCTGCAAATTAGGTGACAGATTTATAAGAAGTTGGAGTGTCTGGGGACTCACTTGGGCATTTCATTATGAACCATCTGGATGATCCACAGTGATGACCACACATTATTGTTCGCTGTGCGAGGATGATAATTCCCAAGTAATTATACGGCCCCTCCCTCGGCAGTCCTAACTTCCCTCTCAGAACCTTCCATGGGATTTTTCACAATCTAGATAGTTCCTTGCAAGATCACTGGGAATGGTTACACCTAATGGGCAGCCTTCATTCCTTCCCAAAATAAGATTTGAAACAAAACAAAACAAAACCATTCCGTTGTCTCGTGTGAAAGCCGAGCCGGCTGGGCAAGAACACACCTAAGGAGGGAATTAGTCACAGGATCCTGGCAGCTCCGTGGGCCTGATATGGGCTCCACGGTCCCAGAGGAGCCTGAGGAGAGAGGTTCAGTTGGTTCCTAAGCCAGAGATGAGCGAACCGTAGTACCTACACCACAGGAAATCTCTGAGCTTCAAGAGAGACAAGGAAGTGAGCCTGAGCCCTTGACCTTCTGGAGGATTGCCTAGCAAGGACCCCTCCCTGTCCCAATAGCCAAGTTGGTCTCATTTGTTCATTCATTCATCCAACTAATATTTACAAGAAAGTTACACCAAGCAACCTGATTTTAAACCAGATTACAGTTCAATGAGCCCAGTATGACCCAGGTGGTGGTCTGTTTGGTCATTATTTTTTTTTTCTTAGAAAGAAAGAGCAGGAGCAGGGGTGGGGGGAGAATCTCAAGTAGACTCCCCACTGAGCGTAGAATCTGATGCGGGGCTCCATCTCACGACCCTGAGATCATGACCTGAGCCGATATCAAGAGTCAGGTTCTTAACCCACCGAGCCACCCAGGAGCCCCTCTGGGCGGTGGTTTTTAATTTGGAATTCATTGCCGACATTCAAAAAGCAAGTTTTCACGTAAAAATCCAGATATCTGGCTTCCCTTGAATAATCAGCAGGTCTATCAACACTGTACCCACGTATCTTTGTGGAGCTGGAGGTGCGTGGCCACTGCCCATTTTTAGGCAGGCACATTGTCCGGGTGTCCACAACCACACCTCTCCCTGTCCTTGTCTCCAGCCCACTCTGCTCGCGTCCCTACCTGGCACCGGTGCTTCATTCGTACTTTGTCAGAATGCCTTCCGTGCCCCCAGACAGTGGGCCAGGTGCTGGGGACCGCTCTGACTCTGGAAGTGGCCGGGGAGGTAACATCGGACGGACGGCTTTGCTGGGAGCTGGGGCCCCAGAATGACGTCAGCAGGTGGCCACAAACAACGGAAGACAGAGCGGGGGTGACAGAAATACCAGCGGTGACGAGCCAGCGGGTCCAGGTTTGCCGGGAGCCTGAAAAGGAAGAGCATTTCACGATTGGGCGAGATTCAGGGGACATGAAAATCAAGAGATGAATTTCTGAGCGGTCTGTCCGGAAGTCCTCCTCGAAACTCAATAGCTGATGGCAGGCAACGCACCAGCTCAGCCCTTTATTTTCATTTGTGCAGTTCTTGCGTGGCGTCCAAAAGCCTGAGTTAAGTGAAAGGTTTTCATCTGCAAAAGAGAAAGAAGCACAGATCAGCCTGGAAAGGGAAGAGTCAGGTGTCAAAGAACTCCACGGAGCAAAAGCCTCTCCCGTAACCCTTTGCGTGTCACATCTACATAGGGCCACATGTAGGATACAGCTGTCCCTGGGCAAGTGTGTCTACATTAGGAGCCTCTTAGGGAAGCTTAACACGTGAACATCCCCCCCCCCGGCCCCCCAGAATGGTAACAGAAGCTCTGGCAGAGAATCAGTACTTTGAAAGCTTCTTCTGAGTGAGAATTTGAAGGTTAAAATATTCCTTTCCTTCTGACTTGAATAGGAAGTGAGGACTCATGGATGTTGCCTCGTTTAACCTCAGTCTCTCCAAGATGATTTTTCAGCTAAAAAAAAGTTAACTTGCGTCGGCATGAATTTGATATAAAAGAGTAATGACCAAAGAAAGCCCTTTAATGGGAAGCAATTAATTGTGGCAGCTCGTGTGCCTTTTTTGAGGTGACAGGAAACTAAAAGCTTCCCACTGGGCTGTATCCGGGAGATACCTTTTAACTTAGAACTCGTGCTTATTGTGATGCAAGTTTTTCACAGGAGGCAGAGACAAGAGAGAAAAGGTGAGGCTGGATATGCTTGAGAAACTTAAAATTATGTAGATCTGGGGCGCCTGGGTGGCTCAGTGGGTTAAAGCCTCTGCCTTTGGCTCAGGTCATGATCTCAGAGTCCTGAGATCAAGCCCTGCATCCGGCTCTCTGCTCAGCAGGGAGCCTGCTTCCCCCTCTCTCTGCCTGCCTGTGATCTCTCTCTCTCTCTCTCAAATAAATAAATAAAATCTTTAAAAAAAATTATGTAGATCTGCAAATATAAATGCTACATTTATATTGGGGGTGGGATGGGACATTACAAATACTAACCGGCAAGCTCCCGCCCGGCCCCCGTTCACAACATTTCAATAATAAAAATAAATTCACAAAAAAAAATAAAATAAAATAAAAATAAATTCACGAATTAAAAAAAAAAAACAACCACCTCTGGGTGAAACTGCAACACACGTGGTTCTGGAAGTTAGCTAGCCAGGGCAGCCTTTCACTAAACTGAAAGATTTTCTTTAGATGGTTTTCCTTGTGTTTAAGGGAAGAAGTCTTGTGCGGGGGCGGGTGGGGGGGGATGTTATTGACCTGCATGTGGCAAGTATGGACATTGACATTGGTGCCCACCCGCAGAGATAATCAGTTTGAATAGGATGCAGCAACTTCCTGCTAGCCTGAGTTGATGTTCATGTTGGACCTCTAGCAGACAAGGAAGAGGGGTACGTACCAGTTACTAAGGATGTCTGTGCCATCCCAATGCAAAGTGCTTTATATGCTTGTCCTCTTCTGATCCTCCAATAACCTTCCTGAGAATAGGTATTTATTGTTCTCGTCCCCATTTTATTTTTTTTAAAGACTCATTTATTTATGTACTTTAGAGAGAAGACAGAGAGAGCATGAGCAGGTGGGGGAGGGGGGAAGGGGCAGAAGGAAAGGGAGAGACAATCCTCAAGCAGACTCTCCACTGAGTGTGGAGCCTGACATGGGGCTCCATCCCAGGACCCTGAGATCATGACCTGAGCCAAAATCGAGTCGGACGCTCAACTGACTGAGCCACCCAGGCACCCCTGTTCTTGTCCGCATTTTAGATGAAGAAGAGATTGAGGGTCAGAGAGGACCACCCAGCTCATAAGTAGTAGAACCACTGCTTTGAATCAGCCATCTTGTCCATCTCACTGAGCAGCATTCTTAACCTTGATGGTGACGTTACGGTACCAACAGTCAAGAAGGTTCAGGCATCAGTGCCTGCTTTCCTGACTTCAGCTTCTAAGGAAGTTTATCCAACCACGGCATCCCACACTTCACTGTCATTTGGCGCTGTGAACTGATGTACTTTAGGAAACGTGAGGAGAGCATGTGATAAGAAGAAAGCACTGTTTTGGTTCTGTTGGAAGAGATCCAAGAGGAAGAGGGCCTCTGCCTCCAACAAGTGGACAACCTCGTTGGAGAGACTGGCTTGTGTGCAAAATTAGAAAGGCATGTGCCTGGGTCCCTAGTGGAACACTGGTGTTTTTTAGATGGATGAAGGGTCACGTGCTATCCCAGTGGTTGCGGTCCGTGTTGTGACATTCCCCATAGATATGAGAGCAGGAGAGGACTGATGAAGACATTTCTTTTCCATGCTGGCCCCGACGTGGCACAGTAGCCTTTATCGTTGAGCAGCAAGTATCTTTATTTAAAACCTCGTTAACTAGTGCTGAATTTGCTTGAGCAGACCCGTGCAAAATACCATATTCTCTAACTGCTCTGCTCCATGTCCCGTGGGCTGTCCTTCACGCTTCTCTGTGGTCCTTGCAGTAGTAAAGTTGCCCCTTACTGATGGCTTAGTGGGTGTTATTATTCATCTACCCTTTCCCACAGCTTTATGGGATTGGTACAGTTATGCCCCTTGCAGCCGAGGGCACCGAGGCTTGGAGAGGTCAAGCAATTTGCTCAAAGTCACACAGCTAATAAGTGACAGCCCATGGATTCAAGCCTACACCCAGGTTTCAAAGCCCATGTCCTTAACTTCCATTTGCCACTGAAAATCGTCCTTCCACAGGCTGATATAATCCACTATCCGCACACACCTTCTTTAGATAGGCCTTCATTTTTATGTCTTCCCCCTTGAGTTCAAACCAATACCAATCATGAAGAAGCTCTTTGACTTAAAAAATAAACAAGTAATCATTTGTTTTCCCATCAGCCAACGCTTAAGTAATAAATACTCGTTCTCACTGATTTCTCACTTTCTAGTTTTCGTTCTCATACAATGAACCCACCATAGATACTGCCATTGACTTCCTGTTTTATGTATGAGAATTTTGAGGCCCAAAAAGGGAGAAGTCCCTTTTCTCCTGCTCCTGTCCGGGGAGATTTGCTGAAAAGGGGGTTGAGAATGCCAGAGGCCTCAAAAGTGGAGTGAGAAAGTCAGTGTTGGAAGGAGAAATCTGTATCCATGCTGTTGTGAAGAAAGGAGATTGGGAACCCAAAACACTAGCTCTTTTTCACGGATTCGTTGAGACTGAAGATAAGACCCTTCCCTTGACTTGTCAATCATGAAGTATGGACAGGAGTCAGGAGGCATCTTAAAGCAGGTCGTTGTGTTGCAAGACCTGGAAAGAAGTGGATGGAGGAATTGGCAAGAGGCTCTGTCCGTCCTAGGGAGCGTCGATGCCCGCGGCCTCAACTGTCCAAACATTGTGAATGCAGGTGTGGTCACCACGATCGCCCTGCAGGCTCAACTCCAACACCAACCACTGGGTTCCAGAATTTTTTCTGAGGCTGGGTGGCCTTAGAGAAACGTTACAGTGAAGAGACACCAGGTGGTACCCAGGATGATATTCACTGGTGATCCATCCCTCTTCCGGTTCTAGCTTTCTCTTGCTCAGTTGGTATGATGGGTGTTGCTAGTTGGGATTAAGCAGCCCTCTCTTGAACTCCTTCACTTCCTCCCATCCCAAAGAGACTCTGCTTAGATGAGGCCCCGTTGGAATCCCAATGCAATGGTATCATGGTACCTTGGTTAGTTTCTGTGGGGAGTACGCTGACTGGCGGCCATTTCCCCTTGCAGGTGAGTTTTCATTCATGCCCCTCAGGCCCGCTCAGGCCCGCTCAGGCCCCAGTGGCTGAGACCACTCTCCAAGAGGCATCCGTGGTCTGTGGGACACGAGCCAGGTGTGTGATGTGCTCTGGCGGACGTGCGCATGGCGTGTTCATCCTTGTCACCTGTCACACTGCTCTCCCTGCACCCCCTGAGGCCCTGGTTCAGGAATGGGAGCCACCAGCTCTTGGAGATGCACCCCACCGAACCCAGGATGCTGCCCTGACCACCTGAGAGCATGGGATCTCACCATCCTGTCGCGGTGTGCTAGACAACTCCGGCAGGCTGGTTTCCTTCCCACTCTTTTCTGCCTTTACTTAAGTGAGCAACGAACATGATTCCCTTCACCTGGGCAGATACTCTTCCCTTGCCCTCCTTCCTCCCTGTGCTGCGAGTTGCTTCGTCACCTGTTGTCACTTGGCTTCTCACTACCCTTATTCCCTCTCTTGCGCCAGCTTTAGCCTCATTTTTGGTATGTTCCATTCAGTTCTTACCCCTCTGTCCCATTCACCCAAGGAAGCAGCTAAGAAACAGTCTGGACGTTGCCCCAGCAGCCACCACGTGTGAGCCTTGTCAGTCGAGGACGGTTCCAATTTCGACTGTGTAAAAATAAAACAACTGAAGAATATATTTGTATTTCTTTATACCTGATTCCACAGGAGATGGGGGGCAAAAAGTAAGCAGATGTTCGGCAGTTTGTAATTGATCCATGAAAACAGGTGTGTGTCTATGGAGAAGCTGCAGCTGAAAAGATCTAGAAGGATTTGCTTGTGGTGTATCTTTCCCGTACAGAATATGGTTCACGCCCCACTTTGCAAACCCAGAGCCGCCCACGTTCTGTCTCCCGGGCAAATAGTTGAGAATACCAGCTGCTTAGGCTACTACTTTACCTCAGGGAAAGAGTAGAGGCTCCAAAAAAATTAGTTACCTGATATAATTCGTGAACTTACTATAAGATTTCGTGTGCACGCACACACGCACGTGCGCATGCATACATTATGCGTAAAGCCACTGTGAACATGTGTTTAATATTTATGAAGGTATTTAGATCATTTAAGAATTCCAAGCTTGTGCAATGTCGTATGTATAATAGACTACTGTTCTTAAAATACCCGGAAAAAAATTATATTCCACTGAAGGCAATCCCCAGAAGTCATTAAAAAGACTTTCTTGTTATTTACACAAAACTCAATTTCTTATTGAAGTACTTGCACCTTTTGTCATATATCTAACAAAACCAGAGTAGGCAGGTTCTTGCAGAAAGATATGAGGTGATTTTTTCTCCTCGAGGCGTAATTTTGCATTGGTGTGTTAAAATAACTTGAGCAAAATTTTAGGCAAAAGGGAAAAAGAATATATATAATGTGTGTATGCACATATGTGCATACACACATTATATACATAACATATTTAGAATGTATACTTTAAATATAAAAAAGAAGAACATTTATTATTGTCCTTTAAGCTAGATCCCTCATCTCGCACACAAAACCCATCAATTATTAGTTGGTTCCTATGTGGATTTTCACTGGCTTCCCGAGTTAATGAGCCAGGAAGGTATTCAACACAATCACAGGGGTCTCTCTCGAGTCTAATTAATTTCTTGAGGTTTATTGGGAGAGTGTTGTTATGACCAGGAAAAATATTTTTAGCCCGTTCACAGTGTCACTTAAAACAATCTGGAATTTTCAGATGAACAAGAATCAAAGTTTCTATTTTAGAACTGAAGTAAAGAAAACAGACACGGTGCATCCCGACCCCCTCTCTTCCCCAACCCCAGCTGACTCAGCCAAGCTGCGCCTTTTGCCGGGTGGGGTCTGTGACCGTGGAGCCCTTTGGTGATCCTTTTGCACCGAGGGGCTGCTGGTAGCCTCCTGCCCCGCCCCCGCTGTCTAAGGAGCAGCAGGTGGGCGCCCGACTCTGTCACCTGCCCTGCACCAGGCGGCTTCCCTCTTCCTTGCAGAGCATTCTGCACCTTTTGAGGTTCTTCTCAGCAGGCTGTACTCGTGGTATTCACTGTTCTCTGTCTAAAACAGGAGCTAGAAGTGAAAGGGGAATTTAGAACCTGATTTTGCATTTTGGGTTTTCCCAGGCAGCCTCCTTAATCTCTAGGAAGTGAAGGTTCTGTTGGAGAGGAGCGGAGGAATGAAGCTCAGGGGGGCCCTCCCCCGCCGGCTCCCTGGCCAGGGACACCAGGCTGCCAGTCCCACGGCCCGGACATTGTCCCTGTTCGACCCTTCCTCTTAGAGCGTCACCTCTCTCCAGAGGACAGGGCCAGCCTCGACCCCGTGTGAAGTTCTCCCGCCAAGAGCTCTGTTTCATCAGATGTTAAAATAACCGTGTCCTCTTCTGTCATGCAGGGCACATCCTACCCCCGGGAGAATAATATATTTTAAGTGATTTCTGAAAATGGGCCGTGAAAGCCGTCTGCCACATGGGCCCATGTTTGCACATCTCTATATAGTTACGATTGCGGAATTTGACAGTATAACTCTGAATCTGATTAATTAAGAATGTGTAAAAACAAAGTTCTTGCATTACAGCTCGTTCCTTATCTTTGTGTCTTTTACTGTGATGTTGTAGAACTTGGATCATATGGAAAACTAAAATATTATGACACAATGACTGAAGAAGGTAAGAATGATTTTAGAATTGTATGCATTTGGCTTTTTTTTTTTTTTCATTTATGGTATCTGGTGCTTGCCCATTTTTTTTTTCCATCTTCTTTTCCCCTTTGCATGACTTCAGTGACATTGTGTGATTTCTTATTCTTTCCACATTTTCGTTGTTTTGGCCATCGTGTTTTATTTGGGATTGGAGACGCGCAATACCATGGGTAATCATGTTATTCCATTCAGATGATCCAAACCATCTCAACTGTGTAACACGCTCAGAGAAATGGTGTCAGCAACGTAAGCACAAGCACACACCCACTGGGTCAGCATTATTTCTTACACGTGCTCACAACACCACATAGAAACACACCCAATTAACACTCTTCATTTAATAGGCCCTGGATTTCCGAGGGGGTGGGTGTTCCCATCTGTGCAAAGGAATGAGTGAACCAAAGAAACTCCCCCACCCTAAACCAGCTGGAGATCTGTTTCTGATGCAGAGGGCTGTGGGCTCCTGTCTTCAGCTCCCATGGTCCCTGTGCCCTCACCCAAGTTCATTACTCTGAGAAGCCAGGGCCCCAGTTCTGGCCCACGGACTTGAATTTACTGGGGGTCCACACTCTGTTAGATCGGCCATACCACTGCAACCATTTCCCCCTGAGTAGTAAATGAAGCCTGACAGAAATTTCTCTTAAAACAAATTTACCAGTGAACTCCAGGCACTATCCCAGAGCACCGTCTTGACCCACTGAAAATCACTTCTCTTGAAACAAGTTCACCATAGAAGAGCGATTTGAAAATTCTACTTTCTTCTGAAGGCAGTTGTCCTATCGCCCCGGCCCCCCATTTCACCCCGCACGTACCTCCACCTTGTGAATAAGAAACAATATTTGGAAGTTATGAAAACATTTTGGGGTTTTCGTGTGATTTTTACACTGATTCTGACAAGTAATCCAAAGGTAGCCTAGAAGGAGAATCAGCTAATTTTGTCTTTCAGCATGAGAGAAACTCCCAAATGTGTTGCATATCCTGTTTTCAGTTTCTAGTATTTCTAAGTTGCCTTAGCTTGCCAAAGATCTCCTAGTTGCTTTGCTTCCAAGAAGTGAACATCTGACAGGCCTTGGTAAGAGAGAGCCCCTTCTCCGCCTCCCCCCACGACTCTGGCTTCACTACAACATCCAGGCCCTTTCCTCTTGCTCTTGATATGCTCTCCGTTTACCCCCGTGATGGCCACGATGGGGATCTCAGACTGGGCCCTCTTGAGGCCCAGGACCCTCCCAAAACCCTGGGGAATCGAGAGCCCGGAGGGAAGAAAGCTACCGTGAGAACGAGTGTCCTACCACCGAGAGGCTAGAAAGAGCAATCCAGAACTTAAAGGCAGGCTCTAGTCCCAGCTCTCATTTTTATTCTGTGTCTCCGGACCCCTCCGAGTTTTATGGGTGGTCGGCTTGAGAAGCTAAGGCTTTGGGGCTCACCGACTCTAGGGTTTGAGGGCATCTCTGGGTGTCTGGCTAGCCCCCGGCCTCCGCTTTGTGGCTCAAGCGGCAGGTGGTCCGTTAGCTTCCTCCAGACCTGTCATGACTCTCCACTTTCTCTCTGGACTCCCTCCTGCCCTCCGCCTTCCACCCTAACCTTCCCATTGGCAGGGCAGCTTCTGCCTCCCTGTTGCCTTCGGCGCCCCATCTCCGCCCTGACTCTGCTCCTTTCCTGCCTCTTTCCACATCCGTCTGAGCAAAGGTTGCCGCCCGAGCCCTCCCTTTCTCAGCCCCTTCCTAAGCCAGACGGTTCAAGATCGCACGAAGATGCGCAGACGTCAGTTGCGATCCCATGAGTCCACTTGATAAACAGCTGGGCGTTCTAAGCGGGAAGACAAAGTCAAAATCATGTCTGGAAGGAAGATCATGGCTGGCCCTTAGCAAGGCTGGAAAATTGTGTTTAGGGGTCCCCCTTAACATTTCTTATACTTCCTTTTCCCATCCCTTCTTGCCTATCCCTTTGTGTTCCGTTCCTAGCTGGACGTTCATACAGTAATAGCGAATCGTAGCGAAGGCGGCATTTTTTAAATTTTAAATCGAGTGTACCCACAGAAAGGATGCTTTGGAACTGGAAGTCTTCCTCTAGCCACATCGGATCTCACCCTCCGGCAGCCCCCTCCACGATAGTCCAGGCCTGGCTTATTCCTAACTCCGGGATTCTGCCTAAATGGCTCAAAGCCAGGCCACAGCCACATGTGACTTCTTCAAACCCTCGAGGGCCCCTCCCGTCCCATCAAAAATCATGACTGGGGCCTCTTCCATGTGGTATGACTGAAGGAAGTGTCCTACGGTAACCGTGGGCTCGCTGGCCTTCAGGAAATACCCTGCTCCTTGTCAAGCATCTCCTTCCACAGTTTTCGAGATGCGACTAGCTCTGGGCAGGGCTTTATTGTATTGCGTATACAACTAGTCCTCCTTTGTAGCCCTTTCCAGGAAATTCCCTGGAGGGCATGTGAGGTCGGCTCCTTTAAATGAGGGCCTGGTTTGTCTTTTGTTTTGTTTTGTTTTTCTTTTCCCCTCAAGTGGAGCAACTGGAAAGTGGATTCTCTGTGCTACCCTCTCTCTGCAGAGGAATTGAGTGATGATTTCCTAAATAGACAGATTTGTCCTGCACATATTCGGCTCATGATTTGAAGCACCTGCTATCTCCAGATTATTTTGTCAGTTGTTTGGGGGAAAAAACAAGATTAAAAGCTGCGCAGTTTGCCCCTACAGGGTTTATAGACAGGGAGAGAAATAAAACACACAAACCACTGAATCACCAGGAAGGAAGTGATAAGGATCATGGGTATTAGGAAGAAGATGACAGGCCCCGTAGAAAGAGGAAGGATTGCTTTCAACCGGAGGGGAAGATGAGTGGAGAAAGCAAACTGGGCCCCAAGGACCAGTCAATATCGGGTATACTGGGGAAGGAGGAGTGGTAAGTTCTGACCTACCAGACTGAAAAAGGGATCAAAGAATGGGCATACACCAACCTTTACTGGGTGCCTCCCACCTACCAGCGGCAGTGCTGTGGGCTTTGTCTATTTCCGTCATTTAATCCTTACAATGGCCACACAAGGTGGATTTTATTGAAGATGAGGAAGCCAAAGCCCAAAGATGTATTTTATTAGATGAGGAAACTAAGACGCAGAAAAGCAAAGTATTTGGCTCTGGGACTCAGGAGTCGTAAGTGGTGACTGGGGACCCGAACTTAGGACCATGGGACTCAGGAGTCGTAAGTGGTGACTGGGGACCCGAACTCAGGACCATGGCAGGTCCAAGCTCTACCCTCTTGGCACTAGGGTGGTTGGCTATTCCAGGTGGCTACGAGGAGCTAGACAGTTCAAGTTGGTGTCTGTATTGGGAGCGAGAAGAAATGCTTGAGAGAGACCAGTCGTGGGAAAGGTTGAAGTCACAGACTTCGAATGAGGGCATCACAGAGTGAGCGACAAGGAGTTACTGATGAAAACATGCCCCTACTTGAACACTCCACCATAAAAAAGTAATTTTAATAAGACAATATACTTATTCTCAGACACTGGATAAAATCATGAGCATTCTACCAAATAGGTCCTCGATCTCAGAACCCTTTCCCTCCTTCTCTCCCTCCCTCATCTTCAAGTGCCTTAGGCCCTAAACTGGGCCACACCCAACCTCCTTCCCCACCCCAAGCTAATCAGAATCTTATTCACTCCTTCATTCATTCCCTAATGCATTTACTCAACGAGACTCAGTATGTACGAGGCACTAGACTGGGTGCCGGGCTAATTAAAGACAACCGTTCTCCTAAGGAATTCACACTGTAGTGGGGGACACAAGCCTAGAGATGAGTGGTGTGATAGACCCAAGGTGGAGGGGGAGCCCAGGAGGGGGAGCCCAGCCCAGCATCATGCTCAGCCTTGAGAAATGAGGGCAGGCTTCTCAGAGAGATGACGTCTCCGTTGCCTCGTTCCTGTGTCCCAAGATGACAACAGTCTCACCGGCCACCTGATACTAATGTGTTCACTTTATAATAATGGAGGGGCGTCTGGGTGGCTCAGTGGGTTAAGCCTCTGCCTTCGGCTCAGGTCATGATCTCAGGGTCCTGGGATCAAGCCCCGCATCGGGGTCTCTGCTCAGCAGGGAGCCTGCTTCCCCTCCCCCCCCCCCCCCCCGCCTGCCTCTCTGCCTACTTGTGATCTCTCTCTCTCTCTGTCAAATAAATAAAATCTTTAGAAATCTTTAGAAAAATAAAATAATAACAATAATGGAGCATCCTCTCCGTATGACACAAGTAGCTAGACTTGCTAGATTAGTAAGCCTTACTGCTCCCAAGGACTGTATTTCCTTCTATAACAAGGTGTTTCCAGGGATATGAACAAATTACTCTAGAAGTGGTCTTTTGATGACCTCAGATCACTCTACATGGGTGGCCATCCTCCTATCTCCTTGCGCAGTAAGACCGCATATTCTTGGAAGGGCGATTTTTACTTTTACTTAAAGCTAATAACCTATAGTTTCTTTCTCATCTGCAAATACCCAAATTATATACCAGTCTCATTCTGGAAAATTCTTAATAAATTAATAACCCATAGTTTCTTTCTCATCTGCAGATACCCAAATTACATGCCATTTCTCATTCTGGAAAATTCTCAATAAATTGAACTTGACTTCCTTACTAAAATTACTCTAAATGAAAATGTAGAAAACTAGTTCAAAAGAAAACAAACTTATGTGATAGAACAGATGAATTAAAAAGAGAAGAGACCTTTCCACCAATCACGTTATATAGAACTATGAATTTTTACTCTTTGGAAGTAAACATGCATAGAAATATATAGATGGGTAGGTAGACAGAACTCCTGACTAATATTTTGCAAAGAAGCAATGTATGGGGAAATCTACCTGTAGTACACTGTCCTAAACTCATTGCCACTTAAGAATAGCCATTTCCAGGAAAAATAATTTTTTTATCATTTAAAAAAATCTTTGTTCATTTGCATAAGAAAAAATATAAAAAGTTGTTGCAAGGTCAGGGGCAAAAATTACAATGACCTTTTCCTTAATGAAATTAAAGATACTGCTTCATGGCAACCAAAAGCCCCTTTTGAGAAGGGAATCTTCTCAATCTGAGCAACTAATGTCTCACCTGAATCATAGGGTCCTAAATTAGGCATGTGGCTGAGTTTTGAAAGCCCCCATTATCTCAAAGAAACAAAAGCACCTTAAGGTCACATAGTCTAGCCAGTCATTTGATCTTCTTAATTGCAGTGAAATAGTTCTGTTCATTTTCAAGGAGAAATTGAATTTTGGAATACCATTTAACAGTGTTTTCCATTGCCCAAGATGTAGCCTCTGAAAATGTAGTCCTACCACAGGTCTTTGGTGTTATCTCTGGCCTTCACATTATATTTTAATCCTTGCCTAAATGGATAAGACTGTGTTATATACACTCATATATCAGGCAGGGTAGGTTCAGCTATATATAGTAGAAAATTCAAATTAACAGTGGCTTTGGTCAGATGGACGTTAATTCCTCTCTCAAATACAAGAGGTCCAGAGGCAGGCCGTACATGACAGATATGGAAGCTCTACAATAATCCAAGCCTCAGGCTCCTTCCATCTTCTGCTCTGAGATCCTAACATATGACTTTCAACCTCGAGGGCACCTCATGGCCTAACATGGCTGCTGCTAGAGCTCCAGCCATCACGCCTATTTTCCAGGAAGGAAGAAGAGCCAACATAATTTTCCCTGGCTGTTTTGTCTTCTTTTTAAGGAGGCTTCCCTTTAGACCCTCCCAGTAAAACTGCCCACAACTCAATTATGCCTACGCCTAGTTTCAAGGAAGCCTGGAGATGTAGTTTATTAAACCAGATGATTTGCTGTCCCAAGTAATTTGATATTATATCATCAGGAAATGAAAAGGGAATGGATATCAGACAGAGTCTGGATCTTGGTAGAAAGACCAAAGCTATGATGCAGATTTGGGAATCATACCATAGATGTTCTTTAAAGCCATAGGACTGGTAATAATACCTCATTAACCAATAGGGAAGAGGAGGTCAAGGTTGACCCCGGGGACTCCAGAGTTTACAGTCAGGAAAGAAGGGGAAGACCAGCAAAGAAGACTGGGGTGGGCAGAGAACCAGGAGAGAATTGCGTCCCAGCAACCAAGGAATTCAAGGAAGGCAATGAAAAGGCGATAGCCTCAATGAATTGACCAATGAAATCAGAGAACTGTTGTATTACAAAGATATGGGTGGTGAACGAAAAGTGAGGTGCCTCAAATCAGGAGTTTGGAAGTGGACTGGTTATTGCTAATGATGAAGTTTGGGGTCGAGCCGCAGGATTGGGCGGATAAGGTGAGCTGAAGGGAAGAGAAGCCGATGGTGAGCAGGTTAGGGTGGTAAGGAACCAAGTGTTGCAGGGCTTACCGATAAAGTCACCAAGGCTGGTACCTGGAGCCATGGTGTGAGTCAGTAGTGAATTGCATTCTGATCTCTTTCAGGAAGGGGGAAGGAGGATGAGGAAGTCAGTTGCCGTGGAGGCGGTAGCGGTGACTTGTGCTTCAAAGGAGGGAGGAGAAAGGGTCTGGAAGTAGTAAGGAAGGAGGGTGCAGTGTGGGGCACTTGGGGAGACAAGCAGCTGCCCCTTTCAACGGCCATGACAGACCTTCAGGAAACAGCCAAGTTTCAGTTGAAAGAGGAAAGCAAAAAGAATATTCAGAGCAGAGGTTAAGGACATGGAAACAGGTTTACTGACGCAGAGGTGGGAGACTGAGTCAGGTCAGGCATTTTCAGAGCCACACGGAGTTGAGGGGGTTCTGGACATTGTTAGATGCCCCAGAGGCTCTGCTGAATTAAACAAGGATGTGGGATGGAATGGGAACAACTTACCATTGTGCTAGAAGTTCTAACTTGGGATTGGCCCCATGGAGAGTTTGCAGTGATAGAGTAGGGTCTATCTTTCCAGGAGAAGGGAGCTCTGAGGGGGGGGGGGGGGGAGGACGCCTTAAGTCCATGAGGAAGGAGCTCTCCTCAATTCAGAGAGAATTCAGCCCAGCACGGGAAGACCTTTCCTAAGGACATGGCCAAAGTTGCAATGAGCTGCCTCAAAAGGCAGTGAGGCGCCCTCCTCTGGAGAAGCAAAGGAAACCTCCATCAGAAGAGTGTTCAGATAATGGACAGACAGCCTGATGCCCCTTCTGGTCCCATGTCCGAGATTCTGTCCTGGTGCCTTTTACTACATGCGATGGTAGACATTGGTTTCGAGTCTACTTTTAAGATTAAATCTTTTGAAAACTTGATCCTCCGTTTTGGTTAAGCCACCACCAGGACGGTGGGTAGGTAGGCTCCTGGGACACAGCTTCTGAAATAGAAGGCTTGTGTATTCTTGGATCCAGTTTAAAGATAAACTGTTGATTAATGTGGCTACCTATATAGCAAATAGGACGTTACATCGTTCTCGTGAAAGAGACCTTTAAAAGAACAACAACTATTTTCCCTTTTAGTTGCAGATATGAACTTTGAGCACAGTAGAGAGTATAACTGCAAAGTAATTTTAATTATTCCTCTTTATGATAAAAACATTACATGCACACAGAGGTAAAAAGCAACCACTATATAAGGAAAGGCAATAAAAGGGAGTTTTCCTTTTACCCCAGATTCCAATTATTCCTAAGAGTTAACCACTCTTAGTGGTTTCCTAACATAGGCTCTTTTCTTCTATACGCCGTTTTGTTTATTAGCATATAGAGGAGACCTTTGCATATCAGCACTGCCCTCATTCCTTTTAGTAGCTGCATAGTATTCCACTGCTTGGCTCCATGGTACGTTCATTCCATCAGTCCCCTGTTGATGGACATTTACAATATTTCCATTTTTTGTGGATTTATCCAGTTATTAGAACACGACATGAGCATCTTCTTTGCCCAAAGAGCAAACTCTACCGAGTAGGGAATGTATACATATAAAATAAGTCCCTAGAAATAGAAATACCAGATGAAAGCATAAACACATTTCAAATCTTGAAAGATATTGCCCAGTTGCCCTCCAGAGCCATTGCACCGGTCTGCGCTCCCACCAACAGTGAACGAGAGATCCTCCGATGAGTTTAACTAAGTCCTTTGAACATTGATTCATAACTGACTTCTGTACAAACCAGATCAGCGTTTGAATTATAACTACTGTCTACCTTACTTGTTGTAGAAACCTGAATTTTTTTACCCCAGATGAGTTAAAGCCAGGGTACAGTTACGATGGAAGTCTTTCCTCTGTAAATTACATGACAAGGCTCTTCCTCCCATACGGAATATCCAATTTCCACCGCAGCATGTGCCCTTCTTACCACAAGGCTGTTGACATCCCTGAGAATGTCTGAGAAGTACACTGCGAGTTAACTTTCTGCCTTCCAATTACCAAAATGGGGAGCCCCCGTTGTGCATAGACACCATTTCCAATACCATGTTATGTTTCATTCATTCCAGGTTTATGGTTTAACTCATTCAGTCCAACTTTTCATAACCAGAGGATTTTTCAAGGCACTTGACCAGATGCTCTCTGTAAGGCTGAGCCTTACCTCTCCCCCACCCCCAAAAATGTACTGACTCACCAGTTATTAACCACGTTACTTTTTTTAAGAGATGTATTCTTACCAGTATCTCCCTGGGGCTGGATCTTAGGAAGACAGCAGCCTAGTAAGTGTGTATAATCAGACTCACCAGCTAGTAACCAGTATCAGATCTGTCAGAAAGACCAAACCAGCTGTGTGGGTAAATCCACAGTCTTCCTGAAAACCAGGACCAAGGAAGTCTAATTAGAATACATCCAGTTTTTCAAACTTCATTGCATCGTATTTTCATGATCTAATCTCTTCAGCAGTAAAAGCAGAAAGATTGGACCTGGCAAGTAAAGGCAGATTTTGCCACATTGCATATGTAGAAGGTGTTAAGTTGCAGCAGAAGGCAAATTGTGGATGCCGCTTTTTGTCTATTTCTGACATCCCTAGAGCTGAAAATGTTAAGTTGCCTTCATTAGCCAAACTTGAATACTGTTATTATAAGTTAATGATATAATTTCCCACCCCCATGAAGCTTTCTCTTAAAAAAAAAAAAAAAGTGGGAATCAGTAATACCAGGAGGCTGGCATGTTCAATTAAGCATGGTAAGTTTCTCTTTTGATTAAATCTGAAATGAACTGAATCATCTCATTTTAGTCATGGACCACTAAGCCCTTGGGAGCAGTTAGTTAAGAACGCTCAGCATGTGTCAGCACTTCTGTTGCAAACCGGGTTCTTCCAAATGAAATTTACAGGCACCAGTTTACAATGTAACATCAAGGATTCAAGAAACTAGGAAGTAGGAAGTGAAAGTAATTGACAATTCCCAGACACATGAAATCCAGGTGACAGGAGATGATGAACGGGCGCGATCTAGGGGCTGCTCCTGAATGAATGTCAGCCAAACCTAAAGTCAAGATAAATAATTGGATAATATCTAGGCTCATTGTGAGAAAGAACTGTTTTAAGTTCGGTTTTTTTAATGCAAGTCAGAGGAACCATTCAATACACATTTATTGAGCACCCACTCTTTGCCAGGGGCTGTGAGCAAATCAAAACCTTGCCCAAATGTGTCCATTCATGTCACAAGCCACTTGCGGAGACGTACTGAGGTAGGGGCTTTGAAAAGTGACTCTCGAAGAGATCTTTTGCACGCCTCAGGTGGTAGCCGGGCTGGCTGTTGGCGAGTCTTGAGATCTGAGGCCTGCCCTAGTAAAGTGATTCTTTAGCCGTTTATCTCTTAGATATCTGCAGGGTGCAAAGGATGGGAACAAGAGGAAGACATTGAAACCTTCCATCCGGCAGCCCCTACCTGGCTCAGAACTCCAACGCTGAGATCAGAGAAACCCCTCTGAGAATTCTGTGTGTGTGAGCCATTTGTATCTCTGTCTCTGAGATAGAAATTTACAGAAAATTAAGTTCCTAAAATAATAAAGCGGGTGACCTAAAATGATAGAGAACATTAGCTCTCCAGCGGTGTCAACCTCGGCGAAGGTTAGTAAATTGGCTCTTTTCCCGAAACACCGTATTCTGCCAGTGATCCCTGCTGTAAGTTTTTTGGTTTGTAAAATTCCAATTTTCCCTGAACTTCATTATATATATATATATATATATATATACACACACACATTATATATATTTTTATTATATACGTATATATTTTTATTATATACATATTATATTATATACATTATATATATTTTAAAAGAGTTTCAAAATAGACAAATATTAACTGTAAGCACTATTACACTTTAGAGGCTTAATCACTGCATTAACCAAAAACGTCAGATGAGTTTTCTACAATGTGCTTCTGGTCCTTCCTTGTTTCTCTGCCCTCAGAAGGAACATAAACTATGAATAGATTTTTGTACAGCAAGCACTGTAAGCACCACACACACACACACACACACACACTCCCTTCGTCATTCGTATTAATGTTGTTATATTCATAAACACTTCCTAAGGACCAACCTAAGAAGTAGGCACTGGGGAGTGGATGAGAAATGGCATCCCTATCCTTGAGGGGCCCACAGCTCGCTGGAGAGAGGTCAGTAAAATGCCTCTGAGGGTCTGTGATAATGTATGATAAGGCATGATAGGAAGGGTATCAGTGCTGCAAGAGGGTGCCTTGCCAGCCCAGGAAAGGGACTCGGGGAAACCTTCCTAAAAGATGAGGTGCTTTAAATCATTCTTAAAAAGGATTAATACAAGCAAATAACAAGTGTGAGGCATTCCAAGCCACGAGAAGCGTAACTTAAAATCTGGGAGACCAGCTAAGAGAGTGTAATCAACATCCAGGCTGGAAATGTTGGACCTGAGGTATTCAAAGGTAGACTCAGAAGGAGTTGGCAACTCTTTGAGCGTGGGGTGTGAGGGGACCTCTAAGAGGGCTGGAGAACACTGGGAGTGAGGAAATCACCAATAGAAAATGCAAGGAGATGGGCACATTCCCGGGAACAAGGTGATGTGTGGGAGTGGGGGCATGTTGAGTTTCCTGTTGGAGGGGCTTCCAAGTGAAGTGTTCAGAAGGCCATTGGATAAGAGGATCAGAGCCAGAGATCTGATTTGGGAATCACGGATATTCGGGTAGAGGTCCATTGGATTCTTTGGGAGAATGTGGGGGCTGGGGGACAAGGAGCAAGGAGGGAGCCTGGAGAATAGTGGCTTAAGGGTCACTCTCAGGAGTCCTGGAAAATCAGATTGGACTTCAAGGACAGGGGTGAAGAATATCAGATGCACTGAAAGACCCAGTCACGTGGAGGCAAAAAGTGGCCAAGGGAGGGTTCGGTGGAGTGATGCTGCCAAAAGCCAGATGCAGAATGAAGACGTGAATGAAGGGGCCCTAAGGATTCCCACGCACCAGCACAGACTGACCTTTCTAGAGGCTTGGCTGTGAACGGAAGGCAAGAGAGGACAGTGCCAGACTCTTGACTTTCTTACTCTAAAAGTCAAGAGAAAGGTTCCCAGGGGAGAGACCTAACCACGGACTATATGCTGAGGGAAAAGGAAAGATTGAAGACTCACGATGAGTGAGTAGGCCAAGTCCCTGCAGGAGCAAGAAATTGGAATAAAGGACAAAGTATCTATCTTTAAGATATCAACTTTTGAAAAGCATTGAAGTCTTCCAAAATATTTGTGAAAGTGCTCCACATTTCCAATGAGAAGGTGACCCTGACCAGTGCTAGGGACATGATATAGAATCAATTCCCATGCAGATCCACTCTTTATGGGTGATTCTAAAAGTCATTCTTAATGGAAAATTATTTTTTAAAGCCTTAATAAGGAAATCTGGCTGCTTCATTTTATTCCATGATGACCACCAGTTGAGATACAATTGTGTATATATTCTCGTTAATTAGAGAAACTAGTCCTTTGATTATGTCTATACAAATACAATCAAATTAGGTTGATTACCTTTATTATATGGTTCATTTACAGAATATTGACTGAAGACATTTTACAAAATATCCCAATACTGGTTTAATTCCCCATAATATCAACGTAGTCATAATTGGGTTTTACATGATGCTTCACAAAAATTAGAAAAAATAATTTAGAGGTTGTACTTCAAAAATAAGTATAAGAATAGATAAACTCTATGTTCTTGGCGTTCTTGCTTAAGGTGAAAATTTTTGCAATGTTTTGCTTTTAAGAAGCAAATGCTTTATTTAAGAATAAAAATCAGGGGCACCTGGCTGGTTCAATTGGTAGAGCATATGACTCTTGATCTCAGGATCATGAGTTCAAGTCCCATTTGGGGCATAGAGCTTACTTAAAACAACAACAAAAATAAAAACAATAAAAGTCACGCCGGATCCTATTAGATGAATAAGTTGCCCCATGAGGACAGTTTATAGAATGAAGAGGAGTTTATTCCTTCAAGCTGCTAAGTGGTGTCTTGTATCTTGAAACTTTCACTCTTCTGTGAGTTTCCCTACCCTTTGGAGAAGGCCCCCACCGTCGTGAATCTTAAGTCCTGGTGTTTTATCTCTCTGGCTCTCAGCTGTGACTCTACAGGGCACCACTAGATAGATCTTGTTCACTAAACACTGCCTGGTACGCAGCACAGGTTTGGTTATTTGCAGAGCGGAAGAGTCTTCGTGACTTGCACCCACTTAAAAGCAAAGCTCACACTTCCGAAGAGAGCCGACGTAGGGAGAACTTCCCTGGAATTCAGTGAGTGCCCATGATGTGCCAAGCGCTATTCTAAGATGCTTGTTGAGGGATACGACATGGCGAGAGAAGGTCCCTGCCCCAGAGAAGCCTGCTGCCTGACAGGAAAGCAGATATGTGAGCAGCAAACTGGAATCGGGGCTGTGATGAGGTATATTCAGAGTGCCATTGGAATGATGGATTTCCACCTGGGAAGGAGGGGTGTGAGTATTATTCGAGAAGCCTTCAGTTTGGGCCTTCAGTTAGGCCTCGATAAGAAGTAGCTTACTAAAGATGGAGGAGCCAGAGCTCTGCTTTCCCTTCTCTGCCCTCTACTGTGCAGTCTGCACTTCCTCTGTGTCACAAAGGCCCCTCTCAGCACCCACCTTGTTGACCCCCGCGATATGCAGAAAGGGGATGACTGACATGCCCCTGTCTTCCATCTCCGGGCTGTGGACTCCTAGCCACCCCGTTTTCTCCTATTCACCTCAGGAAGTTCCTGGGGTTCCACAGGTGGACTCAGCCTCACTGGGGCCTTGGGTTTGGGTAGATGTGAAAGGATTTACTTTAGGTCATTAGCCAGCAAGAAGCCTACTAAGGAGTGATTTCCAGGCACTCATCTACGTGCCTGGAAACCCAAACACAAGGATTTATCAAGCCCTACGGGCCTCTGGGGATACCACAGAGAACAAGACCCATGGAAATCCCAACCTTCATGGAGCTTGGCTGCTAATGGAAAGCAACAGATACTCAAGAGTAATGATGATACAGTATATCAGATGGTGAGGAATATTCGAGAAAACAAGCTGGGGATAGGAAATACTGGAGAAAGAGCCTGCCATTTTAAACAGGCTCCTCAGAAAGCCTCAGTGAGAAGGTAACATTTGAACAAATCCTCAAAGGAGCTCAAAGAGTAAACACAATGCGTCTCTAGGGGAAGAACATTCCAGGTAGAGGGACCAGTAAATGCCATGGCTCTGAGGTGGGACAACCAAGGGGACCAGCATGGCTGGAGTTAGAGTGAGCCTGGAGAGAGGGAAAAGATGACGCAGGGCAGCCTAGGTGGCTAAACCACCCCCTCTTACATGTCCTTGTAATGACCTTGGCTTTCCCTTTGACCTGGGGAGCCATTGCAGGATTTTGCCCAGAGGAGTGACACGATCTGATTGATCACTAAGGATACTGGGGTGAGACCAGCCTAGGAGACAGAGAGGCAAAGGTGGAAGGGGAGACTGGTGAGTAGACCAGCAGGATGGTTGCTGGGCATGGGAGGGGAGAAAAGAGAAAGGGTCAGCTTCTGAATATTTTGCAAGCGGAGGTACCAAATTTGCTGACGGATCACACGTGGGCTGTGAGGGAAAGAGAGGAGCCGAAGCTGACCCCAAGGGCACTGTTTGCTTATGGCCACATCAGTTTCATCTCAAAGCCTTCTCCGTGATGATGGCCTCTCTGACTTGAGTCTCTGCTTCCAGGGGAAAAAAAAAAAAGCAATGAATAAACAGGAGGAATGTTCAGCTGCACTTTTGCTTTCTAAGCTACCTGCCAAGTCCTAGACTTCAAAGACGGAGACAGGAAAGGCAAAACTGAAGACACCAAAATAGATGTAAAAACACAATGTCCAAGTTTTCCCTTCTGTTTCATTTTTTTCTTTTCTTCTCCCAAACCAAGGTCTGTTCACTGAGGTGTGCTCCCCTTTGCATCTGTATGACTCTTTTGTCCCTCTTGGGCATTGCTGAGGCTTAGAAAGTTCTGCAGCAGCCAGGGCTTAATCTGAGCACCAACCCAAAGGGTTCCTTTGTAACACTGCCTGTTACAGGCTTGGTGGGAAAGAGGCGAAGGAATTTCCAGGGACTGTTTTAATTCATTAACAACCGAACAGAAACAAAATTCATTCCCTTTGCGTGAACAGGAAAATAACACAAGAAATAACCTCTGAAGGTTATTTTCCTGTGCAACCTGGGGCTTCTCTTTTATGTCTGGGTTATAGGGTCAAGGATTTTGATTCCTGGTTGTTTTTCGAAATCAGTTCTTAGTCCCAGGAGGCCCTTATGCTTTGATCTTTTATTCCGCTCCGCCCTCCCACCCCCGCAACACAAGCTCCCCTGAGGACACTCAGCTGCTATTCTTTTGCAGATTTCAGAACAAGCTCAACTATATTAAAACCCTGTACTAGGTTTTGACGTAGGTGCCTCACGATTTGAGCGGAGTTTGCTATTTCCGAGATTTTAAGTATACAAATATCTGTCGCTATGTAAAAATACAACACTTTAAGGCTTCGCACCACAACAGAGTGTGTTTTTTTTAAGGTTGCCTTAAAACATGTTAAAAATCGCTCCTTCCCTCGCTTTGAAAACCACCCAAAAAATGTCTTCATCCTTTATCCCCAGGCACAGAGCTACAGTCGTTTCTAAAATCTGTCCCTCTGTGTCAACCCTTAATGCTCAATGCCAACGTGGAGTCCGTGCCTAAAATAGTTTACGGACGCAGCCCCTTTCTGGCCACACCTGAGGCTGCTGGACATCCCTCCTATTGTGAATATCAAGCTTTTTATTTTCAACCCTTCATGGGAAGGATGTCCCGAGCACTTAGTGTATGTCAGAGGCCATGTGCATTAACCTGATGTCGATTAACCCATTGCACCTTCCAACAGCTGTATGAGAAGGGTGTATGATCCCCGTTTTAAAATCCTGAGCCTGAGACAAAGAGGAGTTAAAACCCCTCGTACATCAGCAAGCGCTTTGGAGCCCACGGATGATGGCGCAGAAGTAATTCCTTCCTGATCTCTGTCCTCTCTGGTGATGGGGGAAAGCTGTTCGCTATCTCTCCATTTGCAGATTACAGAGGGATTAATGTTTAAAACACAGAATGGAAGCTCTATTACCGTGACCTCTCAATTTCAGGAAGAGGCAAAATGATCCTTTTCTTAATTGGTCTGGGAACTGACTTTGGAGGATTCACTGGAACTGGAACACTGGTCCCACTAGGCTTAAACCGTGGAGTCTGTGTGTAGCTAACTTTCCAGGCTTGCATGTTTGGATTGAGAGCAGAGTAGATGCCAATGATTCTCCTAAGGCAACTCGGAGCCGCGTCGTCACCCCTGTCACCACCCACCCTGTGGTTTTTGTTACATTGTTTTTCTTTTTCCTCTTATGTTCCAATGCCAGCCATTGTGATAAGTCCCTTGCACACATTTTCTCACTTAAGCCTTGCGTTTAACTCACGTGCCTGCCATTGGAATCCCCATTCAACAGATGGCAAAACCGAAGCTCAGGAATATTGAGGAACTTTCCAAAATTCGCCCAGCGGTCAGTGAGAGAGACAGGGCTTAAACCCAGATCTGCCTGTCCAAAATTTAACCACAGTACGGTGCTCTCCCCAACACACATACATCCTCCTTGGTGGTCTCCCCAGTTTGTGGCATTCGGCTTGCCTGGGTCCTAAAGGTACCTTGTCTTCCTACCACGAGGCACAGAGGGTCACTTTGAGAATCACAGGTTCGTGCTGGCTTCTGTCCTGGGGACCTCATGCCTACTCTTGTCTGCTTAGCCATCCTCCTGACTTTTCTCGGAAGGTGCCCTCTGGCCGTCCCTGGGGTGTCCATTGGGCTGAAAGGAGCATGCCTCCCCTCGTCATGCTCTGCCTCACCACCGTCAAAGAGCCTACCTGAGTGCTGAATTCTGAAGGTGGCATTTCAACTGCTGCTTCTCTAGAAACTCATCTTCAAGAGAAAAATCCTTTTAGGCTGCTGAGGAATGCAGAACGGTCATCAGGTCACGCTAACTGGGACTAAGGTTGAATCAAAGAAGTGGAAGGAGTGAGTGGAAAGAAGTCCTAGCCAGGCTCCGAATTGACTGGCTGCCCCTTAGGGCTAAACCCCGAGAGAAAACAGAGAGCCAACCCCTCCCACCTTTCAGCAGCTTAGAAAATCTCAAGTGTGGCTGCAGGAGGAAAAGTAGTGACACGCTACCTAGAAAGCCCTCGCTGACCTGTGAAAATGTTTTGAGAACCTACGAAATCCCGAGTCTGGAATCATTTCCTACCCTATGCTCCCAGGCTTCCTTTAGAGGATTTGGGGAAGCCAGCTCATTGAGTGGCAGGACCCTTCCATGCTTGGGGGGGGGGGGGGTGGGCTTTTATTGTCATTTCCCATTTATTATCATTGCCCATTTATTATCATTTCCCAGGTTTACAGCTGAACAATACTGTTAACCACACACAGTAGGGGATCAGCCGTTTCCTGTCAAGTATTTCCTCTGGCGTGATTCCTGGCTTGGGGGCCTTCCTTAGATTGGGTCATTTCAGGTTGTTTCCACAGGTTTATTTGTCTCACCTTCTGAACGCTTTCCTGCTTTATTGTCATTTTTGTGTAATTGTTAAATGGCAGTTATTGATCACCTTCGTTTCACAGAGCTCGAGAAGGTTCTAAGTTCAGACAGTGACTGTGACACCGCTGAACAGTTTTACCGGTAGAAGCGCCATCTTCTGTG
Organism: Nasua narica; assembly: GCA_028533885.1. Classification (NCBI taxonomy): domain Eukaryota; kingdom Metazoa; phylum Chordata; class Mammalia; order Carnivora; family Procyonidae; genus Nasua; species Nasua narica. The sequence goes on along the minus strand of CM052813.1, from coordinate 37,538,305 downwards.
TTTCAGACCGTCTTTCTCCATCTTCTGGGCTTTTTAGCAAATGATGGGAGGACCTCTTGGAGGTGACTTCCATGAGCAGTCCCCCTCTTCGGGCTTATGGCTGCAGAGTATGGAGAAGCAGATGAGACTAGGTTTGGCGGCGAGGAGAGAGCCTGGCATCAACACTGCCAACCTCCAGGCAGGCCTGCCTGCCTCCTCCTTCCTTGAACCCCTTTTTCTCTTCATTTTCTGTCCTTTCTTATTCCCTTTCTTATTCCTCCTCCTCCTAATCCCCAGGCTTTCTTTCCTTTCCCCTTTTGTTGCCCGAGTTTCCCTCAGAAATTAAATAAAAACAGCTGAATTCAGAAAAACTTTCAGCATGGAGACTCTACCGCTGACCTCCCGCCTCCCTCAGGGATGGACATCGTGCCTGTCACCTCATCCTTCTTTCTCATTCCTCGTGAAGCCCGAGCCACGTGCCGACCTACGTGGCTCCGTGTTCCGTTTCCTTTCCCGTTTCCTTCGAGAGGGTGCGCTCTGAGGCACGTTTGTCGCCCATGCCGGGGCACTCTCGTCCTTTGTGGGAGCCAGGTGTCTGAACTTAGGACTGGTGGAGCGTGGAAGCAGAAAGGGCTCCATCTGGTGTCACCTTGGCCGTTGGAACCAGCTGATCCCACGCTAGCTTCCAACCTCTGTCGCCCCCGCCCAGTCCCGCAAGTCACTGCTGGGACGACACCCCCATGACTTCCACCTGTGAGGAGGGGAGGCTGAGCGGATGCCAACCTGGCGTGTCCCATCCTAGGAAAAGAGATCCTCTCAAGAGAAACATTGGGGTTTTGGTGTGGTTTGCTTCAGTTGGGGTCTAACTAGAAAAGTAAAATGAGCTCCCCCCTGTTAGTGTGCTACTAGAGAATCCAGCCATCACAAATGCCTCCTGAGAAAATTGTAGAGGCTGTGGTACCCTGAATCTAGGCAAGAACCAGTCTGTTTAAAATGAGGCTCCTTTGTACCTTGAATGTTGCGGGGTGGGGGGGGGGGCGCGGGAATCAAGGACTAAAAGAGAAAGCAAAACGGGCTATGTTTCACTAATTTCTGCATTTTTTTTTGCATGCTTTTTTTTCCTGTGCCTGTTGCATGCATTTAACCATTAATTATTTCAATAATGGGGAAGAAATTAAGTGTTTTACTTGTGGCATAGCTGTTTGAAATGATGATTTTGAGAACTTGGGAGTATTTTTCCAGCACCTTTCCCTAAGCCGCTCATCACCAAGACTTTATGGGCTGTGCCCAGTTGATGGTCCTGTGCCCTAAATCCCCGGGTGGAAACAGTTGCCTCCTTGATGCTTTAATTGCAGCTGACTCAGCTAATTCCAAAAGCTGGGATGCATCCTCCCAGCTCTTTTAGAAACTTCGATGTTGATTAAGATAGATGTTTGAAAAACGAAGTCAACTCAACGGACCCCCGGACTTGGCTTTCCATGGTCGAAAGCCAATTCTCAGATGGACGTTCAATTCCAGAGAAACAGCTGTCTTCAGAGCAGCGTGTCTGTGTCTTTAGACCCGTTTTGGGTCTCAGCAGGAGGGGGAGTTTTAGTGATGAGTGGTGCCTTCGTTTATTTTGTAAGCAAGCAACAGGGAGGGTAGAGGTCCGAGTCCAACCTTCCGTCTGTGGTCTGGCGGCTTAAGATTCTCAACAGAGATTTGGGCTAAAGAATCCACGAAGGTAAGAGCGGGACACAGGGCGATGGGTTGAGCAGAAAGTTGTGGAACAGGCCTGTTGGGCGAGTGCTTCACCATTTTCCGCGAGCCCCTCTCTTTATCTTTCCTCCTCATTGTGTCTCCTTTCCACTGCTTTCTCTTGCTTCAGGGAGGTTCAGAGAAAAGGCTTCTATTCTGCACAAGATCGCCAAGAAGAAATGCCAGGTGGATGAGAACGAGAGGCAGAATGGAGCCGCCAATCACGTGGGTGAGTACAGAGAAACTTGTATCCCGTGACTTGCCCGGAGCACACGGAGGAGGGCAGGGAGGCAGGACCCAGCGTGGGCTCCCTTGACTCGGTGCCGACCCGCAGCCCTGTGGCTCAGCCCATTCCTGGGTGTCTGCAAGAGCCCATTTCCCCTGGGAGGTACAGGGCGAAATGGACCCGCTCTGTCACCTCCTCTAGGGGAACTCCAAGCAGAGTAAAATGATTCTCTAAGGAACCCAAAGTAAAACCAGCTTCCACCCAGGCATTTTCCTTGAAGAGTAAAAAATCACTTTTCAGGAATCCCACAGAAAGAAGACATGCACAGATACCTCTCATTTAATGTTTCACAAAAGGTGCGAATATCCTTCCTGAGATTCTTGCCTGGTAACCAGATACTTACACGTTATACTTGGGACATGGCCTGTGCCACGCCCACTAAGTTACCAGCCGGTTCCCTTGGTCACTCCAGAACTGAGTGAGGGGGTCCCTTCGAGGGGACATCACCTCTCCTTTCTCAAGAATTCAGCAATAGCAGCCCAGGTCTCTTTGGGCTGACTTTTTCTGAGTTCCTGTGTGAACCAGATCGTGACATTCAGACATCTTATTTTAACTTGGAACATGATGTTCCTCCTCTCCTGTCTGCAACTATAATTTAGCTCACTAATTCTAAATTCAAACTAAATTTAACCTAATCTGGATCTCTGCTACAAACGATGCGATTGCCCAAGAAACTGCAGTGATCTGCAGGCAAAATGCAACAGGGTTGCCCTCAAGATTCAGGACATTACTTAAGAAGAGTTTCCTGCCTCGGGGCACCGGGTGGCTGAGTCATTAAGCCTCTGCCTTCACCTTAGGTCATGATCCCAGAGTCTGGGGATCGAGCCCCACATGGGGCTCCCCCCTCAGCAGGAAGCTTGCTTCTCCCTCTCTGTCCTCCCTTGTTTATGTTCCCTCTCTGGCAAATAAATAAATAAAATCTTTAAAAAAAAAAGAAAAAAGAGTTTCTGCTTCTCCTGTTGGCCTGATTTATGGCTCCCGGAAAATCTTTGGCCATGAAACAGTCAAGATTCTATTGGGCATGAAAAGAAAAACTTGAGGGGAATAAGCTGAAATATTAAATATCATATGCAGGGGCTGTTTCTTCTCCTCTGTTCATGTCGGTTCTCCAGCATCTTAGTTCCACTTTGGGACCTGATCACCGCTCATTGATAGGGTCAGGTTTGGCCATTGTGGGCTGATCTCACTGTTATGTCACTTCAGCCAACAGATACCCCAAAACCCAGTACTAATATTTCCCCTAGGTACTTGGGGTTTGGTATTTTTCATAACCGGACCAAGCATATTAGGGTTAGCTGTCAGAACCACACATAGCAGAGCTTTCCACACATAACGCTGTCACTATTAAAAACATGGAAAGATAAAATAAATTTGAGCTTCTGTGACTTTTCATATTTAAATGTAATTATGCCTCTCCATTCCACCGCTAAATACATGAGTAAACAGAAACCTTTCCCTATGACTTCCAAAAGGTGGCCCCTTCAAGCCCGGTCGCTTTTATGTAACTCTCAAAATACTTTCCAGTGATAAAAATGTGTTATCCTTCGGAAGTTACTAGAAATAAACAGTCTAACACTCTGAGCGGCGCGATACCGCTCTTATCTGACGCTGACGAGCATGACCGATACTCCCGGCAAGCCGGACATTGACCCTCACGGCTTCATTGTCTCCTGAAATCCAAGAATTCCCCAGCACAGCCAGAAGCCCTAAGCATCTTTCTGTTTCGCTTTCACTGAAGTCATGGTGGTGCTGATCACTGATCCCATGAGGTGCTCCTTTGAGCCCCCAGAAGAGATCATCTAGTGCCAGCCAGTTACTGTAATAATGATCGGAACAGTTTGTCGCTTTGCTTGCTCTACTCCGGCTCCGTGCCAAGTGCTTTATCTGCACATTCTTATTTAATTATCGCAGGCTTACCCTTGGATGGTTGTGTTGTTGTTAGCAGTATTCATTCCTCGCCCCAGGTTCACAGGTGAGGAAGCTAAATCTCAGAGAGGTTCAATTACCTGTGAGGCGTCCCACCGCATAAGCGGAAGAACCAGAGCATGAGCCCCGGCCGGTCTGCGATGCCCAGTGTCAGAGAGTCCCCGTGCCTCGCCGTGACCCTGGAAGCACTTCTCAACTCCCAGAGGAAAACTGGAATCTCTCCCTGCCGGCCTGTGGCTTCGTGCCAGGCGCGCGTTACCTCTCACTTAGGAATGACAGACATTTCCCTCTGTTACTTGTTCACTTTCCCCTCGCCTTGCTTGCCATAGGATGCCCACGTGTAGGATGGGCTGAAGACCCTTCTCCAGGCATTTTGAGAAGGCCAGGCTCCTGAGCCTGCCCCCGCCACCCGCACATTGGCAGGGAAGTGCACCCAACGAGCCTTGAGAAATAGAACTGGAAGCAGTCGAACCCCCTCATTTCACTGATAAGGTTCCTGGAACCCAAAGAAAGGAGATTTGCCGAAAATCCCAGCCTGATAATGGCAGAGCAAAGCCTGGGACCCAAGGCTCCTGGGGCCCTAGCCAATAAATATCCTTTCCAGAATGTTGTATAAAAGAAAAGATCTTGCTATAAAAATATATACATACCCAAGGTGTATGGTCCTGGGTATAAATATTAGTGTGTAGACTGGGTATGGTTCTGGTGAAAAAAATGTCTGCGTTCATGTTCTCAAATGGCTACTTGGTGACATTCCCTAGTGTAGACAATGCGAGCCAAGGGAGCTGAAAGGGGACTCAAGATTTATCAGGCCGGAGTGAGAGAGCCCAAGAGCTATTAAAGACAGAAGGAGGACTGAAAACACTGAAAGATATTGGGGAGAATGGTCAAAAATCCTTTGCCATGTGGCGCCACCCCAGCCCTGGGTCTTACCGCCCCTCAGAGACCACCATCTTCTCTGGCCCAACAATTTAGGATGCTCCTTTCAATATGGCTCTTACCCCCATTGACTCCATTTGCTTTCTCTGTGTGTGTCTCCACTGTACCACAGAAAAAATCGAGCCCCCCAACAGCACCAGCACGGAGGTTGAAATGACACCACCCAGCGATGCTTCGGAACCCGTACAAAACGGAAATCTCTCCCACACCATTGAAGCCGCGGAAGCCCAGGTATGGCTCTTTCCCCTTGCTCTTGATGTCCTAACACTAGCAGCGCAGACCTTCCGTTCTCCTCGGAGGCCCATGCTCCCGGGTAGGGCAGACAGCAGGCAGAGCCGGTTCTCTTCGTGTCTATGGCTCAGTACCGGCAAAGGGCCCCTCGTGCATCACGCTCTTTGTGTACTGAAAGAATTCACACGTTCTCTAAACCACTGTTTCTCAGAGGGAGATCAGTGGCCTTATGCATTTCATTTCATCTCCTGAGAGCAAAATGCAAATCCCCGGGCCATATTCCAGACCTGATGAAGCAGAATCTTGGGGTAAACGGCATCCAGGTATCAGCCTTTTAAACTCGCTTCCCAGGGATTCTTAGTAAATGATAAAGTTGGAGGGACTATCGCAGTCTAATCCTTTGTCGGTGTCTTTAAGATCAAGGGTAAGTAACCAAGAAACTACAGCCGTCGTGCCTCGGTTAAGCCCCACCTTCACCTTCCCTGTCTCTGCAATTGAAATTAATCAATACTCTGGCCCATTCTGCCCTCCAGTGGTGCAGCCAATAGACAGCTATTTGCTCTAACAGAATACTCAAACTTCCGCGTGCTCTATGCCATGGATTTGGAACTGGGTGCTTTGCATATATTGCCTTTAAACCTCACAGCTGAAGGTGGAGGTCTTTACTTTCTCCATCTGAGAGTTGAGAAAGCAAAAGCATGGCAAGATAAAGGCTTAATCAGGATCACCTAGCTGGTAGGTAGCTGAGCTGAGATTCAGTCCCCGGTCCATCTAAATACAGCGCCTGGACTCCTTCCACCACAGAGCACTGCCTCTGAACCACAGATGCTCCCACAAAAGGAAGCAGAACCCCCCCCAAAAGGAGGTCATGTTGGCCACGTTTCTGGATCTCCTCACCACGTGTATCAGGATTTCTAAGGCATAGAGCCCCAACTCACATCTTCATCTGGCACCCTTGGTCCGTGTGTCTCAAACTCAAATGCGCTTGCAGAGCTCCTGGGGGATCTGTTAAAATTCAGAATCGGATGTGTCCGGTCTGGAGTGGGTCCCAGCGTCTGCCAAGCTAGCAAGCCCCCAGATGGTTCTGCCACTGCCGGTCCAAGGACTTCACTTGGAATAGCACTGCTATAAAGTTTGTGACCTACTTCTCTAGATAGAATTCTCCCAATGAGCCGAAAAGTTTACACGGTGCCCACGAATAGAAGCCAGACTACAACAAATCTATTTCAGCACTCTCTTCTCCTTTACGTCCGGATTCACTCTGCAAAGGAACCTGCACTTCCGAGGGGGAAAAACATGCTAATTGTTGCCTGATACCCTTATCCCCTGAAAGAATAGAATAGAAAGAATAGAAAGTCTCCTCACTTGAAGGAAAGGGTAAAGATGTTGAGCACCTTTTCATGTACCTGTTGGTCATGTGTAGGTCTTCTTTGGAAAAATATACATTCGGGTCCTTTGCCCATTTTTTAACCCAGTTATTGATTTATTTTGCTACCACATTGTAGGGGTTCTTTATATATTCTGGATATTAACCCTTTATCAGATATACAGCTTGGCAAATGTTTTCTCTCATTCCGTAGACTGCCTTTCTTCTTGTCGACGGCTTCCTTTGCTGTGCTTTTCACAGACTATATATCTACACCAAAGGACCGTCTTGTACACCTTAAATAAATATGATCTGTATTTGTCCATCACTCTCCACTAATGCTGGAAAAGAAGTAACAAAAGGAAATGATAAGGAAAGGGAGCTCCTTCTGCCCTGTCTCCTCTGCCTTCTAGGCTTTCGCCCTTCTGCCCAGAGCCCTGCGGTCCCTTCGCATTAGCACACGGGTAAGCTGGCAGAGCGGCTTATGTCCCCGTGGATAAGCAGCACGTGGCAGCAGGAGGCAGGCCCCAAGGATATCTGGCTGCCCTTGGGGATGGCACAGTCACAGGTGTGCAGAGGGCATCGTCCTCATTGTGCCTCTCCATCTGGCTGGCAGAGGAACAGCTGTGCCCCCCCCCACAAGGGAGCGCCTTGCTGCAGGGGAGGGAGAGGGCCCCACCAGACCCCTCCCTGAGCAGAGCTGTGCCCCCCGCCCCGGGGTCTCACACAGGGAAACGGGACAGATTTGTGCACCACCTCAAGGGCAAACAGATCTCCAAAGAGCCACCCGTTCTGGCCACAAGACGGCCTGGTGGGGACCGGCGGGTCCCCCCCCCCCCCAGGAGCGAGTTACCTAATCTCGCTGCAGTCTCCCCATCAACAAATGATAGACACTAATGGTGCCGGCCTCGTTTGGGATATTGAGAGAGTTACATGAGAAGATGTATGGAAAGCACAGAACTAAATGCTGCTCTTTATATTATTGTGTGCCCACACTTACCGTATAAATCCCAGCCAAGGTCTTCCTGCCCTGAAGGAGCTCATTTGGGTAAAATGAAAATGTAATACATATAGAGACGCTATAGATGGACACACACACATAAACAGATAAATATATACATATATATATTCATATATATAGATATATAGATATAATGTCTGAGGGTATTCAGGATATAATAAGTAAATAAATTAACATTTGTGGAAAGTAAGTAATCCTAGCCCATTGTGACCACGGAGCTCTGTGCAAAGTGCTGTGGGAGCCTACCAGAGGAAGAAGTGGACACTCACAGGAGAAAGTGTAAAAGTTTCATGGAAGAGGTAACATTTGACTCGGTGTTGATGGGTGAGTAGGAGTTCGTTGCTCAGAGAAGGAGATAAGTGCAAAGGTGTAAAACCTTAAGGGGGAAGTCCGTGTGTAGTGATGGGTGAGAAGACCAGTGGACCCGGAGACTGAAGCAGAAAGTGAGGAGGGAGGAAAGATCCGCTAGGGAAGGTAAATGATGCTGAAACTCTTCAACTGTTCAATCAGAAAAACTTTATCGAAGTGTTCATCTAATAGGCGCCAGGCACCATGTTGGGCACTGGAGATGCCCACACGTTCCAGCAGAGAATTTGCAAATACAAACCAAGATATAGATGACCACAAGGGCCAAGAAGAAAATTCAGCATGGTGGTGTGGCAAGGACTAGCGGAGGTCCCCTGGAGTTTGGGAGCTACGGGGAGGCCTCACTAAGGAAGCGACATTTGAACTGAGGCTGAACTCCAAGGAGGGCCAAGCAGAGCTGGCTCACCTTGTAGATCATGATAAAGAAGTTCACTTCCTTCTAGGGTAGCAATAAGCCCCTGGAGGTTCCCAGTCATGATCTGCACTTCCAAAAAAAAAAATCCCTAGGGTTATGCTGCCATGTGGAGAGTGAATCTGGGTCAAGAGGGTTGTATACCAATAGTGGGGCAAAGGTTGCTGCAGGAGTTGAGGCTAAGAGCTGATGATGGCACGGACCAGTGCAGTAGACTTGAAGGTGGATTGTGAAGGGCATCGTGGGCTCCACCAAGCACTCTGGACTTTACCCTGTCGGTAGTCAGGAGCCACAGAGGGTTTAAAGGAAGCACTGTCAATGTCAGATTTGGAAGAGAGGAGCGCAGTGTTTTCAGGTTGCCCAAGAGGGGCCAGAGTGAGGGAGGACTGGATATGGGGTGGCAAGGGAAGAGCCTCCCAGTTCAAGGATCAGCAAACAATGATCTGTGGCTAAATCTGGCCTCCAGCCTGTTTTAATTCAACCCGTGAGACAAGAATGTTTTTACATTTTTAAAGGTTTAAAAAAAAAACAGTAGCAGCATATGTGACAGAGACCATATGGACCACAAAGCCTAAAATATTTACTATCTGGCCCTTTACAGGAAAAGTTTGCCCACCCCTAGACCATCTGCAGTCTTAGAGAGAGAGAGAGAAAGAGAGGAAGAAAGAAAGAAAGAAAAAAGAATGAGGAATTTCTTCATGTATTGATATGGAACGATCTTCAATATATGTTCAATGAAAAAGGCATACTGCCAAATCGTGCTCAGTCTAGGATATTTGTATGAGGAAAGAAAATAGAGGGAAATAACATATGTATTTGCTTGGGATGCTACTGAAAAGAGTGATTGTGCTCACTACCTCCTGAACCAGGGCCTGGGTGATGGAGAGCAGGGTGGCAGAGAGTCTTTGCAGTATGCAGCTTTCTGCAGCTTTTAAATTTTGAACCCGTTAACTGTATCCCTAGTCCCCCAAAATGCAACAACAATAAAAATAATAACGGGTTAAATTAAAACAGAATCAGTATGGCTTAGTGCTTTAAGAGCAGAACCTCTGGAGACAGACCACGTGAATCCAAATCCCAGATCCGCCACTGACCTGCTCTGTGACATTGGCCACCTTACTTAACCTCTCTGTTCTCCATTCTCCTTCTCTGTGAAACGTGGGTAATAGTCCAATTTCACAGCATCACTGTGAGAATAGAATGCTCTTGGAACGGTTCTTGGCACGCAGGAAACCGTGCCTGGGTGTTTGCTATTATTAGCGATACTTGGTAAAACTTAAAAGATGGTATGTATCAAGTAACCCAGGTGACAAGGCTTTACGGCAAGTATTGCCTCTGACAGGGATGGCAACGGCTGGATCTGAGAGCTGTGGCTGAGGTGGCATTGAGCAGATCTGGACCTAGAGAGGAAACAAGAAAGGAAAGTGCAGGTGATCCTGAGGTTGCCAGGCTGAAGACTCTCAGACTCCAGAATCAAAATAAAGATGGGAAATCAGAACGCTTAGCCCCGCCCCCGCCCCCAAAGCACGGCTTCCGCAGAAATGATTCAGTGCCTTTATGGTGTTAGTTTCATCTCTTTCCCAGTTGTATGTTTATCACGCTACATGAAGAATGAGGTATGCGTCCCGACTTTATTCATGGAAATTATGAGCCCCGTGCACCACGCGCGTGTTGCTGGTATTCTCCGAAGACTTGAGCCTGACTCGTGTAATTAACCTGCTGTTTCAAAATCCCTATTTACAAGGGAACTAATTTTACATTGACACCTCATCTCTGAGAGCTTTCTCTGGTACAGACTTGACACTGGCAATGAAGAACATTTTTAAACTAGTCTCTTTCGCAGAGAGAGCCCCTTAGCAGGAGGCTTTTTGCTTCCTTTGTACATTCTCTGGAACCATGAAATAATTTGACTTGTAAACGGCTTAGTGTTAATTACCTCCTCCCGGTGACAATGCAGTCATTCTAACGCAGAACGGATTCCAGCTGCCGCAGAGAATTCGCCTTCTCTGCTGATGAGCCTCCAAATTTGCAGCGTTGGGACTCTAACCAGGTTCGGAAGACAATTGAAAGAAACAATCTGTCCCACCCAGAACCCAGCATTTTCGTACACTTTCCTTCTGCCGATCTAGACAACAACCAGGTGATGGCACTTGGGCGGCTTGCTGCGTGAATCAGCCCAACCCTGCTGCATCCTGGGGCTCGATGCACGACGTGGCAGAACCCCTAAAATACACATTCACGGTGACCGGGCAGAAATGGCAATGCCTTGCAAACGTCTTAGATTCGGCAATCTGAAAGTCCAACTTTTTTTTCTTATTGTGTCCTACATGTTCACGGATTGGGAGCTGGTTTTTTATGTGTTGCGGCTCTTATTTCATTTTGCCTGGAAGATTTCGCTCCATCCTTAGGGAAATCAGAATTGTCCTTGCTTTGGTGAAAAGTTGCACAGGTGCACCAGTGGGCAAACAGAATTATATAAGAAAATCGCATTCCTAGGGGAAAAAAAGATATAGATAGGAAAACAGGCCGAGAATGTATAAAACGCATGCTTTTTTCTTACTTGCTTTCTGTACACTTAAATATCACCTTAGTGTGTTAAGCCCTTCTCTCCTCCTTTTGGGAACTGAGCCCTAATTTATTTCTCCCCAGTCTAGCATTGGCCTTTACCTAAGCCCAGGAGAGTTTTTAAGATCTGCTTTCATGAAGCCTTATAGTGCTTATAAAAATGTTTCAGTATTATGTGACTAAGAATGAGTAGAAAAAGATGATGAAAGCTATCGTGATTTTAGATTTTTCTTAAAAAAATAAATTGCATAAAATATCTCCTTTCCATTAAATGTTCATCTCTGAGTGTGGTTTAGAAAGCAAAAGCAGCAGTTTATTATGGGTTTTTCTTGTTGTTCTTTGGTTTTGGAGCTCCTTCGGGAGGCTTCATAATAAATTTTGGTCAAAAATGTTAGCTCGGATAGGGATTTCCAAGATTATTGAAGAAGATGGCACCTAGAATCCCCACGATGTCTTCCTAAAATATTACCCTTGGTTAGCAAACATTTATGTTCTCAGCAGTAGTGAGGTTTAACGGAGGCTTGTGAACCTTGAAACTTCCTGTCATATCTTGGATATGACAAAAAAAAGATTCTGTGGATATCTTTTCTCAGTGACTAAGGTGTAAGAGCCAGGTTCGCCATTTTGAAAGTTTAAAAACAGCCAAGGATCGCATTGCCCCCTATTGATGAGATTATTCAACCTCTTGGAACAGGAGTGAAGCATAATAAGAGGATTCTGGCCCCCAAGAAATGCAGGCTTTGGTGGAAAGTGGGATGTGTTTATGTGCCTAATGCTGCCAGAACAGGGGCAGGGTTGGGGGGAGATGCAAAGGCCCGACAGTAAAAGGAAAAGAACATACAAAGAGTCTCCATCAGGCTGGACTTTTCAAGGCCCGCACCATGTTAGAATTACGATTGCCTCAGAAGAGAAACTCATTAGTATCAGAGAAAACACAGTATAAACTATTTCTTTAGAAAGTAGAAATTGTAGTGCCTTACCTAACAGACCTAATTGCAGGAATTCATTGCATTTCTGGAAGAGAGAACATTTTTTTTTTCAAACCTATACATATATTTTTCTAAGGAAAAGTTGAGACCCAGTTTGTATATCTGATGACATTAACAGTAATTACGAACTGCTTAAGATGCACCCAAAGGCCTTTCAAACACATTTAAAAATGAAATTAAGATCAGACTTGAGTTTCTGACCTAATTTGAATATTGACAAAGAATTATATATTCACTGAGACTCTTACTGTTAATAACACCATTTGTCATTGTGCTTTCTGAAAGAGTTTGAAGAACGTCTATTAATCATGCACATAAAGTGCATTAAGGGTTGACTATTAATAAAAGGAAAAAACTCTATTACCTCCCTGGAAAAAAAAAATAACACTGACATTAATATTTCTGTTCCTATGAGTAATTCTAATCCATTTGATAATCAAATGATGGGAGTGATTTTTGAATTATTTTTTATGATTCTCCAGTAGCTTTTACATTGACAAATCTTTTATGATTTGTATCGGCAAGATTTCCGAAACCCATGAAAACAATACAAAAAAAAAAAAAAAACAATTTACAACAGCAGTACAGAAAGCAATCCGTCTTGTCCGTAGGTTGCACCTCGAAACTATTTGGGCAAAATGCAGAGTGAAGAAAAGCAATTGCATTCCACCAGACTCTTTAGATGTCATTTTATATTGCAATAAAATGGTTTCTTCGCTGTCAGAGAACTCAGGTCTGGACGGCTCCATCACTCACAGCAAGATCCTTTGAAACCTTGATTTCAATTCAAAGTCATGTAGAAGCAGATTATGTTTTTTTCAGGTTGCCATTGCTGAGTGAAATCTGCTTATCTTGCCTTTAGTATAGGTGCTGCCGAAGCGAGCACACCTTACCTTGTTTTTAATATGCTAAATTCTTGATGTTTGGGTTGGTTTGTTTGTTTTTAATTTTTCCATCTATATGGAAAACAAACCATAGGATGGTATTATAAGGGGAGCGAATTATTTCCTACTGCTAGGTGGGCAAAGATTTATCATTTTTTTAAAAAAACGTGTTTGCTATTTAAATGTTAGCCCTTTTGGCTCAGGATGTCCACACACAAGGCAGGACGAATGTCTCAGGTGGTGCAGCCTTCCAAAAGAAGATACCTTTGACTTACCTCTTTTTGACTTATCTCCTAGAAAAAAGTGATAGAAACATTGGAGATAAAAAAGAGTGGAGAGAATGAGGTATATTGGTAAAAATATACATATAAATTCAAAGACATTGAGAAACTAAGAGAACAAAAGTAAAGGGCTTTTTCAAAGACTCAAAGAATGAGTGAAAAGAGAGGGATTTCAAAATAAATTACAGCAAGTGAACACAATGATTTATTTCAAAGCCAAAAAAACTCTTGAAAAAATGAGATATTTTTAAAAGAGTAATATTCATATTGTCAGTGTGTGTAAGTCTGCTTTGGCTACCATAACAAAATACCATAGACTGGGTGGTTAAAACCACAGAAATTTATTTTCTCACAGTTCTGGAGGCTCCAAGTCCAAGATCAAGGTTCTGGTCAATTCACTTCCTGGCGAGGGCTCTCTTCCGGGCTTGCAGGTGGCTGCCTTCTCTCTATGGCCTCCCTATGGCCTTCCTTGTTCACATAATGTGGAATGGGGGGGCACCCTCTGATGTCTCTTCCTACAAGAACATTCATGCTGTCAGCTCAGGGACACACTTCTTTGACCTTATTTAACTTTGAGTAATTCCTTCGAAGTCCCATCCGCAAATACAGTCATACTAGGGGTTAGGGTCTCAACCTACGGATTTTGGAAGGACACAAACATTCTGTCCATTATTAACAATCAGTAAGGACACATCTTAAGAGCGGAGTATAGTTTTTTCCAAATGCAGCTCTCTGGTATTCCATCATTGATATCTAACAGTTTTTTTCTTCCAGACTGTCCTGTTTTCACTCCCTTTTCAAAGAGAAAAATCTAGCAAATGACAAACAAGGTCTCCCTTAGCCAGAGAGCCCTTAGCTGACCCGTCCCAGAACTCTGAGTTCGCTTTCAAAATGAATCACAGCACACCTTCCTTGACAAATCCTAGACCAAGCCTCTGGTGTCCCCCGAATTTATTTTTTTCTTATGTCACTTAGAGATTTTGAGTACAGATTTTTGGATCTGTGAGACCAAAATGATCCACAACCCAGTACTGAATATTTTTATAGGTCGATCTTTTCCTTATGCCAATTTCAAGCATGATGTTCTATTTCTGTAATAGATATAATGAAGGCCACTGGTATGTTGACCCCACTAACTGATCAATCCATTTAGGAGAAAATGGAGAAGAGAATCACTTACCATCTGTCCCTGAGCCAGCTGGTATTTATGGGTGGGAGTCGATCATAAATGTTTATCACTATTTCTACTTCTATTTAAGCCACCTAGTCTATAGCGTTTTGTTATGTCAAACCAAAGAGACTAATACACTAACCGAATGAATATTTATCTTTTAAAAATATCTCATTCTTTAAAGTTATTTATTTATTTGTGGTTTTGTTTTGTTTGGTCGGGTGGAGAGGCAGAGGGAGAGGGAGAGAGAGACTCTCAAGCAGACTCCACGCTGAGCACAGAGCCTGAGGCACGCCTCAGTCTCCCAAACCTGAGATTATGACCGAAGCCGAAATCAAGAATTGGCTGCCTAACCAACAGAGCCACCCAGGCGCCCCCAAATATCTCCTTTTCAAATAGATTTCCTTGGTAAAGCACTGGGGTTATTTGAGCTCACGAAATGGAAAGCACTCTCTAGAACGTTGCTTGGGAGGCACCTTTTACTTGCCAAATTAGTTGTTGATTTCGGAGACTTTCGCTGTATTAAAATGTGACTGTGCATTTTTGGCAACTTTACCTGTGAGAGTTCCAACTCTGCTATTGTTTTTAGCTCTGCACAAAACACAGAATCAAGGTGTCACAATATTTTGAGTCTTGCCATCTGCTTGGAAGCTTTGTTTCTGATAGAAACTCTACTTACAGCCTACCTACTGAAAGAAAATAGCATTTTCTCCATAGAGCTGTGGAATTTTCCCTTTTGTCCTATTTATAAAGGCCTTCTACTTAGTCATGTTACCTAAAAGGAAAATAAATTAGATTGTTGACATCACTCCAGTCAATGAAAACTCAGTAAATGTTTGACGAATGCATAGATGGAGGAACAAAATTATTACAGTTTCTACTTTTTTTTTTAAAGATTTTATTTATTTATTTGAGAGACAGAGAAAGCAAGAGAGAGCATGAGAGGAGAGAAGGTCAGAGGGAGACGCAGACTCCCCATGGAGCCGGAAGCCCGATGCGGGACTCGATCCTGGAACTCAAGGACCATGACCTGAGCCTAAGGCAGCCGCTCCACCAACTGAGCCACCCAGGCGTCCCTACAGTTTCTACTTTTATGTCGACTAATTGAATTATAGGATTTTATTGCTGGAAGTATCATAATTCACTTAGTCAGGCTTCTTTCTCCGAAATGTTTTGGAAGAAAGTATTTTCCTAAACATTCAGTAAATGTTGGTTGTTATTATTATTATTTTTCATGAGTGTTCACTATGTGCCAAACACTATTTTAAGTAACCTTCATGAGTTATCTTAGGTAATTTTATAAGAGCAATAACAAAAGGAGGGGGGCGCCTGGGTGGCTCAGCTGGTTAGGCGACTGCCTTTGGCTCAGGTCATGATCCCGGAGTCCCGGGATCGAGTCCCATATCGGACTCCCGGCTCTGCGGGGAGTCCACTTCTCCCTCTGATCTTCTCCCCTCTCATGCTTTCTCTCACTTTCTCTCTCTCTCAAATAAATAAATAAACTCTTTAAATAAATAAATTTATAATAGCAATAATGTTGTAAAAGACTATTTCGGAGGAGAAGTGGGTCTTCTTTACCTATAAATCTCCAACAATTCCAACAATTCCTTCATTAGGTAAGTCACTTTCAAGATTCTTTTGTCTCTCTTAGACACACACACACACACACACACACACACACACACACACACACACACACATATTGTACAAACACACTCACCTTTTCCCTGATTCCCGAGGAAACCTAATTGGAAAAGTAAAACATTCCATCTTTGTCAAAGAGAGTACTTTTAATGCTTCACTAATGGAAGAGGACAGAGGTAGGAGGGGAAGCAGATAGGCCCCGTTTAAAGCCGTTGCTGTTTTGTGGTGTGTATTCTTCCCCTGAGGTTCTACTGGCCTTTGAATGCTGAATCCTGGAGTCTGGAAATAACCTGCCTCCTATTTCAGTCCTTGCTAAAGTTAGCCTCAAGAAAGTTTATTTTTGTAAAGGGCATAATCCGTCTTCTACGATGGCCCCCAGGCATTCATTTGAGAAGTAGCTAGTGCAAAATTATCCACAGTGATGGGAATCGGGGGGTGGGAGGTGCAGCATCAGGCAATGAAGAGCACATCAGATCTCAAGCCCTCATTTTGGCCATTGCTATGGCTTGGCTGTCACCTCCCCCCACGTGAAGCCTGGGCAAGATTTCAGTCCTTCTTCCTTGGACAGAGATTCTAAAGAACAAGTCTTTCTCCTTCACCCGTGTGTTTGAAGGCCTGCCATCCACTCATACCAGCTCACGTTTCATTTTTAAATTTGTACCTGGCACCTTGGAGATCTGACCCACAGAGACAGAGGCCCCTCCTATCCACATACCCCCAGATCTGCTCTTCGTTTCCCTTCAAAGCTGCCCTGGATGTTAGAACAAGAATGCCATGGCACGAATAGCTTAGAAATGACAGAAACATATTTCTCATCGTTCTAGACACTGAGAAGTCCAAGATCAACTGGCAGGTGATGGAATCCGCTTCCGGGTTCACAAATGGCCGTTTTGTTTAACTGTGTCTTCACCTGATGGAAGCGGCAAGCTCTTTGAAAGGACGCTCATCTCAATCCCAAGGGCTCTGCGGCCATGACCTAAGTACCTCCCAGAGGCCCCACCCTCGAACACCATCACACGGGGAGTAGGACCTCAACATGAACTTCAGAGGGACACAAACACATTCAGTCTGCAGCAGACTCAAAGAGAAGGAAAAGAATGCAGCCAAGAACAGTTGTTTCTGATCACCTTCTCCTAGCGACGCGGGCCATCCCAACCACCAGAAATTAGTCGTAGGCTCAAGAAAATTAGGCACAATTATGTCAATTAAATGTTTGGTGCTGCCTTCCAGGCTAGCATTTTGGGTTGTATAGGTCAAGTTTATTACAAATAAAGCTGGTGTAATTGGGCATAAAGCACATTTATTATTTTTTTTAACACACTTATTTTTTAGGAGTAAGGAAGGGAGTAAGGAAGGAAGGAAGGAAGGGAGTTAGGAGGAAGGAAGGAAGGAGGGAAGGAAGGAAGGAAGGAAGGAAGGAAGGAAGAAAGAGCCTTGAGCTCGGAGTAAAGTGGAGGTAACTCGGGCCTGGCCGCCAACTGTGACCTTTCTTTAGCGTACCACTTCATCCCAGGGCCTCATCCATCAAATGGAGGGGGGAGGAGGGCTGGTCTCAATGGACCAGGGCCCTTCAACCCTGAAATTTGGGGCTCCTTCTCTTGGAGCCTGAAGCTCCTACCCTAACTGATCTCAGAGGGCTTTGACTGCAGCCTATCTCTTGTGATCTATCAGTGTCCATTCAATGAACCTAATAACAGAACTTTTTGGTCAAGAAGGTGGTCCCACAGGAAAGCATCGCAGGGGAGAAAGGAGTTCTGCCTCACCATGACGTGGATCTTAAGGGCTGCTGGGGCCTAAAATGCAGTGAGGGGTCCCAGGACCAGGTGCCTTACAGATAGCACATAGTATATGTTCTTTGGTCATTCCAGCATTTCCATTGGTTTGCCTAAGGTCACATAGCTAGTTAGTCCCAGAGGCAAGATTCACGGCAGAAGGGAAGACGGTTAAGATGCATTGATCCCTAGGTCTTTCCCAGGCACTGTGCATCCTACAGTTGCCTGAGAGTTACCATCCCCAGTCTACAGATGAATGCCTCCGCCACAGTCTAGGCAATACACGTTCTATTAGTCCCTTTTTGTAAACTTCGTTGGGAGTGTGGTTATTTTAATATTCTTGATGCACCCACCCAACCTCGCTTCTTATGCTCAGCAGATGTTTTTCAGAATCTGTATTCCGACTCTCAGTCCCTCTCTCTGGGCCCTGTAGGTGATTCCTATGACGCATCACAGTCTCTTGGTAAGCTTTGCCCCATTGGGTCGTTCCTGTGCGCCTCGATGCGGCCAAACAACATGGAGATAGAAACCTATTTTTCTTTCCTACAGATACAAATGATAGAAAGAGCAATAACAGCAAATACGTTAAGGATCGTTCTCTTGAAGGAGAAATACAGACCACTTGAACTCTTAACCTTCACCCAACTTAACCATGGCCCAATGCTTTAAAGTAATGAGTTCCATTTTCAGTAGAACTCTATTTTCAGTAATGAGTTCTATTTTTTAAGCACTGACATATCCTCTCCAGCATCGTGGCCCACTAAAGGGGCTCCCCAGTGAGAAGGGAGAGCACTCCCCAGAGCTGAAGGATTCCATCCTTTTGTAGGGGAAAGAGGAGTGAGAACTTCACTTCCAACCTGAATTAAACCCTAACAGAGCTGAAATCTGGACAGATCCAGGTGATGCTCGGAGATTGCTCCTTGCCACCTGGAGATAAGGTATCATCAGCAATCAATAACACTGAACTTGAAGATGGCCTACATTCAGATGCCTCCTGGGTTTTCATTTTAATTCTCTGATAGAAGAGATTGCATTAAAATGGGCTTGCCTTCACACTGAAGTCTTGCACGGTGCTCTTCACAGACAAGAACAAGAACTTGGGTTGCTCCCAAGAAATATTTTTCTAGCTGGAGAAACAACCTCTGGACTGGAGAATCCAGCTCAGGCCTCTCCGCCGGAACCCCGATGCCTCTTTTGGGGCAAACTATCCCGACCAGGCACAGGTAGAAATAGTATAAGGTGTACATGCGAAGAAGCTAAAAAGATTCTCACAAGAGGCACTTGGGTGGCTCAGTCCGTTAAGCGTCTGCCTTCCGCTCAGGTCATGATCCCCGGGTCCTGGGATTGAGCCCATGCCAAGCTCTCTGCTCAGCAGGGTCTGCTTCTCCTTCTCCCTTCTCCCTCTGTGGTCTCTCTCACTCTCTCTCAAATAAATAAAATCGATCAATCAAATAAAAAGATTCTCATGGTAGTAGGCCACAAATGGACAGGCTATGACTCTCCTCCTACTCATGAGATAAATAAAAAATAAGTTACTGGTATCAGACACCTCCCAGTAGACATCAACTGATCTGTGAAACTGTTCTCTTCTGTCTTCTGATGGCCAGACCTCCAGGGTACAGGCTTCAGTCTTGATAAACGAACCCTAGAAGGTCTTCTAGAAGAACACAGAACTTCTGTGTTCCGTGTTCTGTTGAAGAAAGACAGAAACGAACCCTAGAACACACACATGTGCACATACATCCACACCCAGTTATCCAAATAATTCCTTCCAGCCACTGAGGAGTTCTAGTTTTGAGTCTGCCCTGCCTCGTTCTACAAAGATTCAAGGCTGCTTGCAAAAATACTTCTGAGGAAAAAGGATAAATTGAAGAATTTTTTTTTCCTCCGGGAATGAGAAGTTTATTATTTCCAATTTTTGGTAAACACAGTCAAATCAGACATTCTGCAGTTTATTCAGAGATATCTTTAAATTTCAAGGGCTTATATAACATAATAACATCAGCAGGGGACTCTGGTCCTTGTCATCACCACTCCAGGTAGTGTCTGTTGAGATGCTCACGCTCCCATTCGGTATGAGATGATACTCAGGACTAATGGCTTTCGTTGCTGTTCGTTCCTGTTTCTGCACTGGTTTATGAGGTCTCTGAGACTGGAATATGTCTATTTGCCAGGGCACTCTCAGGTAGCCATTTCTATTATTCTCCATGGTAACATGGAGAACTTTAAGGGCACATGCCTCCCCTCAGATCCCAACGCAGGAGATGGGACTTCGGTTTTTCCCAGTACCAGGTCTTGAAGCTTATCTGGGAGTTTTGTTGATCATCTCCAGTCAGCACAGGGGGAAGCATAAGGTCCTATCTCAGCAGAACTTACCAGGGTCTAACATTCTTGCTACTTCCTCTAGTGCAGTAAATTTTATCTTGCAGGGGGTCTCTCCACAGTTCTATTATCTTTTAGTTATCTCACAGGATTAGCTACAACCTCTCATATATATTGAATATAGTGGCGATAGTTATCGTTTTGCTTTTATAAGTTAGTACATAGGGCCCTCTATCTTTTTTTTTTAATCCAGTGAGAAATCTTTATTAACATATAATGTATTATTTACCCCAGGGTACAGGTCTGTAAATCATCACGCTTACACGTTTCACAGCATTTGCCATAGCACATACCCTCCCCAATGTCCATATCCCTACCCCCCCC
>CM052813.1:37477917-37517530 GCA_028533885.1 Nasua narica | reverse complement strand
TATCCTGAGACTTGACTGAATTCCTGTATGAGTTCTAGCAGTCTTGGAGTGGAGTCTTTTGGGTTTTCCACATAAAGTACCATATCATCTGCAAAGAGTGAGAGTTTGACTTCTTCTTTGCCAATTTGGATGCCTTAAATTGAAGAATTTTGAGAAGATTCAGGACAAGATGTAAAGGAAAAGGAGGGAGTGGGACTGGAGGAAGTGAGTCAGACCCCAGGGCCATGATTGGTGGATGGAGGCTACAACTTTGACTCTGAATACCCCCGTGCAGAGCAAGAGGAAAAAATAGTATCATTTACCTGAGTCACAGTATTTGTAAGATTTTTTCAACGTTTCTCCAAAGAAGCATGGCTTTTCCTAGAACTGAGAGGTGAAAGATTATTTTCCTCCCTCGATTCCTCATAAAGAGGACATTGGATTAGCCAGGGTAAGGTTCCACTGCGAACAACCAAAACCCCAAAGGAACAATGGCTTGAGTAACACAGAATTTTCTATAATAATCCTTTATGGGTGTCAGGAACTCAGAGCCTTTTGTAGTTTTTCTCCACTTCATGGTCCAAGATGACCATTAAGGCTCGGGCCAAAATGTTCCCATTCCAGCCGGCAGGAAGGACGAAGGAGAGATGAAGGACACACCTCCATCCTTTAAAGATACACCCCGAGGTTGCAGAGGATTTTTCTGTTTACCTCCCATCGGCCACAACTCCATAGGGCCACACTTCATTGGAAGAGAGCCTGAAAACAGAACCTTTATTCTGGGCCTCAATGAAAGTGGGCTTTCTAGCAATGACGCGGCTGGACAGGGTATTAGTTTGCTAGGGCTGCTCTAGCAGATTACCCCAGACTGAATGGCTTAAACAACGGAAACAATTCCTCACAGTTTGGAGGCTGGAAAGCCAAGATCAAGGTGCTGGCGGCATCGTTTTCCTCTGAGGCCCCCTCTCCTCGACTTGTAGATGGCTTTCTTTTCACCGTGTCCTCATATGGCCTTTTCCTCTGTGCACACAAGTCCCTGATATAATCTCCCTGTATCCTAATCTCGTATAAGAAAACCTTACAAGGGGGCGCCTGGGTGGCTCAGTGGGTTAAAGCCTCTGCCTTCAGCTTAGGTCATGATCTCAGGGTCCTGGGATCGAGCCCCGCATCGGGCTCTCTGCTCAGCGGGGAGCCTGCTTCCCCCCTCTCTCTCTGCCTACTTGTGACCTCTCTCTCTCTCTGTCAAATAATAAATAAAATGTTAAAAAAAAAAAAAAAAAAAACCACAGCAGGAGCAAAGCCGGGAAGTCAGTTTTTCTGATTCTCCAGCACTTCCTCTTTCCACCAAGCTGCACGGATCCCTTCGTGGTCCCACAACCAGCACACGTTCTGTGGCCTCTTAAAGCCATGTGTTTTCGTCTCAGATGTTCCATATCAGAAACTATAAAGCCCTGAAGCAGTGATTGCCGGTCCTGGTTTCGCACAATTCTCGGGCTTCTACAGAGACCCCAGCAGGCCTCAGACTATTTTAAGCCCTTCTATCAAAAGTCACTTGAATTATTTTTCCGGATCATTTTTCTTTATTTTGTTTTCTGCGGACACCCCACAGAAGCGCTAGGAGGCTAGGATGAGTTGCTGCCAGGTCAAAGCCAAGGTGCCACCGGTCTAGGAAATGCTGAAGAGTCGGTGTCCTAACCTCAGTGGCCTCTCACCGGGGCTGGGGCTAATGAACACGCTAGCAGCCCCAACTTGGGCAAAGCCACAACGGGCCCCAGACTGCGAATGGTCTATTTTTTCCGCTTTTCTAACCGGCTTGCAAGCTGTTGCCCATTGAACCGGAGTGTGATTGCACTTGGCAAGAAGACAATGAAAATTTTCCCCCAAATATGCCGACAGCCTTGCTCCCGGGACACCGCTCAAAGCCACCCCAAGGTTCCGGGCTCCTGTACTTGGTAGCAGGAGTCTTCCCCCAAGGGGCTGCGGATCCTGCCTGAAGAGCGCTGTTTGTTTGGCCGGAGACCCAAGTTCTTCCCTTTGCCCATTTCTGCCCTAGCAACATCACCTCGAATGCCGCTCTTGGCAGCCGCACAATATCGCTAATTATTTGCGCTGGACAGTAGTATGTTTCGAGCTTATGCATCTAAACAGATAATTATTTTCTGCCCTTTGCTAGTGGCACTGCCTGCCTGGTGACTTTGGCAGATGGAGAAAGGAGCTAATCCGTCGGTTATAAGCAGAAGGGTTATTGATGAAATGTCACCATCTGTTGGTGTCATTAAAATGATATGAGTCATCAAGAGTTGCATTTGTTTTTTTCTGCCAAAAAGGTTAGCTCAGAGTTTAGAGGGAAGTTGCTGGATTCCAGATGGCGGTGTGAGATGGGCCCGGGGGCCGGGAGGGTCAGTCCTAGAAGGGAGGGGAGCTTCAAAGAACTTGTCAGATGAGCTTGGTGAGTCTTTGGAGAAGTGCCGGAATCCTCTGCCTAAATAAAACCACCCATGTGGTATGAGATTAGGAATGATGCCATGCGTCAACTATCCCATGATTCCTCCCCGTCTCTGAGGCATCTACTCGCGCGGCGAGAGAGTCATTCATTTGGGTCCAACAGGAAAGATCCTATCTGGGAGGGAGCAGTTAAAATGCACCTGTCTCCTAAATCCTCCTTGGCCCCGTTACAGAGAGATTATTCACGCGAGCCAGCTGACATCTTGGGAGGCTGGCGATCTGGGCGGGGAATGAGATTCTCTACGTCTGCTGTCTCTCCCGGGAGGTCGTGGTCTTGTCTCGGAAGAGGAACGAGAGACAGAGACAGCATGCCCAAGCTTCCATCGGGGATGGGAGCCCTCAGCATGGAGAAAAGAAAGCAGTGGGTGGAACCGCATGAATTGCACAGCAAAGGAATCAGCTTTGGGTCTTGTCGACTTTATTGACTCCCTCCCTGTCAATTTCATTGATTTCTCCAGTAACTTTTCATTATGTATTTTCTTCTGCTTTCTTTGGATTTAGTTGGCTCTCCTCTTTCTAGTTTCCTAAGGAGGAAACACAGATTGTTGATTCTATCTTCTTTTCCAACACGGTGCGTAACAAAGGGATGGGGAACCATGAGAAGTATATTTAATGAGGATCCGATGACAAAAAAAAACACCGTGCCAACTTCCTAAATCTGCCTTTTTAACCTAATCCTCTTCATTTCCCCATATTTGCTGCTTATACAATATTTTACCCACTGCCAAGGACATATGCCCAGAGAGAAAGAACCTGTGATTACCAACTTTTTTCAGTATGGCTTAAGATTCCTTTTACATAGATTTTTTTTTTTTTTATTATTTTAACTCTTGGAGAGAGAGTGCGGGTGATTGTGCAAACCACTACAAATCCTTTTGGCAGTACTAGGGTTTAAGTTATAAATAAACATAACGCCACAGTGTGTCGGGCCTCACACCCAGCCTTGCATCTGGGTGAGTCCTTTTCTCCCATCCCGCTGGCCTGAGCCTGGCCCCTCTGCCCCCTCGTGGGGAGAGGGTGTGCTGCTGGGGGACTTCAGAAGCCGCCGACTTCGGCAGTTGGCGCAGAAAACCCTGGCCGCCAGCTGCTAGGTCAGAAGCTCTCAAGTTCACCCCGGACTCTGAGGTCCTGTGCCATTGACACCCTATGGGTTCCGTGGCTCACTCAGCCCCCGTACCCTTGTTTCTCTGAGAATGGGACACCTGTTTGCGTAACAAGGCTCTGGCTGGAATTAAAACGGGTTGGAATTTAACGAGATGATCATGCAGGGTTAAAAACTCACAACCACACAATAATCTGTGAGCTTGACGATTCCCGGGGCCGGGGAGGGAAGCTGAGTATTGTCACTGAATTGTTTCTATGGTTACTTTCCTTTCCCCACGCAGGGTTAGTGCTGTCAAATACACATACATTTATTTTTAAAAATAAAAAGATACTTTTTTTTAAATTTTTAATTTAAGAAAAATCCTTCCCAAGGATCCCCGGAATGAATCCTATGGCTCTGTCTTCAAGGAGAAGGGGGCATTCAGGTTTTTTGCTCTATGGATATGGTTTCTCATAAAAAGTCCACGGATTGTCACTGTAGGCCCCTCCAGATGAACGATCCCTTCCTTTAAGGCAGAAACTGAAAAGTGTTCAGGGAGAGAAAAGGAAGTTCCTCAGTCCTCCTGGGTGCGTGTGTCTTATTTGTCCCTGCTTCGGACCGTGACAGATGGGGTTCTCGTACAAACCTAAAAATCCCGTGATGAAGCTGCTGGATAGGCAGAGAAAACTCCCGAGGGGGACCCGAGCATCCCTCCCCGGCCTTGTGCTCTTGCTGTTGTACATTGTTGTCTTTTTTTGTTTGTTTATTCTTTCATCTCTGTCTTTCTACAACAGACAACGGAGACGGGTGAAGATGAGGACGACCAGCCTCTCAGCCTGGCCTGGCCTTCCAACCCCCGCAAGCAAGTCACGTTCCTGATTGTTTTCCCCATAGTGTTTCCCCTCTGGATCACCTTACCTGACGTCCGCAAACCGGTAAGTAGATAGACCTTTGTTTAGTCGACTCCTTGTGAAAAGCGCAGTATGTAACAGTATGCCTAGGTTGTTTCCTTTTGCCTTAAGAGGAAAAGGGGGGTGACCTATGCAACATGTGTGCACTTGTATATGTCTGAAATCTCTCTGGAGAATAGTGATGGTTCGAGTTATCCGATGTATGGACCACAAACCACCTCAAAAGTTAGTGGTGCAGAAACAACAAACGTTTTGTTCCGCTTGTGGATCATGTCGATCAGGAATTCATATAGGGCACATTGGGGATGGTGTGTCTCTACTCCACAGCGTCTCGGGGCCCCTGCTGGGAAGACTTTGAATGGCTAAGGGATCTGGAAGCTTCTTCACTGAGGTTCCTAGGACCTGGGCAGAGAGGATTCAAAGGCTGGGCTCACCTGCAATGGTCTATGGGAGAGCCTAGGTGTGGCTTCTCCATGAGACTCGGGCTCCCTCACTGCCCGAGATACCATAGATGAGAAATCAGGGCTCCACTAGCGTCTCGTGGTCCAAGCAGTCATAGGTTTGTCTTGATTAGAGGGGAGGAGACAAAAAAAAAAATCTACCTGGAATATATCAGTGTCACATAGGCTAGGATACTCTTGACGGAAGGAGTGTCAAAGAATTGGCAACCATGTTTTAAAACCACCACAGTGATTGTCTCTAAGAAGACGAACCGAAGGTTTGAAGCAGGAGGGGAACTGGGATTTTATTTAATTGAGTATTTGTGTACCTGTACATTACTCACTCAATTCAAAAAAATAATTTAAAGAAATGCATTCATGTAGTATAAATGCCTACATGTGTGATCTTCTCCATCCTGCATCATCATTACTCTAATCCATATTCTTTTCTACCATTAGTAGGTACAAGGCACATTGAACACAATACCATTTATGAGCGGCAAAATATGATCTAAATAGAGATCAAAGCAAAAGAATAGGTCTCCTACTGCTGAACTGCGTTCATGGGTCAGTGCCCCAAAGGGCGAGGGAACTAATGATAAGAAGGAGCTGTCCTTTTTACACACATATCTCATTCAACAAAGGTGTGTGCCTACTGTCCATCAGTATGTACTATGTGCTTCTGATAAGCTGTATTGTGGGATCTCAGGAAACAGCTAGCATAGGAATATGTGTATACACACACACACACACACACACACATTTTATATTTCTATTACTTATATATAATGTTATATATAATTGGCATAAGTAGAAAGAAACTTAAGCACAAAGAACTTAACCAACTCCTGCCTGATCACTTCCTCGGGGATGGACTGGAAATTCACATCCAGGACACGTGACCACACAGCTTGGGCTCCCCACTCCTATTTCATGATACCAGAAAGTGGAAGTCCAAGGACATCATTCCAGAAAGCACTTACAAGAGCACACCATGGTAACATACAGCGAAATTTCAGCCTAAGTCTTAAGAGCCCTGTGGTGATCCCACTTTCCATACTGGAAGAAGACAGAAGAGAAATCCTGTCCCACTAGCCTGGCCTGTAAATGACTGAGGCCAGAGGAGAGCCACGTCTTGTCACTTACGGGCCGGGAAAGGACCCCGTCCTGTAAGGACTCTCGACAACAGAGGCTTCTGAGTAAAGGGGGCGTGTAAGAGGTGTGGCTTAATTAAAGCAACACTTAGGTTTCTTCATTCCTGACAATTGCAGACCATTTGCTCCGTGCAAAGGCCGGGCTTCCTGGCAACCTCCAGCCAAAGAGCTGGAATGTGTTAAGTTTCTTCAAGGCTCACGTCGCAGCGGCGTTTCAGAGATGTGCATGCTCACGTGTGCTCTCGCACACACGCTCTCTCTCTCTCTCTCTCTCCTTCCATTGTTCCGCTGTTCAGACCAGTGTTTTTGCTTTGCCCCCGGGGTGGAGAATCAGAGACACAGGGCTGCTTTCCTGAATCCCTGCGGCAGGCCTAGTGCGGCGTGGCCCCAAGTAGAGGGGGCTGATGGACCGCTGAGAGGGAGTCAGCCCGCAGCCACTGGGGCTCAGCAGAGTGCGCAGGAATGGAAGGAAGATGTCTGTGATCGAGGCCCCGGGCTCTAGGGTTGGCCGGGACTCCCAGGGCAAGTCCCGGCAGAGTGCCGATCGTCTCCGTGATCTGAGCTCCCAGGACAAGGACGCTGTTAGGGGAAATCAAAGCTCCGAAGCAGCCGCTCCTGGACAACACAGAGGAATCCACCATTACCTGGATCACGTCAGCTCTGCTGGCTGGTGCTCGAGCCCCCAGGGGTACAGAGCACGAAGTCCAGCTTCATAGCTCTCCTCTGTAACACCACGGACTGCTCATTCGCTGTGCACAAGCCTCGAGAGCCAGCGAGGTTCTTGCCCTTCACGCAGCCGAGAGCCATCCCTGGGATGGACTGGATTTTTTTTTTCCTTTTTCTACATAGCCTGTGTGCTCTCCCCAGCAAAAATGCAACTCTCCGAGCATTTGGTTGTTTTAAAATGTCCTCGGCCAAATATTTATTGAGTACTTATTACATGCCAAGCATCAAGCTTGTGCCCGACAAGTGAAGGCACAGAACTCCCAATTCCTATCTCTAAGGAGCTCTAAACTTGGTAGAAGAAACAAGGCACAGAACTATAGAGCAAGACTGCACAGACTTCTCGGCGACAGGAGCTCGATTCCAGCAGGAGTCTCCTGACTGCCCAGCTGCGCGACCTTGAGGAAGTCACCTCTCAACGTTGGACCTCAATTTTCCTCCTCTGCGAAATACAGGGCGGGAAGATCTCTCCATTCCCTGCTGGCCTGTGATTAAGGAAAGCATAAAGAGATAACCATTACTATAGCACGGCAAATTTAAGGGGACCATACATCCCAGTTTGCCCAGGATAGTCCCAGTTTAATCCCAGAGCATGCTGGTTTGGCAGATGAGTTATATGCCCCTCCTTTGCATATACAAGACCCCGAATGAATGAAACCATGCCGGTTGGTACTAAAGCCAGTAAGTGGCTTTTTGATCATGCTTAGCACAGAAGAGTTTCAGCAGGTTTGATCTTGGATCGGTGATCATCTGCTGTGTAACACACCAGCCCAAAACGTAGTGGCTTAAAAAAGGAAGCAATTTTTTAGTCCAGAATTCTCTGAGTGGACTGTTCACTCTGGGCTCAGCTGGACGGTTCTGCTCACTGATCTGGCCGGGGGCTTGTCGGCCTAGGAGTAGGTCAGCGGGAAAAGCTCATCTCTGCCCCACGTGGTCCCTGACGCCCTTGAGCAGACATGCAGGAGCTAACGCACGCGATGGTCCGTTTCCAAGGGCAGCAAGAATGAAAGCTGCAAAGCCTGTTGAGATCGAGCACGGAATCTGCATGCTGTCACTTCTACCATATTCAATTGGTCCAAGAAGGTCCTAAGGCCGGCCCAGATTCAAAGGGCGGGGAAACAGAGCTCGCCTCTTGTGAAGAACTGGGAAGTCCTGTGGTCGTCTTGGCAGTTGACCACGGCCGTCATGCCCTGCCACCAGGGCCTCCTGAAAAACTATCAAGGGAGAAGAAAAAGGGGGAGACAATTTTTAATCAATAAACATCGGGTCCTCCGGCGGGCCTGGCAGCTCTCTTTCCCCAGTAGTTTTTTAATTACCCGTGGAGATGAATGTTCCAAACCTTGACAGTAATTACAAGGAAAACATGATTTTTTTAGTAGACATCCGATTTCAGGGTAAACAGTACTCCCCCTTGTTTTGCTTTCCACGTCATTTATATGCAAATTATATGACAGTGTTTGTTGGATTATACACACTTCCAGCTCCGATTAATTCACTTTCATCATTTTCTTCAAATAATGGCCTTGGTTTCAAAGCCAAAGAACTAAAATATAAACCTTACTGGGGAACATGTCTTTGATAAATATTGAAAATAATAGGGGCGCCTGGGTGGCTCAGTGGGTTAAAGCCTCTGCCTTCGGCTCGTGTCATGATCTCAGGGTCCTGGGATCGAGCCCCGCATCGGGCTCTCTGCTCAGCAGGGAGCCTGCTTCCCCCCCCCCCCGCCTGCCTCTGCCTACTTGTGATCTCTCTCTCTCTGTCAAATGAATAAATAAAATCTTTAAAAAAGAAAAGAATAAAGGAAATAAAGACCTCCAAAAGTTACATGCGCTCCTGTCTTAGGACGGGTGATCTTATAAAACAGGAATGCATCTAAACGTGATGCATCTGAACGGAGAAGGTACCTAAGAAGTCAGCTCTGTTTCTGCGATTTATACAAGTCATTGATTCGTTCACCAAGAATTTATTGGGTCTGCTGGGTACTGAGCACAGTTCTAGCAAGAAGGAAGTGATTGGGACCCAGAGAGTTTTAGTGACTTGTCCAAGCTCACCCAGCAAGTGAGAGACAAAGCCAAGACCCTGAGCCCCGTCTCGGCAGCCACTTCCACTCTCTGAGCTTCAGTTTCCTTGTCTCTTAAACACCAAAACAAGGAGAACATCATCTAATAACAACCGCCACTATTAGCTGAGCACTTAGAATGTGCCAGGCACTTTGGTAGACACTTTATAGACCCGAAATCTTCAGAACAACTGGATATCGTTATTCCCCCATTTTACAGATGAAAAAACTGAGACTTAGAAGGTGAAATGATTTGTCTCAAGTCACATCACTGGTAATCGGTGAGCAGGGATTTCAGTACCGGTCATATTCATCCAGAGAGCACGATTTCAATCTTTAATAGGATTGTTTGGGAGACTGTTGTTAGATATGGATGCCCCCAAACCTTGCACAGAATAGATGCTCAGTGAATATTTGTCAAATTTAAAACAGTAAGGACATGGCCAATTTGTGCAACCAGCTAATATCCAGAAACATTTTTCCAGCCAAGGAAGTATCACGCTGATGTACTAAAAGCTTCTAATGAGAACATTAGCTGTCAATTATACACATCAACCATTACACTGGGAACAAAATGGGGGGCACATGGACACGATTTGCTTTTTTGCCAATTAGGATGAGGTTCATCCCAGCAGATGTTAGGATGAGCCACCATGACTAACCAGAAATTGACATGTCAGACCTTGGCTTCAAGGGCTGTTTTCTTCCTTCCAGTGAGACTGGTAACTAAATAATTGCATAAGGGTGGCTGGGCAGCGATGTCTGGAATGAGACCATAGAGTCCAAATAGGGGGAGTCATTCAGAAAAAATGAAAGGAGAAGAAATTACCTGGGCAGTGAGGTTGGAAAGGATAAGGTAGTTAGACAGTTGGGAAACATTGAACTGCCGATGCATAAAGGGTTGATGCTTCCCAATCAGGGACGGTATGGGAGGTTGAGTGAGGCAGATGGCCGCTCAGCCAGAAAGTTAGCCTCTGTCTCCCCGATGCTCCCTGTATTTTCTGACATTCAGAGCACAGGCTAGTATTACGATCATCATCATCATCATTATGTCTATAGCTGGGCATATTTTGAGTATTATTGGCCCTGTTTTTCTCTAAGAAAAGATCAGTTTAACCTAAATATTAGGAATATATGCTGGATGGTCAGAGAGACCTAGGTTTGAATTTTAGGTCTAGTCCAAGATTTGGGTATGGACTAAGTACCTGGCCTTTACCTACCTCTAGTTTATGATGAAGACCTGGAAACTCACAAATAAAAACTATCTTTAATTTCTTTTCACTGAGCCCCCAAACAATACTAGGTACATATAGATGTCCATTAATTACTAATTGGCCTCTTGGTCAAGAATCACAAGCATCCTTGAGAGACGTTTCCATTAGCATGTTGATGCGAACTTAGTCCCTTTACATCCTTAGCCTGCTTCCTTAGTTTCTACCTTCTGCCTAGGAATGTTCTCTGGTTCAGGAATGATGTTTTTCAGATGAGAAATATGTTCAAATAATTTGATCCTGACTTGTCATAGGACATCAATGTACAGACATGTAAAGGCATACTGAAGAAAATAATAATTATATAGTTAATAAATGATCTATGCTGTAAAATGAGCAACGTATGAAATGAGGACTCTCCCAAGATCTCCAGTATTTACACCATACCGTAGAGTATGGAGATGGTACTCCATTTCCTCAAAGGATGCTCAGAATCAAACTCACAGCCTCGTGGCTGCTCCAATCTCACGTGTGGCCCCACGTCACAAGAAAGACCTGTTCGTTCCCTGTGACAGAGCCTGGCCATGGGAAATGAAACTCTCATCCTGCTTAGGATCCTGAAACAGTGACCAGAGGAAAAGAATGGGGACTCCAATCAACTAAACGCCATGTCTGGGGAAACTTGCTTTCTTAGATCTGACAATTCAAGGCTTCCAGAATCTGGTCTCCAAAATCCAGCTGAATCCTCAGCTCTCAAGGAATTCATCCTCAGAAGTGAATGTCTTAATGTCCACTTTGAAAACTTTATGACTTTTTTTCCCCCATAACTCGCTAAAGTGCTGGGGCCTGAGTCTTTAGCCAAAATATTTTCCTCCTTCTCACTGTGGCCTGATGTCTCCCCCAATTTAATCAAGCCCAAGGGTCTTGCAAACACTGCAGCTAACAAATAGCCAAAAAAAAAAAAAAGGCAGCGCTCGTTAAGGGAAAGAAATGGTTAGTGTGAAATTTAACAGAATGGTATGAGTGATAATAAAAACATATATTGAAAACTCAAAATCAGTAAAGAGAACATACACCTGGTTTGCAGCGATAGAGACTGTGTTTGTTATTATTAAAGATATTCAGAAGATTACTAGGTACAAGTGTATCTTTTCCTCTAATGACGCTCTCAAAAGCTGTGACAAAAAGCGTTCTGTGTGACTGCCCAAGGTCAACTCTTGAGACAACTGAGATAGCTTTCATCCAAGTCAACTCCAGGATTCACTTCTTGGGACAAAATTGGATGGCATTATCAAAGCAAAAAATGAGATTGTTTCTCATAGTGGAAAGCTTTGAAATAAAGAGTGTTTGACAGTAACAGGTGAGAGGCCGAGGGTATTCTGCAATCTGAGCCTGTTTTAAAGGGGCCCCAATTTTGCCAAAAAAAAAAAAAAAAAGCTATCAACAAACCACCGCTACAACCCAGTGCAAGCCTGCTCTCTCTGTAGTGGGATTGGGTAAGAAACACTGCGGTTTGGAGTGTCTGATTTTGGCTAACGTTTGAAAAAAACTAAAAGTGTTCACACTGAGCTCTGAGCTACATATAGAATTGGTGAATCATCGTATTGTACACCTGAAACTAATATAACACATGTTCATTATCATTGGATTTTTAAAATAAAAATAAAAGGTGCTGGCGCTATAAGGCTGAGATTGCACAAAGGCCAGTGCTCAAAGCAGAACGGGACATTATGATGTCAGGGGTGGAGAACAGGAGAGAAAACCGTCCCAGGGCTGTCTACTCTGCCACCTCTGTGGAGAGCGGTGCGCCGGGCCTCTGTCTACTCTGACTCTACATGAGTGGTTCAAATATCCTGGAGGGTGGCTGTGTCCTCAGGAATCTGTCAAAACTATGGTGATGCTTTCTTCTTTGTGGCTTCTCCCAGTAAGTCGCGGGACAGTAAGATGAACCTCTTTGGGGACCTATTGGTCCTTCTTGTTAAAAGCGACTAATCACCTAGGTTTTCTGGCCAGTGGACTGCTAGGATACATGGGGTGAAGCAGTAGAAACCGACTCTGATGAACTTGAGAGGAAAGGAAAAGGATATGGTGGAAGGCTATGGGATGGCCAAGAGATTGAGGGCAAGGCTGAGAGACCGGGCCTTGGGAAGAAAAGGGACAGGGGACATCTGAGCAGCCAGCAGCAGGAACATTCTCTTCAAGAGACTTCCATCTCAGGAACTAGCATGGTGATGATTTGGCTCCAACTAACATTCCCAAGAGAGAATCTTCTTGGCCCGGCTTGACCAAAGGGAGGCAGGGCCTTTTGATTGCTGAGCCTACAAAGATGGAAGGCAACGGGGGGGGGAGGGGTGGGGGAGAAGTGGCAGTGGTGGGTTTAGCTTTGGTGTCTCATGTCCACCTCATGGATGGCACTGACACTCTCACCTCTCCCTGGTTCTCTTTCAGTCATCAAGAAAATTTTTTCCCATCACGTTCTTCGGCTCCATCTCCTGGATCGCTGTGTTCTCTTACCTGATGGTCTGGTGGGCACACCAGGTAAGACCTTGCAAAGAACGCCCGTCTGCCTAGCTCTGCTCGTGGTTGCCAAAGGGCTCGTCAATGTGTTTGCTTCCAGAAAGTGTCAGAATACTGTTGTGTCTGACGAGACAAGGCACATATTCCAGGACTAGAAAATTTTACCCCCACTGAACTTTCCCCATGGCTCCTGGCCTTTTCTCGTGGCGGGGAGTCAAATCAGCATAATCCTGGACATCCGTCTGGAGGAGGTCACCCCGACTCTTCTTGCCCTCTGTAGCCTGAATCCAGGCCTACCCAGATCTGGGAGAAATGTCAAGGTTTTGCCTGACTCCATGATACTTATTTCCTCTGGGGCAGCCACTCACCTCATGCTCTCACCAGCCTTTCAGATTGGCTCTAGGAAGAGACCTGAGACAAAACAGCCTCTTCCTTGAACCGCAGTTTGCTTATAATGATGATATTTTGCTTTTACCACTTTGAACTCAGTGCCAGTCCTAGTGACCATCCCAAGAATAAACTCTCGGAAATTGTTTGTTGTAACACATGGATGAAAGAATGCAGTGCAAACATTTCACATTTTAAATAAATAAATTTTAAATAGTGGTCACCGTTATTGATTGACTAGGTACCAGATGCTGGATAATTCATATCACTTCATCCTCATGATCTTGACATTCACCCTGTACAGAGGCACAAATTCCACAAAGGAGGCGCTATTATTATCTGTACTTACAGATAAAGGAGTTAGGCTTAGAGCT
Source organism: Nasua narica (assembly GCA_028533885.1). Classification (NCBI taxonomy): domain Eukaryota; kingdom Metazoa; phylum Chordata; class Mammalia; order Carnivora; family Procyonidae; genus Nasua; species Nasua narica. The sequence continues at coordinate 37,504,186 of CM052813.1, read as the reverse complement.
AATATTAAAATTGCTCGGGATCATGTAGGTTTAAATAACAGAACTGAGATTGTAACCCAGGGCTCTGAAACTCCAGAACCCATGTTTTTCTCCTCCATTATAATCTACACAAATTTCAAACTTCCCACTTGTATTCTTTGTTTGATATAGTCCTAAAATATATATCATATACATCTGAAAAAGCGCTGCTATCCAGGTTTTATATATATACATTTTTTAAGCCTTCTTAAATCTCAATAATAGAAAGGTAAGGGGCACCAGACTAGCTCAGTGGGCAGAACATGTGACTCTTCACCTCAAGGTCATGAGTTCAAGCCCCACGTTGGATGTGGAGCCTACTCAAAAAAAAAAAAAAAAAAATCATAGAAAGGCCGCCGAGCATCTATGGGCATCCTAATGTTTAAGATAGACAAAAGATTTGAATAGATATTTCACCAAAGATAGGCCAATGGATTATAAGCACAAGAAAAGGTGCTCATTATTTCCTAGAGAAATGCAATTCAGTGCCACAATGAGATGCACTTTGCTGTCACTTAGGATGGATATAATCAAAAAGACAGACAATAGCAAGTGTTGGAGAGGATTTACAGAAATTGGAACCTTTACATATTGACAGTAAGAATGTAAAATAATGCAACCACTTTAGAAAACAGTTTCACAGTCCACAAAATGTTAAGTATAGAGTTACGGAAGGACTCAGGGATTGCACTATCTGGATACCCAGGAAAGATGAAAACATCCACACAAAAATTTATCCACACACGTTCACAGCAGCATTATTCATAATTGCCAAAAAAGTGGGCACAACCCAAATGTCCATCAACTGATGAATGGATACACAAAATGTGGTCTATCCATACAATAGAATACTATTCCACAATAAAAAGGACCTAAATATTGTACACGCTGTATGCGAGTGAACCTTTAAAATATTATGCTAAATGAAAAAGCCAGTCACAAAAGATCACATGTTGGAATGAGTCCATTGATATAAAATGTGAAAAGTAGGCAAATCTATAGAGACAGAAAGGTAATGGTTGCTTAGGTTTGGGAAGGCTGGAGGGAATGGGGAATGACTGCTAATGGGTACAGGGTTTTTTCCTGGGATGATGAAAAAGCTCTAAATTTAAATTATGGTGATAGCTCTCGAAGTCTATAAATATGCTTAAATATTCAATTATATATACAGTTTAAGTAACTGAGTTTTATGGTATGGGAATTGTATCTCGAGAAACAGTGTTTAAAAATAAACATAAGGGGCACCTGGGTAGCTCAGTCGGCTAAGCGCCCAACTCTTGATTTCAGCTCAAGTCACAGTCTCAGGATTGTGAGATGGAACCCCGTTTCATGCCCTGGACTGGGTGTGGAGCCTGCTTGAGATTCTCTACCTCCCTCTTCTCCTCCCCTTCCCCCACCGCCCCGCCCCACTCGCAGGATGGGCTCGCTCTCTTTAACGAAATAAAATAAACATGAGATACTATGTTCACAACCACTAGGATGCCTATACTCAAAAACCCAGACATGTTGATGACAATGTGGAGAAATAGGACACAGGACTGCATGCATTTACCAAAACTCACAGAACTATACACTTTTTTAAAGGATGAGTTTTATTGGATGTAAAATTAGACTTTGCTGTATGTAAATCATACCTTAATTTTTTAAAAAAAAAAAGAAAAAGAACATATAACATCATTGAAAAAAATCCACTGGAACTGTCAGTATTATTCCTAAAAGATACTTAATATTATTCCTATCCTAGTTATTTGATGATGTTTGACTTCAGATTATTCTTCCTGGATATTTCCTTTTTCTTTCTTTCTTTCTTTCTTTCATTCGTTTGTTCGTTCTTTTTTTTTTCTTTTTTTTTTTTAAGATTTTATTTATTTATTTATTTGACAGAGAGAAACACAGCAAGAGAGGGAACACAAGCAGGGGAGTTGGGAGAGGGAGAAGCAGGCTTCCCGCTGAGCAAGGAGCCGAGCCCGATGCGGGGCTCATTCCCAGGATCCTGGGATCATGACCTGAGCCAACGCAGATGCTTAACGACTGAGCCACCCAGGTGCCCCTCTGCCTGGACATTTCTAAAAAACTGCGACCCCCGCGAAGAAGTTCCCCTTGCCCCAAAGGCATGCTTTTCCACATTCATTGAGAGTCATTTGCCACCAATATTGGCCAAAAACCACTGCAGAAGATGAGCGGCTTCTCAGTCTCCAGATTGCCAGGCTAGAAGGACTGTTTGCCATTTATAAAATATAATTGTTTTTCTTATTAATTATTTTTATTGGGCGCCTGGGTGGCTTAGTGGGTTAAAGCCTCTGCTTTCTGCTCAGGTCATGATCCCAGGATCTTGGGATTGAGTCCTTCATCGGGCTCTCTGCTCAGCAGGGAGCCTGCTTTCCCCTCTCTCTCTGCCTGCCTCTCTGCCTCCCTGTGATCTCTCTCTCTCACTCTGTCAAATAAATAAATTTTAAAAATAATAGCAATTATTATTTTTATTCTTTAAAAAAGTATTATTATTTTTATCCTCTCATGTACTGATAAAGAAAAAAGTGCGGGTTTTTTCTCACTTGTTTTCTAGATAGCTCTCTCTAGCCATTCTAGAAAACATCTTCCTAGAGGCTGCCATCTTTTTCTTTCCTTTTTTTTTTTTTTAAAGATTTTATTTATTAGGAAAGAGAGAGAGTGAGAGAGAGCATGAGAAGGGAGAAGGTCAGAGTGAGAAGCGGACTCCCCATGGAGCTGGGAGCCCGATGTGGGACTCGATCCCAGGACTCCGGGATCATGACCTGAGCCGAAGGCAGTCGCTCAACCAACTGCGCCACCCAGGGGCCCCTTTTTCATTCCTTTTTAATGATTATCTTAATTCCATGCTCTTGCTTCCTTTTCATTCTCTTGCAGAAAAATACAAACACAATGCCTAGAACAATAATAATTACCAAAGGCCCAGGAATATAAAGTATGTAAAGAGAAACCTTACTTTCTAGTAATGAATGAGAAGCTTCCTTTTCTTTTCTCCTATAGAAATGGCCTTGTCTTTTAAGACATCCAGACAGCTGATCAAAATGGTAGATTCTGTTCTAAGAAGTCTAGCTCTAATTCTGTTGCTTGTACTTTTGAGCTACAAAAGCCAGAAAGGTAACAAATGCACCTTTTAGTGCTCAATTGTTTTGTTATCCACAGCCTTACTTACAATAAATGCTCTTTGATATCATTATTTAGCTACTGTTTGGCCAAAAATAAATGCCCTTTACATAAAATGCTTCATAGATTTTTTCCTTTAGTTTTTGTTACTTTTTATTGTTTTTGCATCGAGAAATTAATAAGTTTATTGAGTTAACCCAATAACCCAAGTTTATTGGGTTAACATATAACCATAACATATGGTTAAAATCCATCCTGCATCGAATAGGAGAAGTTAATTCTGAGAGTCAGACACAACCTTGTGTCTCATTTCACCAATATGACATTGTTACAGTTCCTCCTTCCGCGATTTTCAGAGCAGCAATGGATTTGGATTCTGAGTGGCCCCACCATCAACTTCTGTTAGAAAACAAAAGAATGCCGCCCCCCAGAGACAGGCTGATGTCCTTTCTAGCTCTGACTTCTCTGATGCTGCTGATTCAATCAGTGCTGTCCCATCCCTGCACCTGGCATCTTGCCTCTAACTCACTAAAAGCCAAATGCAGTGAAACATTCTTAAAATGAGACTAGCTCTCAGTCAGCGAAGCGTTTCTAGGAGCCACACAGATTCACCAGGAGTTGGATGAACAATAAAAAGTCTTCATTATCCTGGGGATTTCCCACATCAGAGACTGACGCCTATTAACCAGCTTTGGTCTCTGCAGCCAGAACCCAGTGGCTGCAGTCTGATACGTTAGAAAGAGAAAGGAGTAGGGTCTGAGTTAGAGTAGCTGATAATTATTGAATATCCTGACACTATGCTATTTGCTCTGTCTTGTCATCACATATAATCATCACGACAGCTCTGAGGGTGGATGTTTTTATCCCCATCCTACCAATGAGGAAAACTGAGGCTCAGGGAAGTTGGCTACCAGGTACTGGGAGCAGCAAGCGACGATTGGCATCCAGGTCTCCTTGTGTCAAGCCGTCCCTCTTAATCACACCACCAAACCACCCCTCTTCGATTTCTGCTTTTTTTTCTGTCTATAGGAGGCATTCAAACTCTAAATAGAAGTGTTGTTTTAAAATAGTCACTGCTTTAGAACTCCCTCAAAGAATCAGCCTATTTATTGGGGATGACAGTCATTCAGTCAGCATCTTCAGAGTCTCTGAAAATGTTTCACTCCACATCGGACCCAAAAAATAGGTCATCAAGGAGAGTTCTCCTCCGATAGGGCACTCGTATGCAGAACTCTTATTTAATTTTCTGCGGAGAATTGGTGGAAAACGTGCCAGTAAAATCACCGAAGTCTGTAGATTGACTGATTTTTTAAAAAGATTTTATTTATTAATTTGACGGAGAGAGAGATCACAAGTAGGCAGAGAGGCAGGCAGAGAGAGAGGAGGAAGCAGGCTCCCCGCTGAGCAGAGAGTCCAATGCAGGGCTCGATCCCAGGACCCTGAGATCATGACCTGAGCCGAGGGCAGAGGCTTAAACCCACTGAGCCATCCAGGCACCCCTAGATTGACTGATTTATTCAGCAAATAGATATTGAGAGTCTACTAAATAACAGGCAATATTCTGCGAATTAAGGACACGACAGTGATCAAAGCAGTGATTTTGCTCACATGGACTTCCTTCCTTTCTTTCTTTCTTTTTCTTTCTTTTTCTTTTTTTAAGATTTTACTTATTTGAGAGAGAGAGAAGGAGAGAGTGGGGCTGGAGGAGGAGCAAGAGAGAGGGAGAAGTAGACTCCCCGCTGAACAGAGAGCCTGATGCAAGGCTCGATCCCAGGACCCTGAGATCATGACCTGAGCTGAAGGCAGAGGCTTTAACCCACTGAGCCACCCAGGTGCCCCCATGGACCTCCTTTCTGATGGGGAACAGTGAATCTTTGCTTCATGAGGCCAGGATAAACTACTTTAGCTAGCCAGCCTCTAAAGGCAACCTGACCATCAAAACAAAAATAGCTCCCAACTCTGCTTTTAAGTTAGTGGAAACCAAGCTATTACTCAGAAATCACAAAAGGTATTTAAAAACGAGTTATATTCAATTCCCTAAAAACCCTTACTCTTACATGTTACTCTGGCCCTCTGAATTTTTTTTCCAAAAACGACGAATGTCATCGAGCAGGCTGTTGAAAACCAAATTGAAAACATTAGCTTTAAAGTTTTCAGAACTGCAGTTCGCCAACTCCAGAAAATGCATAAAGCTTTTAAAAGTCCCAAGAAGACTCAAAAAAGTTGCTCAAGATAATGGAGAAGCAATATAAATAAGAGAAAGAAGAGGAGAGGAGAGGAGAGGGGAGGGGAGGGGAGGGAAAGAGAAGAGAAGAGAGAGAAGAGGAGAGGAGAGGAGAGAGGAGAGGAGAGGAGAGGAGAAAGAGGAGAGGAGAAGAGAAGAGAAGAGAAACCTCCATCTGAGGGTAGACCAGCTGTCCAAAATAGACTTCATCAGTGTTAGAAGGCAAAGACTGAAATAAAACATAATAAACATCCCCTGTTGCTTTTCAGTAATGTTGTACTATTTGCAAAGGGCTTTTCTACAAATGATCTTTTCAGTCCTCGCAACCACCTTGTAAGGTAGGTATTATCATCCCCACTTTAGGGATAAGAAAGCAAGGATCGGGGGGGGGGGGGGGTCCTGGGTAGCTCAGTGGGTTAAAGCCTCTGCTTTCAGCTCGGGTCGTGATCTCAGGGTCCTGGGATCGAGCCCTGCATCGGGCTCTCTGCTCAGCAGGGAGCCTGCTTTCCCCTCTCTCTCTCTCTCTCTCTGCCTACTTGTGATCTCTCTCTCTGTCAAATAAATAAATAAAATCTTAAAAAAAAAAAAAAAAAAGAAAGCAAGGATCGAAGACATTACACAATTGGTTAACTTAACACTAGGTCAAGTTCTTAATAAATACCAGAGCCAGACCTTGGACTTGTGATTCCCTGACTGCTGGTTTCTCCACAACTGCCTGGCTGATTTACAGTCCTGTTTTACCAAACCCCCAAACACCCCAAATCAACACTACAGAAACAGTAGTCTGAACATGTTTAAGAGTGAGTTACAGACACTAGGAGATGGCAAAGAAAAAATGGGAACACTTAACCTTAGCCTCCATCCTTAACCTTCAGTTACTAATCCAAAGGCAAATCTGCGACAGGATTTGGTACTATTGTCAGACACTGGCCCCTGGAGCCAATGGCCAGTTGGGTTTTAGAACTCTCTTCTTCTGCCTCCCTTGCTCAGCGCTCACAGGCATCATATAGAGACTGCATTCAAGCCCCCTATAGCTCTTCCCTGCGATTATCTGTTGAATCCTCCTGTGAACATTCCTGATCTCTTGGGTCTGAATACGATTAACGTATGAATTCTTCTATGGCACTGATGCGGCTCACTCTTCTTGATCATCTCAGACCCCCTGCAGAGTGGAGGGATTATTTTAAAGGGAGTTGTGGGATCCCTGGGTGGCGCAGTCGGTTACGCATCTGACTCTTGGTTTTGGCTCAGGTCATGGTCTCAGGGTCGTGAGACGGAGCGTGGCTGGCTCCTTGCTCGGCGGGGAATCTGCTTGAGATTCTCTCTCCCTCTCCCTGCCCTTCCCACTTATGCATGCTGCTCTTGCCTTCTCTCTCTCTCAAATAAATTAATAATTTTTTTTTTTTAAGAAATGGAGTTGCATGGAAACGTTTGTGGGTTTGTTCGTTTTGTGACTTCAAACACTCATATGTGTCCCTGTCATTACTTTTAGGTTGGAGAGACCATTGGCATTAGTGAAGAGATTATGGGTCTGACCATCTTGGCTGCTGGGACCTCCATCCCTGATCTTATCACCAGTGTCATAGTGGCCCGGAAGGGGCTTGGGGACATGGCTGTGTCCAGCTCTGTTGGAAGCAACATTTTTGACATCACTGTGGGGTGAGTAGAGACAGTTCCGTGAAGGTGCACACACCGGCTCTATCACTGTCTTTGTCTTCTGAGAGACTGTGAAGACACGACCAGGATCTCTGAGCCCAAAATTAACCAATGCCAATAGAAAGCAAACACTGGGAGTACCATTCAATTTCACTGACTCCATTTTTCATCCTCAGAGAACTTAAAGAAGAATAAGTCATCCCTAGGTAGGCAGAAACACATGCCTGCATACGGAGTGGATATTGTAGGAAATACTTTAAGAATTTTGCTTATATGGGTGCCTGGGTGGCTCAGTGGGTTAAAGCCTCTGCCTTCAGCTCAGGTCATGATCTCAGGGTCCTGGGATCGAGCTCTGCATCGGGCTCTCTGCTCAGCGGAGAGCCTGCTTCCCTCTCTCTCTACCTGCTTCTCTGCCGACTTGTGATCTCTCTCTCTCTCTGTGTCAAATAAATAAATAAATCTTTTTTAAAAATCCCATCTCCGTCTTTGGAAAAGGCTGGCGGGTTTAGCATTATCACTTATGTATGCTGGTAAAGATATTCTAGGTTTTTCAGGGACGCCTGGGTGGCCCAGTCAGCTGAGTATCTGCCTTCGGCTCCAGTCATGATCCCAAAGACCTGGGATCAAGCCCCACATCGGGCTGCCTGCTCACCAGGGAGCCAGCTTCTCCCTCTGCCTGCCTCTCCCCCACTTTGTGCTCGCTCTCCCTCTCTCTCTCTGACAAATTAAAAAAAAAAAATCTTAAAAATAAAAAAATAAGATATTCTAGGTTTTTTTGAAAGTCAGAAGATGAGATCTATTCTTCCAGTTAAGCAAACTAGAGTTCTCGATAACGAGTAATCTCTAAAGTGGATCAGACTGGGATGCTCTTATTTCTGTCTTTTCATTTAACTTTTCAGAAGTAAAAGGAGTCAGAGAAATAACGCCGAATGAGAACCCCTGAGAAAGTAAGACGTGCGATGTGATCCTTATGTTCCCAGAACCGAGCTCTTGACACTTGAATTTAGAAACTATGGATCTGGGGCGCCTGGGGGGCTCAGTTGGTTGAGCGACCGCCTTCGGCTCAGGTCATGATCCTTGAGTTTCAGGATCGAGTCCCACATCGGGCTCCCAGATCCGCGGGGAGTCTGCTTCTTCCTCTAACGTTCTCTCCTCTCATGCTCTCTCTTACTTTCTCTGTCTCTCAAATAAATAAATAAAATCTTAAAAAAAAAAAAGAAAAAGAAAGAAACTATGGATCTACTTTGGCATCGAATATCTTGAATGTTATTCTCTCTTATACCTTTGCGTTACCTACGTTTTCTCATTCAGTGTCTGCTTTGTGTACTCGATGTACACTTTTTTTAAAGATTTTATTTATTTATTTGACAGAGAGATCACAAGTAGGCAGAGAGGCAAGCAGAGAGAGAGGGGGAAGCAGGCTCCCTGCTGAGCAGAGAGCCCAATATGGGTCTCGATCCCAGGACCCTGAGACCATGACCTGAGCCGAAGGCAGAGGCTTTAATCCACCAAGCCACGCAGGAGCCCCTCTATGTACATTTTTATCCATTTAAGCCACACAGTGATCCTATGACATATGTGTTATGATCCCCATTTTTCAGATAAGGAAACTGAAGGGCACAGAGTTCACAAAACCAGGAAGTGAGATAGCTGGGATTTGGACAGTCTGTGCTCTCCACCGACCGAGACTCTGCATAAAACACTGCCCTGAGCTCCCACCGTCTCAACCACCTTTGAATTCCAAAGGTTCCCTCTCCTGCCATATTTCCTTCCTTTGCAAGCCACTCTCACTCAAGATTCTTTCCCTCTTGTCTGTCTGGAAAACTCCAATTTACCCTACCAATGTCAAATGCCAGCTTCCCTGATGCCCTTGGCCCTGACTGAGGGCTCTTGCTCCTGGGAACTCTCTCCAAATCATACTCTTGTCATGGTCATGGTCATGGTCATGGTCATGTTTATCAGTCTGCCCACTTGACTGTGAACTGCTCAAGAGCAACAGCTCCCCAAAGCCTCATCCAATGCCTAAGGCATGGTGGTGCCTCGGCAAATGTTTGCAGACTGACTGAATGAACGTATGAATGAATGCCTTAAAAGGTAGCTGTCTGATTGGAAGGGGATCTCTAGTAGAAACAGTATTTCTCAGTTGCACTGCTTATATATTTAGAGTAGTTTTTGTGGTCAATCTCCTGTAAAAAGGAAAATAAAATGGGCTTAGTGTAGAGAGAGAAAATCCTACAGATTAGGGAATTGATCATAAGGCCCATTCGTCATGTTTTTGAAAAATAAACATTCTAGGGAATTGCAAGATGCTAATGTTCACTGTTCTTAAATTGTATATATAGTCACAGGTTAAAGGAAAGTGTAAGGGAAAATAACCCCTAACCCTACTACCCAAGAGCAAGATTTCATTTTTGTATGTTCTCTTCCAAATATTTCACAATGTTTTCTTCGTGAATATTCAGTTTTGTCCTTTTGGAGGGTTTTTGTTTTTCTTTTCCACTTGAAAGCCGTTTATGCCTAGCACAATGTAGGCATCTATTAATTAATAAACTGTTTTTCTAAGTTTTTTTATAACTCTCATAATTAACAGCTTCGAAGCATAATATCACTTCGAAATATTTCACCCTGTTGCTTTTCAGTTTAGCCACAATCTTTTTTATTTTTTCCAATTTTCGGCAATTGTGGGTACTTTGATGAAAACCTTTATGCAGAAAACCTCCTCTTTTAATTATTTTTATTAGGATAAATTCCTCCAAGAAGTATTAATGAATTAAGTGAGCATTTTAATGGCCATTGATGTATACTTTTCAAAAAGAGTTTATACCAATTAATGAACTTTTTAGCACTATATTGAGTATAAAAGATATTTCATAGTCTTGCTGGCTTTTTTCTTTTGCTTATAATATTAATACATACTCATGTATTAATACATACTAAAAGATTTAGAAAATACATATAAAGCATAAATAAAAGTCAATGATAATCTACCACCCTGTTTTAGTTCATATATAGTTTATATTATTGAAATTACATTGCTATTTTTTATATACATCCTTCATTTCAACTATAGAATTACATCATGAGTATTTGCCTATATCTTTATAAGCTTATGATTTTTAATGACTATATAACATTACCTCAACTTAATAGTTTGCTACTTAACTAGTTTTTTCTTATTAGAGAGTAAGGTATCCCCAATTTTTCACTACTCAAAGTAAGACTGAAATGATCATTTTTCTGAATAAAGTTATATATGCAAGTACTTTATATATTATATAATATTTAATATTTTAAATTTTTAATTTAAATTTTTTTAAAAAATTAAGTATTTAAAATAAAATAAAAATAATAAGTATTTATTTATTTATTTATTTATTTATGAGAAATAAGTGAGAGAAAGTGAGAGTGAGTGAGGAGTGAGTGAGCACAGGCAGCAGCGGGGCAGAGGAAGAGGGGGGGAGAAAGAGAGAGAATCCCAAGCAGACTCCATATACAGAGCAGAGCTGGACCTGGGGCTCAATTTCACAACCCTGACATCATGACCCCATCCGAAGTCAAGAGCCCGATGCTTATTCGACTGAGCCACCCAGTGCCCCAACATTCTTGATCCCTGACAATAGAAATTGATAGATCAAAAGGCATGAAAAAATGTAATTTTTCCTACAGAGGGATTTTACCCATTTGTGGTGCCATCAAGCACAACTTCACCAATACTGGATGTGTATGTGCACACGTGTACGTCTCACTTAATAAGAGTACAATGGTTTTGGTCTTTTTCTTCCTAAGAGACGGGAAGTACGGAAGAAGAGCTCCCCAGAACAAGTCCCTAGTAGAGGTTTTCATGTTTGTACCATCTCCTCTCAAGCCCACTTCCTCAACACACACACACATGCCCACTCCCTCTTTTCCTGACTTTCCATTACTGACGTCAGGATGGCAGGGCTCCCCCCTGCTGCTGAGAGCGGGAACTGCACCTCGTGCCCAGACCGGGCCTGTGGAACCCCTCCCCTCCTGGCACTGTGCTGGAAGTTGGCGCCTCCCAGCCAGGCTCTAGTGAGCAAAACACCTGTCTTGATTGTCATGAGGCAGTTGCATCAATCACTTCAGCTTGGCCCAGGTTAAATATGTACCCAGATGGTGCCTGCGTGTGCCAGGCCCTGGGGATTCCAAGATGCATGACTCAAGGGCTCTGCCTTCACCTGCTCCCTCCAGGGAAGGAGACCAGATGTGTAAACTCACGACCCCTTTCACCTCATTATTTCTCTCAAGCTATTTGCTTTTCCTCTGGAGAACTTCATGCTCCAAAAGAGCACCTCATCTTCCATTTCTCTGAGGTTAGGCCAAAACCGAATCTCATTAGCCAAAGGCTAAGACCTTGCAGAAGCCTCAACCAGCTAGGCGGCTGGGTCCATGTTTCCCCAGCCAATGTTCCATCATTAGGCTCAATGGATAGCACTGCATTTCACCCAGCCGCTTGGAGATGCACAGGCCACGTGGGTCACGTGCTGTCGGCCATTTTCCTCTCTCACAGAGTCCTAGCTCACTCCCAAGGAGCACCTGACAGTTGACTTTTCTGATGTCTTCCAGAATCGCCACTCTGGAGAGAAAACAAAAGATGTTACCAGATTTTTAGAAGTCAAATGCAAAGGGAGAGAGCAGGTATAAAAATACATAATAAAGTTTTCAAAAATCACATCACAAATTTAAGATACTGTTTTCCTCAGATTTTTCAGGAAGACCAATTTTTAGTCAAAAGGTTGTCCCGTCTTTTCCAAAATAAATCTCAGGCAGCTAAATCATATACCATTTATTTTCACTAGCTGATAGATTATTAATTAAGTCATTGCTATTCCTTGTCTCCATCCCTAAATAAAATGTTGCCATTTTCACCGCTGATTTCTATGCCTTTTCTCCATTTGTTTGCTCCTTCTCCTGCCCTGGATAAATCTCCAGTTCACCTTTTTAGGGTAAGAAAGAAACACACAATTATTTCAAATCCCATTCGGAAATCACTTGCGGTGGTCTTACTAGTCTTCTGGAGTGCGACGGTGGCTCAGTCGGAGAAGCGTCTCACTCTTGGTTTGGGCTCAGGTCATGATCGGGTCTTGGGATCAAGCCCACGCTTAGCTCCGAGCTTAAGATTCCCTTTCCCTCTCTCTCCCCCACTGCCCCTTCCTCCACTTATGCTCGTTCTCTCTCTTTCTCTAAAGATAAGTAAATAAAGGCATCTGAGTGTACAGTGGATTAAACATGGGACTCTTGATTCCGGCTCAAGTCGTGATCTCAGAGTCCTGAGATCGAACCCCGAGGTGGGCTCTGTGCTCAGTGCATAGTCTGCTTAAGACTCTCTCTCTCTCTCTCTCTAATAAATCAAACTTTAAATAAATAAAAAAAAATTATTTAAAAATCACCTGCAGTGGTCACACCTTTGATCTTACTCAGCCATAGAATAAATTCTCTCTTCTCCCTAATTCAGTCAGGAAATAGATAAAGGTTTTTGAAGGTCACCTGACTTCCTTATGTGATTTCCTGGGCCGACCTCACACAAGTCATAGTGAACCTAACCAGACACTCTCCTCAGATTATAGATTCCAAGAAGCTGACGCTGTGCCAATATGGCTTCTTCAACATGTCTGACCACTCCCCCGTCTGTCCCTCACAGGCTCCCGCTGCCCTGGCTCCTGTACACCATCATTCACAAGTTCCAACCAGTGGCTGTCAGCAGCAATGGCCTCTTCTGTGCCATCGTCCTCCTCTTCATCATGCTGCTCTTCGTCATCCTCTCCATTGCTCTCTGCAAATGGCGGATGAACAAAGTGCTGGGCTTCATCATGTTCGGCCTCTACTTTGTGTTCCTGGTGGTCAGTGTCCTCCTAGAAGACAGAATTCTTGTGTGCCCTGTCTCCATTTAGTAGGAAAAGCCATATCTTGAACTAACAGCATGGATGGTCCCTCCCCGCCCTGGGTTCTAGGCTCCTCGACTTCTCCAGAGGAGGCAGCTAGCACACACGGCCATGGGCATTTCAAAGCATCCCTCCTTGGCGGACTTGAGGTTGGATGGACTCACAGTGGGCCCACTCATTTCACAAGCTGCTGCCAACCTTGCCTACCGAAACAGCTTCATGCAAGAGATCACGCAAGAACCGTCCATTTGGGGCTTCTCTCCATTCACCACTGACAGGTACTCCTCGCTGGTCGGAGGTACATTCATTGTAACGATGCAAACAATGACAGAGGTTCTCTCTCTATATACGTACAAAATATACAAATTATAAATAGATGCACATGAACACACCCCTGCCTGTTCCTGTATTATACCTCTCCTTTCCTACCTATAGAGTAATACATACCTGTATACAAAGAAAAATTTTATATATAAACACACACACACACACACATATATATATATAAATACAAATGCATCTTTTCAGGGATAGCTCTAGTATATTTATAGCACCTATTTGAAGAGGGACATCAGCCTTCAGTCTGAGCTTTACCTCTTAAGTGCAAAAGGTAAACTAATAGAATCACTGCTGTGACCTTCAGCCTACCTTGGACTTGGTGGGATCCCACCTGGTAAGGTGGATATTTTAGAGAAATCTGTTGTAGGAGGGAGGGCTTTGTGGAGAGGGCCTGTAGGGACCCTGAGATGAGATCTCCAAAACATTCCCACCGGCCAAATAGTGAAGACTATCTGCCCACCCGCAATGGGGCACACTGACCAAAACCCATGGGGTTACTTGGGACAGACAGAGGTAAAACCCAGACTGGGTGGATATTGCTTTAGGGGGGAGGGGAGCAGGGGAGAGGTGACCAGGGTTGCTTTTTTTGAAATTTTTTTAATCTATTGCCCCAGCATGCAAGTAGAAAATATAACTGCAAACCAAATTAGTGCTCTTCTAGGACAACGAGATTATATAAACTGAACCTATATTGTTCTAATGCATGTCCCATTATCATCCCCAAAAGAGGAGACAAGTCTAGCTGTGATTGTCCTTTAGGCGTATTTTGATGCTAAGGGCTCACATATAATCAAAATGCCTGCCAGGAGAGCCTGCCATATGTACTAAGAAGTATCATCGAGTAGAGGGGCTCAGTGGAACTTGCCACCTAATGGGAATGTAAGGGCGTAGTTCTTTAAAGCATCTGGTTCATAAAGGGCTTCAGTATCTAAAGAAATCATTATTCCACCAACAGAACTAAACTGATTCTGATCAATACTGCTTGGCTTGAGATAGCTTAGAGGTGTTTGGAAAGGCACTTACACACTCGGCGCACTTGGGAAGGTTTCTGAGTTCTCCGTGTAGTGGTGCCAGGACCAGGATTTGGTTAAAGCCCGTGCAAAATCTCTGTCTCTCCTTTCATCAGGACCCCATATGGGACTCCTTTGAGCAAAGAGTCCACTGAAGATTTCTTCACACTGCCCTCAAGGCAGTCACTCCTAGGGGTCTGATCTCCTGATTTTGCTCAGCATTCGTGTGACATTTTCATTTCATTCATTCCCCCCAATTCTGTTTAATACCTTGTATTATTTCTCAGGTCTATGTCCATAGAAAATGAAAAACATCCTGGGAGGGGAGGGGAAGGCAAACTCAATTGATGAAAAAACAGAGTTTCTCATTCCCCCAGGTCATGCTTTCCTTCCAATCAATTGAAAAAGTAAATAGAGGATGGCCCATTATTCTGCACTCATCTTCCATCCAAGGTGGCCCATGCCACGTATGGGCAACTATGCGAAATGTGTTCTTGTCTCCAGTGTAGTGTATCCCTGATGGCGGCTGTGATTCTGCTGTGGGCACGTCGTACCTCCTAACACGGGGAGAGAGTGGGCACAACTCACAGTTAAATACAGAGGGAGGGAGACCTGACAGCCCCAGATTAAGTATTCCTTCCACAAAACCCCAGCTCCCTCCACAGCGCATGGTGGTAACAGCGCCTGTCACTGCGCCTCAGCCTCACCCGCAAGCGGAAGTCGGAAGTCGCTTCCGGGGCAGAGGCTCTCTGGGAAAACAAGGAAGCAAGATGGCCGCCGCAGCGGGGGCGAGCCTTTCAGTCTCCCTGGCTTTGCCAAGTCAGTGGTCAGTTGCGTGGGAAAAGCCCGCATCTTCATCAAGGGCAGGGTGTTGTATTGAGGGAAGATTTTGTGCTACTTCCTTAGAGGGAAAGAGAGTGGGTAAGTGAACTTTTTGTCAAAACCTGCAGTGGTTCCCCACCCCCCACCCCGCACTTTAACTTAAAGGGGAGCAAACTAGGTCACTATGTGAGTAGGTATTATTGGCTGATCTGTTCTTTGAAGGAAGGTTTGGATAGGTGACTTTAACTCAGCTGTGGATCAACTGCATGAAACCAAAAAGGATGAGGGAGGCCCACGGTAGCCCCAGTCTTGTTCCAGCACCTGCTGATGCTTTCCTGCCCCCGCACTCCTTCCCAGTCATTCCCAGCTCACAGTGAAGACCCATCCAAGCGGCCACAGAGCATTTCATTCGCCTCAAGAGTTCCGCGTCACAGGAAATGTTGTGGCTGTTAAAAGTTGCACTTGAGGAGACAGGATTTATGAACCCATTCCGGCCCCCGTGAGGAGCACTGAGCACGACATACAACAGCCGTGTTCCCTGGCCGCCTGCTAGACAGGCCCCTTCCCCTCCACTGCTGTCCTCGGGATGTGTCTGTGAGGTCATGTGTTGGGCTGGGCTAAGTCCAGAGAGCGGTGTATAGAACACAAGAATTGCATTTTCAAGAATGCAATTTCAAGAATGCTTGAAAAGCCTTCAAATCACTAACATAATTCTAAGAAAGAACTTTCCTGAGCAGGTCATCTCTAGCACTTTCCCTGCATACCTGTGTATATACATATATAAATATAGCGTTATACCAGATCTATATGTACACACGCTGCGTCATCACCCTCTAACCTGTCACCTTCAGGATTCAAAAGCAGGGCACATCAAGCTAGTCCTAAGGAAGGAAAACAAAAGTCCCGCACAGCACCAACCAAAGGGAATATCTCTTTCTGATCTCTTAAAGTTTGTTCTGGGCATGTGTACGTACAAACCTGCACAGTATGGCCCTACCCCATATACTTTCCCACTCCAAGAGTAGAGTTACACTCTATGGAGATGGCCAGCGGTAGCCCCAGTGCTGACCGTACAGGCAGAGACTATACAACAGAAAAGCTTAGACTACAGATATTCTTGGCTTTCTTGGAGCAGGGTGTATAAGTATCGAAAATTCTAGAACCACTTTCTTGCTTCTTAACCTAAAACAAACAAGCCGTGCCTGGAGGGTTCCAGTCAGCCCCAGGAAACCAGGCAGGTCTTGCTTGCTGTCACCTCCCCTTTGGCCCCAGGCAGCCCCCGCACTGGAGAGCAAGCTGGCTCAAACCGAGAATGCCCAGGTAGAACGTTCTAAATTGCATCTGGAAATGCCCACGCTGGGTCCAGCTGCCTTCTGAACCTAACTAGTTCCCGAAGCGCTGAAGCTGGCGGTGAGATGGCGTCTATGTAGTCTCCGGGACCTGCACTGAGCCCAGATCAGGAAGCCACAGAATACGTGCACAGACCAAGGCATAGGGCTTTCTGTCATTTTGGCAGATGCGGCAGGATATCCTAAAGCCTGGCCCAGAAGATTATAAAAAGAGGCAGGCACTGATTCATAGTCAGGGAAAATGCTTTGTAAGGCTTCTAACAGGTGCCACCTGACGGGGGCCATTATAATTTATTTTCTAGGGAAGACATGAATCAGGTGCTTTGGAGGCCTTTCAGCAAAAACACAGCTGCCTCACTGATGAGACATTTGATAATATTAATGTACATCCCTTCCTAGGCAGGGAAAAGTTGGCAAACCCCCTACCAACGCTCACAGCTCTTAAACTCCTCCCTAACAGAGAGATGGGCGATGAGCCGTAAAGGGAAGCGTCCCCCCCACCCCCCCACCCCCCAATCCACCTTAAAAGAAAGCTGACCAAGCAAATGACAACAGCTAGAGCTGCTGGCCAGAGACACAGTTGGAGAAGAGGGGGGCTTCCGCTCCATGCTCGGCTGAGATTGCTGGGTTGGAATATGTGACAGGAGTCTGATGACCTATCTGAGTACAAGCATTTCTGGAAACTTCTGTATGCTTTCTTCCCTGCACCTGCCAACACACACACACAAACAAGATTACGAGGATGCCGTGCTTCCTTGTACCCAGACAGATTGTTACTCCAGCAATAAGTGGCCATATTAGAAGTGGCAACTCCATTCCAGAAGAAATAAAGGGAAACTGTCCTCAGGGTGATTTCTGGGGAATCAGAAGGCTTGATATAGAAGCTACTGCTCATACTGGTTAAGCCAGATCTCACATAAGCACCTGGCTTAATATTTTTAAAAAGACACATCCTCAACTTCTCAACCTCCCTCAGCAATATTGTCCTTAATTAGTAAGTAAGAGCTTTGCCATTAAAAGAGAATTGGGGGTGGGGAATGAAGCATAAAGAAAAGAAAGGAAAAATGTATTTACTTTTACTACAATTCCCGAGAAAACAAGGGTCACACTGATATATATCTCCCACGTAGTTTAAAATAATTACAAATTCCAGGGTTTTTCAACCAATTATAAGAACCTGCATAGAGTCCCAGATGAAAATATCTTCCCTTCTCTAGATGGCCTTGGGACCGAAAGGTTATGTGCCCCTGCCCCACTATTTCAGCTTAGCTTCCTGCCTCTCTTTGTGTATCTTTGTTAATTTCACAGCTTTGCATTCTTTGAACTATGTAACAAACAAACAAAGCGGAAAAAGGACCCTGCTCACCAGTCTATTACTTATCATTACAACATTGCAATGTTTTAGTTTTGGTTTTGGTTTTTTTTGTTGGTTCCCCCCACCACCTCCCCTACTTGACTGGGAGCTTTGAAACTGCCTGGGTTATGGCATGTGATTGCCAGAATTCAGGCATCTGTAGAAGGCAGAGGTGCCCTCTTGTTTGGTATGGAAATAACACATCTTCCCACTCACACACACCCCCTCCAAACAAAGTCTGCCGCTGCCCTTTTTCCATGCCTTCCGCACCCCCTGGGGGACCAGCCTTGCTTAGAACCACCTGAATTCCAAAGTAGACTTTCATCTGACTGGTGAACGTGTCCTTTAAAAACAGCAAGAGAGAGCTAAAAACGATAAAGTGAATCCACAAGTCAGCCAGTTTTTATAGAAACAAAAATGACCCTGTAATTACAGCTGAAGAGACATCTCTGTTCAAATTAGAGTACAAGGGAAACTGCATAGAACACTAACTTAAACCAGGGCACTCTCACTAAATGATTGATTGGCAGATTGGAAGACCTTAAAGAATTAAAAAAAAAAAAAAGATAACTACCTAAGTCTGGAAGACTGCTATGGAATCTGCATTGAGTTTGCCAAAGGCTTAATTCTATTAAGACGGTTCGTCCAACCTATCACCCTCATCAGAAGGACAATTGTTTCATAGGAGAGGGGTCCTGGCTTAGGTAGGTGCCCCTGGCAGAACCAGGGTTCATCAGCTATTAACATTAACAGCCAGCAAGTTAACCCTAGCCCAACAAATTGATGACTCTATGTCTTTTGGGGGGGCAGAAAAGAACTGTACCCCTTTACCTTGTACCCCTGACACAGTTGGGAGCCGCCGCGCTGTGACCCTTTCTCTGTTTTCATCAAAAGTATCTTTTGAGTTTTATTTCAGAGTCCTTTTTTCCTAACCCTCTTAATTTGTATCGTTCTTCTGTACTCCGCCTTTGTAAATGCTTTAGGGTGTGCCTAAATCGTAGAACCTTATGACAAATCATGGCACAAGTCGGTTCTGAAGAGGGCTGACTTACCGTCGCAAACCTAACGCTTTGCTCCCTTTTTCTGCATCCCTCTGTTGCTCTTACTTTTAGAAAGTCACACTTCATTGCTAACTCGCATTCATCTCCTGTTTGTTCCCTATCACTTGGCTATCTACTCTCCAAGACACTGAGATGAAGCCGGTGTGTTTCTCAGCCTGCCCGGATGCATTTGGTTAGCCATTGTTCCTACTATGAGCCACTCTCCACTCAGCCTTTTTGAGTCCCAGTCTGTTTATTTATAACGCCACTTCCAGTTTTCAAGTCCAGAAGTGGACTCAGCGCTCACTCCCCTGGAGGTTCTTAACACCAGTCCCCGGTTTGCTTGCACTTTGCAAGTCCAGTGAGCATTTTCTGCACCTCCTCATTAATGTGAATATTCAGAAATGCTGGGCACCTGCTCCCAACAATTTCTGTTCTGTGTAATTGACAATTCCTTAGGGGGGAAAAAAATCCCTCCTGGTTCCTACTACAATGCAAACAGAATTCGCAACCATAAAAGAGTAGAGTCACAGAAATACCTTCCGAGCACCCGTAGGCCTTGATACAACAGCCCTAACAGGCATTTAGCCAGTGGAGAAAAAAGGAACACGGGATGTTGCATGATCATGAGGCCCAGGGAGGGAGGTCAAGTTCATGAGCTTCATTTTTAAGGTCCACACTCGCAAAGAACTCAGAGTGGGGGAGATTCCACTGGAAATCACTCAGATGCTCTATCTGCTTTGATTTACCAAAAGGAATCCGTATTTTCACTTCCATAGGAAATAGCAGAAATGGTTGGACCTCTCCTTATCGCCCAGTATTGCAGTGCATTTCCTTCCTCGTGTGCGAGGTTGGGAAGGAATTGCGTGGTTGTAGATTGGGTCCTGGCCCAGGAAACTGGGCTACCGTTCTCCAAAAGGATTAGAATTTGCTCCTGCATTCTCACATACTGGGCTGCACGTTTCTTTATAATGGATCCATAAGTAGCAAAGACCTTTGAACTGACAGTTCTTAAAACAGCTCACCGAAAGAGAATACCAATGTTTTAAATCATGTCTCTCTCTCTCTCTCTCTCTCTCTCTCTCTCACACACACACACACACACACAGGAATGAGTTAAGTCTGAATCCCTGAATTAAATAAAATTTTGAGGATCAAATTACATGCATGCAGTAAGGATAGATAATTCCTTGCCATTTAATTAAATGGATCTCCCAGTTCTTCTCATCAGGATAAAACTGAAGGACAATGGATGCCTTTTGGGTTTTTAATTTTTTAATATTGCACTTTATAGTACTTCATAAGAGACAATTGTCTTAATTAAAGCCATAAAATACCAATAATACATATATTCAGGGCTTCTGAATATAGCCAGTCAATAAGCAGTCATGAGTCATTCTTGTTTTGTATTGTTTGTTGTAAATTGGAGTTTATCTGTTCTGGTTTTTATTGCATACAATTATTGTTCTAGACAATCCTAACCTACTGATAAATTTGGGATGTGTACTTTAATATTAAACTCTGAAAATGAAAGCAACTGTCCATTTCACAAAGGCATTCTTCATCTTCAAAGTAGCTTGTGACACAGTTTCTTTAAATAGCAAGTTCTGATTCTATATTGAAAGTATTTCTCTTTCTAAATTACAGATTTATTATTTTTCAGGAATCCATTTGTTGTTATGTAAAGCAAGGTTCACCCATTCAGAGAGTGAAATGGATAATTAGGCAAATATATACCTGGGAAATTTAAGATTTGTTTGAGTTTTTATATAAATGTAGGATGGGCCTAAAAAGTTCCCTTATAAAAATGGCAAATATAGATAGACAATGTGTCGATAATTTCCTATGCCAACATTATAAGCCTTCCTTGGAAGGACACAGAAAATGACGGACTTCATAATGCACTCCGTTTCTGCTAAAATACACAAGTTCTGACCAGGATGGTGGGCTACTTACCTATACATACAGAGGGCCCCACACCTAAAAACTTTAATATTTCACTTGATCACAGCTGTCTGTGTAATTTGAGGGGAAGCTAAAAGAATGACCAAAAAGCATTTAATAACCTAGAAATAACACAACTGGGTGCCTAAATAGTCAATATTAACATGTACATTAAATTGAATGACCCCATCAATTTGATGCTTAAATGGCCATTTTCCCTAAGATAGAGGGTCTAGGCCTGGAGCCAGTGACGCTCTTGTTGGGGACTGTTTTGTGATCGGAAGAGTTTCTCCAAAGGGCAGAGACTCTCCATCTGGAAGAGTGGGGTTCTGTGGACATACAGCCCTGTTGAGCACTGCACACAAAGTCCCTATTTGTGGCCTGCAATCTAGCCCAGGAGAAATGGGCTGGACCTCTCTTTATCACCCCATACCGCAGTGCATTTCCTTCTTCGAGTCTGAGAAAGCTCCAGAAGCAAGAGCTTCTATCTCCAAGCAATCCACAGGCTCAAAGAGCCATTACAAAGTGGAATAGCAAAAGCTCCTTCCTGGATTAACGCAGTTGCTGCTAGCCCAAGAGGAAAGAGACATTAGACTTTTGTTCTTTGCATAGTGGTAAAAGAGACAAAACGTGGTTGACGCTGACCCCAGTATAGCCATTTGCCCCAGAACACATAAACCCTTTTTTGGACAGGTTACATTAAAAATCTCAGAATGCCATTTTTGTAAGGGATCGTTTTAGGGATTGATGTCAGCCCCCGCTTCCTCTGTTAGCCTCCATTTTAAAGAAGCATTTTAACCCCTATCTTTACCCCCAACAAGAACCCAACTGATGCACTTCCAAATTATTTTTGTCATTTTCTGTGTGTTTTGTTTATTACGCACAGTTTTCACTGGATGACAGATGTATGGAGATTTTGCGTCAGTTTATTCTCTGTGAATATGTCTGTACATAGAAAGCTATATTTATTTGTACATAGGCTATTTGCAGTAATATGTTTGTTCACTTGATAAAGGGCGTTTGTTTCTTCACTGTGTTCCTGTTACACTTTCCACACCTTTGTGCTTCTACTACTGGTAATCAACCATAGAATATCACTTTATGTAACTAAATCTCCTCGGTGTGAAAAATAATAGTAATAAAATTATTGACTCCAAAAAAAAAAATGTTGTTTTGTTTTTGGAATAATCTTTGCCTTCAGCTAATCAGGACCCCCAGGTCTCAAGAAATAGATACACAGTCATAGACGTTTCGTTGCAGGGATTCAAAGGTTCAAAAAGGCAAGCAGTACTTACTATTCATTATAACTACTGAATGCTTACTAGTGTCATTTGAGCCCTGAAATGTCTGACGGACCCTTGTACATTGAAAGGACTATACAAACAATTGGCTTTTTGTTAAGTAAAAATATTGAAATTGTAAATTTAAAAGCCTAGTGTTCCCTAAGCCTTTCAGTTCAATTTAGAAGTCTTGTTATAAATCTAATATTTTACATAAAAATAAGAATTCACAGCCACTGTTTTCTTTGATTATACTCAAGTAGCTGATAATTTTAAAAGATTAAATTCTAAATAGTTAACCTCACTTATGAATTAAATTCCCTTGGGCACTCTTTAAGTGTTACACAGTTAACATACCCAATTTTCTGAAATACTCCAAAAGCCTGACAAACTTAAAAAAACAACATCTTCCCTATGCACTTTGCCAATTCTTATTAATCTAATATATCAAACAAAATATCATAAACCAGGTTTTTGCCTACACTTAAATACTATTTACCAACAATAAAAATCTGTACCTTTAAAATGAATATCATAAGTCTAATATCAATTACGCATTTCAAGCTTTAATGTGATTATCTGATATGCCAGCTTTGTTTAAAATATCTTAAACACAAATGCACACCAAACATCCCAATGATTAGAAAACTCTTTCCTAAACCGCACCAAAATGTTAATGCTCTCCATTCGATTTACTTTATTATCACTGTATTTCAATATCACCTACTAATGAGCAGATCCGTCATCTCTATAAGGACGTGATGACTGAGCCTGAGTCACAATACTATTATTTATCATTGAGAGAGTGGATCCCAGAACATGACCCATGATCCCTACATACAAGATGACCCGACAGGAGCCAACAGTAGTCACATAACACTCAGACAGTAAGTCAAAATCTGTTTCATGGGGTTCCTGGGTGGCTCAGGGAGTTAAAGCCTCTACCTTCGGCTCAGGTCATGATCTCAGGGTCCTGGGATCGAGCCCCACATCGGGCTCTCTGCTCAGCGGGGAGCCTGCTTCCCCCTCTCTCTCTGCCTGCCTCTCTGCCTACTTGTGATCTCTCTCTCTGTCAAATAAATAAAACCTTTAAAAATATATATGTTTCATATTCATGGAAAGCCCCTTCCTTATCAAGCCCCAGCCCATCCGCTAGGGTTTAATTTTGCAATCCAATGATCGTCATTACCATGACTTTTTTTTTAAACATGAAATCTCTTTCAAAGCTTTGTCTCTTCATTTGAAAAGGTGAATTTTGCAGCCCCACCTGAGTTTCAGCCAGTTTTTCTATACCTCTGGGTTATATTCAACTAATCTCTTTATCGCTTGGAGTCTTCATTCTGTTCATAACTTTCTTTGTCTATCCTGACCACAAATACAGACATTTTATTAACAACTATGTGTGTGCACTAATGCTAACTACTTTGTATACATTTTGTTTAATCCTTATAACAACTCACTGAGTTAGGTACTATCTTATTCCCATTTTACAAATAGAAATGGGAGGCCCAGAGTGGTTCGGTAACATATCCAAGATCACACAGTGAGTGTCAGAATATTAAACTCAATCTGAGTCCTTCCGTTACCCAAATTTGAGCTCATAGGGATCACTTGTCACCTTCTTCCATGAGCTACATAATCGCCCCAAGTCCCAGGACTTACAATTATGGACCACACAAGCCATTAGGCAGGGTGAAAACACCAAAGTCAATCAAGTGTTGGACCTCTTTTGGTGTTCCTAAACTTAAACTCCTCCATAAAAAAGTACATCCAGACCAGCTGCAACTGAATGAACGAGTCTGGTATCTCCATCATAGGATTTCTCAACCTTGGCACCGTGGACATTCGGAGCTGGAAAATTATTTGTGGGTGGGTGCTGCCCTATGTATTATAGGGTGTTTAGCATATCCCTGGCTTTTATCCATTAGGTAGAAGTTTCAACGAACAAAAAAATGACTCCAGACATTGTCAAACATAACGGGGGGGGGGGGTAAAACTGCCCCCTGCTTGAGAACCACTGCAGTTCTGTCAAGTAGAATTCAGTCTGCAACATCAAGGTGGAGATACTTCAGCCAGTGTTGCCTTTTCTGCTTCGTCATGTGCGCACGTGCGCGCTCGCGCACGCTCGCTCTCTCTCTCTCTCTCTCATATCTCCCATCCCCCACCCCAACAATGCAGAGGTAGCAGAGGTACAAATGCAAGCAGGGAAAGTCCATTTGGTCTCAATTTCTAAATAGTCTGCATGTCAAAGAAACTACTGAAGCTAAACTTTGGAACTCCTCCTTCAGCCCATTCCACATGGATGGGCATTTTACCACATACAGTCGGGCTCTGAGGCATCTGCCTCTCTTGTGTTTCTGGGTCCCTCCCTGGGCAAAGCTTGGCTATTCTCTTGAAGGAATTTCTGCAACCCACGACCACAGAATAGCACATGCCCAAAATCATGCTCCAAGGTGACCTCTTTAATAAACGTCCATTGGCATTGTCCTCACAGCTAGGTGTCTCCCCAGAGGAAGACTTAAAAGGTCTTTTTCTTAGTCAGCATAGCTTATGGCCTGAGGGCAAAGAGTCAACATTAAGGAAAGCTTAAAATCCATGCTTGTTCTCATCTTCCTTCCTTCCAAAATGAATCCCACTTCTCAGAGACGAGGATTTAGGAACTGCTTTATATTTAGGGAAAAGGCACAGACATTTCAGCATGCATTCAATCCAGTGATGTTTTACAGCCCCAATGGTAATTTTTTTTAAGATTTTATTTATTTATTTGACAGAGAGAGAAATCACAAGTAGGCAGAGGGGCAGTCAGAGAGAGAGGCGGGGGCGGGGGGGGGGGGGAAGCAGGCTCCCCGCTGAGCAGAGAACCCGATGCGGGGCTCGATCCCAGGACCCTGAGATCATGACCTGAGCCGAAGGCAGAGGCTTTAACCCACTGAGCCACCCAGGCGCCCCCAATGGTATTTTAGATCTATGTTTGAGAATGTAAATATTTTCGTCACAATGACATTAATGCTAATTTCACTAAGGCTGATTGCAGGCAACTTTCATTAGGTTGATTAAAATCTTTCCTCAATTGTCTATAGGGAACAATTTCTAACCACTTTTATCGAAATTTTCACAGAAACATTGCTTTCTGTATAAATTTTAAAATAGGGAGCACCTAGGTAGCTTAGTCGGTTAAGCGTCCGACTCTTGATTTAGGCTCAGGTCATGACCTCAGGGTCCTCGAATCGAGCCCCGCATCAGTTCCCTGCTCAGTGGGGAATCTGCTTCAGGATTCTCTCTCTCTCTGCCTCCCCACCCCGCACACTCACTCACTCCTTCTCTTTCTAAAATAAATATATAGATCTTTAAAAATATAATAAAATAAAATAAGAACTCAACTCATTATTAAGTTTTGTTTTGGGATCCATATCAGAATTTTTACCCACCTTAGTTACTGTTCGGAATAGCTATTGGGAATTGTTAAAAGAAAACCATAAGCCCAAAATAGCATCATCTAGGTTTAGGTCCTAAATCATTAAACCAAGACTTAATACCTAATCTAAGTGCAGTTTCAACCCCTCAGGAATGTAATCTTTAGCCAGTCAACATGGGATTTCCTAGCCAATACTAGGAAATTTACTGCTAGACCCTTTCCACCAGCCTTAAGAGAGCAACCTTGTCTACATAATGCATTCCTTGCCAATAAATTATTTTTTTAAATGCCCTCTCTCTGCCTTTAAAAACCTTTCTTTTGTTTAGCTCGGTGGCACTCCCCTCTGCTTGGTAGATGTGATGTTGCGGAATCTGTGAATTGTTTAATAAAGCCAATCTGGTCTTTAAATTTACTCGATTAGGGGCTCCTGGGTGGCTCAGTCGTTAAGCTTCTGCCTTCAGCTCAGGTCATGATCCCAGGGTCCTGGGATCAAGCCCCTTGTGCCTCTCCCTCTCCCACTCAACCTGCTTGTGTTCCCTCTCTTGCTGTGTGTCTCTCTGTCAAATAAATAAATAAATAACATCTTAAATAATTAATTGATTGATTGATTTACTCAATTAAATGTTTTTTAACAGAATCTTCTCCAGGATTTTGACTGAACTCAGTTTTTATTGGTACAACTTTACAGATCTAAATTTCACCAAAAATATTTAAGTTTGCCATCAGTTTTTTTTATTTGCAACTCTAGAATAGATTATACTCTTTGGAGGTTATGTTGCTAATGAAAAA
>CM052813.1:37431620-37477417 GCA_028533885.1 Nasua narica | reverse complement strand
AGACTGAAAAAGGGATAAAAAGGAAGATGGCGGCGATTAGCTGAGGAAGAGTCGAAGCGTGAATGCTGACAAGCTCTTCTCATTCTCCTGCCAGCAAAAGCAGCTGGCTGCTCTTTTAATAATTCTTTGTCTTCTCCAGAAAGACAAAACACATTCTACACAGAGAAGCTTCTGTTAGCAGCTGCAGTGGCTGGTTTCAAAGGCGGGGGTGGGGGGTGGGGGGTGGGGGGCGTAGAAAAGACATTGTTCGCGCTTTCTTTTCCCTCAAATTTATTGAGCTAATGTGATAAGAAAAGAATATATTACTAAATCAAGTAGCTGGGTCCCTCTATGGACGGGGACAGCATTAAACAGTTACGCCCAGTATGATGACCTCTGAAAGGTCAATGGGATGAGGGTTGGGGAAGCGCCTTTGGTCCTAGTGCTCCCTAAGGTCTAATTCTATCCAATAATCTGCCTTACAAACTGCACCCACATTCATTAGGTCTCTTTTGGTTTTAAATAAAAGAATCCAGTTTGATGTAGAGTCAGGGAAAAAAATGTATTAAGATGGCACAGAAGTAGCTCCCCTCACCGGGCCAACAAAGTGTTAAAGGAGAAGACACTTTGCTGTGTGGGTTGCCGGCCTCTACTCCAGAGTCCCTCAAGGACTGGAAAGATTCCAACTGCACTGACCGATGGAGTCCGAACCTCCAAGGATTGAGAGCATCATTCTTTTCTCTTAAAAGCCATCTCAGATGTCTCTAACCTGCAGGTGAGGAGAATTCTCTGGCTAATGTGAGTATGAAAGTGCAAATTTATTGAACACTTGCTGTGCAAAGTCTTAGTCTAGCTCGTACCTCCTCTAAATTTCACAACTCAATGAGGTAGGTACAATTCTCTGCATTTCACAGATGTAAAAGCTGAGGTACGTGGGGGCTTACGCAACCCTGGAAGGCTTCCTGAGACCTGATATGTGGGAGCAGACGAGCAGCTGGGAAGGTACTGTAGGAACAGCGTGGTAGGAAGGAGTGCATGATGAGGTGCTAATGAGAGTCTGGGGACATTCAAGCTATCTATAGGGATGACCTCCCCCTGGGGAGGGGACACAGCCTCCACATGGGCCCCTGTGTGGCAACCATGTGGCAGTTGAAAACGGAGTGAAGAAGTAGTGTTATATTTAACTAAAGCTGTAATGGAAGTATTTGGGTCAGGGGAGCGCCGTCACTAAGACCAGAGCTTGGCTCCGATGGCAAAGCCGCCATCTTTCCCACAGAGAACAATACGGAGAATGTCTAAAGGACTCAGGTATTATGGACCATTTACAAAGAGTAATTGTTCACCTCTCTCATGACTTCCAAGTCAATCTATCAGCTCTGTCCACTGAAAAGAACTAGAAACCACAACCAAGCCATTAGCTAGAACCTAGGTTAGGTCTTGAAATAGCGTTTCACCAAAATAGCCATTACTTGAAGTTCTGTGTGTGTGAGCCCAGGTCTGGTGGGAAATGTGCAAAACGACCCTGGAACACATTGTCTTATTGGTTAACAAGGAAACTACCAATTACTGGGGTTGTGTCAGAAAAATTCAAGAACCAAATTAGCCTCGCTGGTTAAAGATGGAACAATTAGAGTATAAATAATTGCAATGGCTTGAAATCCAGCAGATACATTTATATCCATGGGTTCATAATGACATATATTTGGTCCTTTCTGGAGGATGATAGGGAACCCATTTTTAATCTTGAAAATTGGTAAATAAGAGAATCGAAGGTGTGTCCTGCGTTTTCTATATGCTCTTTATCACTGGCTCACCAAATAGATGAGAATTTTTTCCTTCGTGAAAGTATTCCAACTAGTAAATGAAAAAGGAACAATAGAATATCACCATCTTTTAATGTCCAAAACGAAGCTGTAGTGTCTATGGATGCACGTTTGGATAAAAAAAAAAAATACTAGAAACTGGGATATCGATGGCTTGTCAGAGGAAAAAGGACGGCAATGATGGTTAGAATGGGAACCTAGATAGGCTTCTAGGATGGAAACGAAGGTCTGTTTCTTGACTTGATGGTGGCTACACAGGTGTTTGCCTTGGAATAAATCACTGTCACGCAGAGGTATGGCTTCCATGAAAAGGCAACTGTGAAACATTTTTAATTTCTAAAGTATTGTTAAAGTAATTCTTTTGTAAATGCAGTATCTCCATTTCAGTGACTCAGGAAGGTTTCTGGGATGCTTCCTCCACCACCACTGCCAACTCTGCCTCCCATTCTGTAATTATCTCTCTAAATATTTATTGCAAACTTACTAAATGAAAGGCACTATGCCAGGCACTGAAGGTTCTGTGCCGAAGGCCGACTTACTCCTTGCCCCCTCGGAAGCTTCTATCCTAGTCGAAAGAGACAAAAAGTAGCTGTATAAATGGAATTACAAAGGTGGAGGGACTCCAGCAAGGGAATAAGCAATGTGTAAAATCAGAGAAGAGCGGGGAATGTGAAGTCTGAGTTGGTGAGGAAAGACCGTGAAAGAAGCAATGTGTCATCTGGGACCTGAAAAATTAGTAGGAGTCTGTTATTGCTAGAGCAGGTGGAAGAACATTCCAGAAGGTGGAGGTAAAAAGCCCTTAGACAAGGAGTTGATGGGTTTGAGAAGCTGACGGAAAATCATCGTGGCTAGAGTTAGTTGAGAGGCAAGTGGCACTTGATGAGAATGAAGAGGTAAACGGGGGTTGGATTCTGTAGGGCCCCAGAGACCACAGTACAGAGTCTGGTGGGGGTTTTTTGTTTTGTTTTGTTTTGGGGGTTTTTTTCCTTAGGAGCAATAGCAGCTATACTAGGTTTAAAGTGAAGGGGTAAGATGATGAAAACGAAGTCTTAAGACCACACTTAAGGTCTAGGAGGGAGAATAGATGAGACAAAAGCATATGGTGATGGTCCAGGCGAGAGAGCATGCTGGCTTCAGGGATAGATGGAGACCAAGAGACCGTTTCAAGAGGGGTTATGGTGGTTGGACCAATGAGGCCCCCTGCTGGCGGCCCGCTGCACAGCAAAGGGTGCAAGCCTCGGAAGGATTATCCAAGACCAATGAGTCTGGTGCTCCCCTTCGTCCTCAACAGATGTCCTTGAAGTTGTGGGACCAGATGGGATCACCAGGAACAAGCGTACAGAAGAAGAAAAATTTTTAAAAATTTAAACGAGCGTCCAGGGACTTGCCTTAACAAATACCATCGTTTAGGGGTTGGCAAACGTTTCCTGTAACGGTCGCATCGTAATATTCTAGGCTTTTTGGGGCCAAAATGCTGTAAGGTCGAAACGGGCTTGCGTGGGGCAAACAAATGCAAGGGGCTGTGTTCCGGTAACACTTGAGTGATGGGAAGTGAAATTTGAATTTCGTATAATTTTCAAGTGTGATGAAATATTCTACTTTTGCTTTTTTTGGTGTTTTTTTTTTTTTTAACCCAGTTAAAAATGTAAAGACCCATTCTTTGCTCTTGGGTGCCACAATGACAGGCAGAGGGCCGATTTGGACCCCAGTGGTGGCCTGAAGAAGGGTAGTCCCCCTGGATCCTTCCAAAGCTAAGGTGAATTGAAGGAGACCCCCTCAAGTCCCCTTATTCTGATGCTGCTGGTTGAGAATTTGAGGCTGAAAACTCTTTCTGTGACCAGGTCGATCATCCCTGCCCCCTTCCCTCTCACCCCAGCTGGTGGGGAAAGGACCAAAGAAATGGACTGTATAAGATACTATAAATGTGGAGTGTTCCAAGGGGGACAGGAGATTTCTGAAAGGAACCACTGGGTACGGATGCTAATGACGAGGAGGCTTTGCAGGCTGTGGAAGGCAGAGTCCTAAGATGGCACCTATCATGGCTTAAATTGTATTCCCCCCATATTCCCAGCTTGCCCTGCGAACACCCAGTACCTAGGGTGCAATGAGGCCAATATAGAGCACGGTGGATGATTCCCCCAATACTACTGATGTCCTTATAAAAGGGAGAGGTTCAGACACAGACCCCCAGGGAGAAGACCATGTGGAGAAGAAGGCAGAGGTTGACCCTTCCACTTGCTGAGGAAGGCCAGAGATTGCTGACCATCACCCGAAGCCAGGGGAGAGCCACGGAAAAGATTCTTCCTCCCCGCCCTTGAACTTGATCTCAAACTTGATCTCAACACCTTGATCTCAAACTTCCAACCTTCAGAGCTGCTTGATTGGTGCAGGTCTGAAGAATCCTCGATTCTGTTTCAGCCACCAGTTTGTCGTACTCATTAGGGCAGCCCTGGGAAATGAATACAGCAGCCAAGATCCCCGCCCCCAAGGACCCAGGCTCCCTATAATGCAAAGACCGTCCCTCCTGTCCCAGCGTTATATGGCAAGAGGGGTTTCGCAAATGGGATTAAGATCCCTACCTAATTGGTTAGCTTGGAGTTCATGAAAAGGGAAATTATCTCTGGGGGGCGGAGGGCGGTCCAATCAAATGAGCCCTTAAAAGGCTTTCCTCTAAGAGCTTCGAAGCATGAGGACGGGCGGGGGGGGGGGTGTCAACAGAGGGGCTTGGCCAGTGGCAAGCTGCAGAGGTGGCCTCTGGGGACAAGGGTGCCCCAGCCAACAGCCAGCAAGGACATAGGCTCTCCCATCCTTCAGCCACCAGAAATTAAATTCTACCAACAACCCGGATAAACCTGGCAGAGCCCTAGGTGAGAAAACCACTTGACGGATGCCTTGATTTCAGTCCTGAGAGACCCTGCGCCAGGAAGCCAGCTCCGCGGTGCCTGGACCTCTGACCTCAGAGCTGGGCGATCCTGAGCTGGGGGGTGGTCTAAACTACCAAGCTGACGGTATTTCATTAGACCGGGTGGAAAACATACATAGACCAAGCTCTAAGCCGTGAGCTTAAATGCAATAGTGTAAGTGGGCTTTTCTTTTTTATTATCCGGTTAATTGTAAATAGATGGGGGGAAGAAAGTTCACAAGAGCAAGGTGCTTTAGATTTCCAAAATGCAATAAGGGGAAAAAGTTTCCAAATATGCTAAAAATAATTCTGCTACCGATTGGTGAGAAGCACTCCGTTGAGAAGCGGTCTCGTGTATCTGAAGAAGCATAATGAACCCACCCACCCCCCACCTTCTCAGGTTCCAAATACACGTGTGGCTTAATAGAGACTATTGAAGAGGAGAAGAATTCTCTTCCTCCCACTCCTACCCACCCAGAAGCAATGAGTGACAGGGAACAAAGAACGCTACATGCCTTCTTGGTTGAAGACTTGGGAGCAGAGAGCTGGTAGAGAAGGCAGGTGCCCGGGAAATGTCTGCGTCCCAAGAGTAAGGTGACAGGAAGCTGGGAGGCTGGCTAATAAAGCCGCATAAAGCCGCCGTCTATTCCACGCACTGGGTACACACTACATACTTTTTACATTGTAACTTCTGTTAATTCTCGTGGCCTTCTGGATGACGGTTCCGGAGAGAAACAGAAGCAATCGTATGTGGGGGAAGGATGGAGATCTGTTAGGAGGAATTATATAAGGGACCTGTGGGTGGCGGGCAGCCTGGAGACCCAGGAGGGCCATTGTTCCTGTTCAACCCTGAAAGCCGTCTGTTCTAGAACCAGGAAGAGCCAGTGCTGCGGAGGTTCAAAGGCAGTCTGCTGGAGAATTCTTGCTCCAAAGAGACTGCTCTCTTTGTTCTATTTGAGTTCTCACCTGATGGGCTGAGCCCCACACTCGCTATGGAGGGCACTCTACTTAACGTTTATAGATTTCAGGGTTACCCATCCTAAACCCTCACAGAAATGCCCGGAATGGTTAACCCAACCCCCAATCATACTGCAGTGAAACTGACCTATAAAAGTGGCCATCACACCATCTGAAAGGTAAATATTGCCTTTATTTTGCTTCTGAGGGAACTGAGGCTCGGAAGGATTAAGTAGCCCACGCAATCAAGAAGCTGGTTGCAGGTCAGGCTGTAGTCAAACCCTAGTCCCCGTGACTCCAGAAAATTGGGGGTAAGGGGGTACCGCTGAATCGCACATGGAGGGGAAAAAATCCAGTTCTGCCCCCACTACATTAAATAACCCTCGAACTAGTATTCCATCCACTAGCACGATGGGAGCCCTTACTGTGCCGTGAGCTGTCAGGGCAACTAAGAATCTAATCTTAACGACAAAATCGAAAAGCTGCAAAAACGTGTGGCCAGTCTCCTTTTCTCTCTGCTGTGGGTGCTCAAGGGGTTTGAGCGGCTCCCCCTGAGACCCACCAGGAGTGAGTGGTGGTGCCAGGACCAGGAGCCAGGTCTGTCTGTCCACCCCTCCTGCTGCGAGAACCTCTCCCTTCTCAGAGGACCGCAGACATGGAGCCCATCAATTTTCTTAGGAAGGGGATTGCTGCGGACATCCGCTGAGGCCAAAGAGCAGGTTGTTTTTTGTTTTTGTTTTTGTTTTTAAGATTTTATTTATTTCACCAAGAGGGGGTAGGGCACAAGCAAGGCAAGTGGCAGGCAGAGGGGAAGAGAGAAGCAGGCTCCCTGCTGAGCAGGGAACCCTGGGGGGGGGGGGGGGGGCTCCATCCCAGGATCCTGGGATCATGACCTGAGCCAAAGGAAGATGCTGAACCCCGACTGAGTCACCCAGGCACCCCAGGAGCAGGTATTTTAAAAGCCTTTTCTTCCAGCAGGATGGGTGATAACTCTTCCTTAGGGCAACCAGACTGGGAATCTGGGAAAGTCCTGTGGCAAACCTCTCCGGGCCCCCATCCAGCTTCCTGCACACATTCCGTGTACACCCGTACATGGCTTGGTGCTTCTGGTACCTCTGGTCTTCATTCCACCATCCGGGAAGTGGACTTCCTCCTCCACCTCGAGCCCCCATATTTGTCCCCACATCTCCCACCTGCCTGCTGCCTGGAGGTCCGCTGAGGGAGCACTGGTGACATCTAGTGGCCAGGGCAGAGGCAGCAACAGAGGAGTCCGGATTCCTGGTTTTCTCTCCTAAAGGTGAGCATAATAGCTACCTAACCCTTGGACAGAGGAGCCCCCCACCCACCTACCCACTCACCTCCCCACCAGAAGTTTATGAGCTTTCCCAGGAGGGAGAGGCCCAGCAGGACAGAAAAGAGGTGGGACTAAAGTCTCAGACCTGTGGTTTGAATATTAAAAGGAACAGGACTTGATTTCTTCATCTCAGCTGGTCAAGGGCCAGCTACATTAAAAACCACAGAAAAGCTGGTGGGTGTTTCTTGATTCTGGTCCCTGGAAAAGAGCCAAATGAGGACTTCTGGAGTCAGACCCTTCCCATTCTTCATCTATCTGCATTATCCACCATGCTCAGTAGCTGCTAATGATTCGTGGCTATATAAATTAATTAAACTCCTTCCGTTGCACCAGCCACACTTCAAGTGCTCACAAGTCATGTGTGGTTGGTGCCGACATGCCCAACAGTGCAGATTCTAGAACATTTCCATCACAGAAAGTTAGAACAGATAAATGCTATCTATGGGCTAGGAATCTGTTCCCCATGTGTCTTCTAAAATTTTTTTTCCCATCAAAGTTTCCTTTGGAAAGAAGCAAGGGCAGAAAACTGGGAGGGACCGTGATTGTGTTACACTCCATTGGGGAAGCACAGACTGACAGAAGCGATTGACACAAACCTGGCTTCAGCTTGGGTTTTTTCCAGATGTACGCTACCGTGTCTTTCTCCCGAGAACATAAGCCACGTAGGCGTGTGTGTTTCAGGCTCCATTTGTGGCTGGAGGTTAAGGGAAGGCATTCTCTCCCTTCTTTCTCTTCAAGAGAAATAGCCTTACTTTGTCCTGTCTTCGGAGGAAAGTTAGTGGAAATGCTTGGGGTCCTCTGGTTTGGGATAAGGCACTCATTAAGCGTCCACCTTTGGCTCAGGTCATGATCACAGTGTCCTGGGATCGAGCCCTGAATCAGGCTCCCTGCTCAGCAGGAAGCTGCTTCTCCCTCTCCCACTCCCCCTGCTTGTGTTCCCTCTCGCTGTCCCTCTCTGTCAAATAAATCTTTAAAACAAACAAACAAACAAACAAAAGACTATTGGATACAGTTTGATGTGGCCTGCAGTGGGAAAACAGAAGTTGCTATGGAAACACAGGGCCTCTAAGCCAATCTTGGGAGTGTGGGGCAGAGGAGTCAGCAAAGAAAGCTTCCTGGAGGAGGTGTTAGGTAAATAGAATCCTGAAGGACAAGTAGAAGTAAGGGGGTTGAAAATGTGGAAAAGGAAGAAAGCTAGCTGGCCAAGGGCACAGAAGTGCCAGAGCCTAGAGGGAAGGGTACTCCGTGTAGGTAGTGTGTAGTTTGGAAGAAGACAGCCACGGAGCCTGGAGAGGTGTCCAGTGATGGAATGCATAACCCCGCTCAGAATTGTTCCCTTCGAGGGTATTAGGCAATCGCTAAACCATGCCACAGACGGGAAGACAGCCAAAAACACTTCTCAGCATCCACGTTAACAAGGTCACGGCCGCCAGCTTGCGATGTCACTCAACAAAGAGTGCCCTGAGTATTCACCCTGTGCTTTTGTACACAGACCTCTATAGTTCACAAAGCAATTCCACCTGACCAAACTCGCAAAGCAATTAAGTGGCTGGGCCAGGACTCCCCAAGTTCAAGTCGAGGCTCCAACTTCTATTCCATAGCCCATCTGCCAAATCCAGTGGCGACCTGGCTGATAATCCTGGAGGAAAAAAATTAAAGCAAGAGCATTTGTCTTGGGGGTGATTTTAGCAAGGAGCTAAGGGGAGTGGAGGTCTGCAATCAAAACCTGTTCTGGACAGGGCACCTGGGTGGCTCCGTGGGTTAAGCCTCTGTCTTCAGCTCTAGGTGATGATCTCAGGGTCCTGGGATCAAGCCCTGCATCAGGCTCTCTGCTCGGCAGGGAGTCTGCTTCCCCCCTTTTTCTGCCTGACTCTCTGCCTACTTGTGATCTCTCTCTCTCTCTGTCAAATAAATAAATCTTTAAAAAAAAATCTGGTGAGCATTTCTCCTCAATTGCCCTTCTAGAACGGTCAGTAAGTATCCAAACCTATGGCATATCCTACTGGGCTTACCAGGATTTCCTGCGAAGCTTTTTCTCAGCTGACTCAGCAGTCACTGAGATTTCTTCCCCCACCCCTTACCCCAAGGCCTCGCCCCCTCCACATGCTCCTAGCCTTCCCCCCCACCCCCTGCACCTGCCTTAAAGGAAAGGAACTTCTGTGAGGCTCTGTGGCACATGGGTACAGGGCATCCCCCAGGCACGCTGGGTGGAGATTGTAGAAAACCGCTGGCTTAATTATCCAATTGATACAAATACCATGGCTTCCTTGCCCATAGCCTTCTCAAAACACTGAAGAAAAACACTGAAGCACCACCCCCCCACTGACCACTAAAGAAACAGTTACTCCCTGACCTAGTCTCTGAATGTTTGTGGATTACCTCCTCCCAGCCTTTCTGCTCAGCAGGGAGCCTGCTTCCTCCTCTCTCTCTGCCCGCCTCTCTGCCTACTTGTGATCTCTCTCTGTCAAATAAATAAATAAAATCTTAAAAAAAAAGGGGGGGGGGAACGGATCTCTGAGTAGGCAGTGAGCAGCCTCTGCCCCTCAGATTATTTCATTAATCCCCACAACAGACTTAAGAGGTAACCTCTATCATTTGACAGAGGAGGAAACTAAGGCTTCAAATTCTTGACAAGATCTCTTACTCAAAATTCCCGGCCATCATCTGACTGAAACGCCTAAGCACCCCCCAACCAGAACTGCCCAGCCAAGCCACTCCTTAATTCCTGACTCTTAGACACTGAGAGAGAGTTAAGTGTTTCCTCTTAAGCCACTTGCTTTTGGGGTACTTTGTTAAGCAATCACTCCAAAGCTTATGGAAGAAGACTGCGTTTTCCCAGGGGGACTCTTGGGGGCACCTGGTTCAGTAGAGATAACGCAACTCTTAATCTTGGGGTTGTAAGTTCAAGTCCCATGTTGGGTGTACAGATTTCTTAAAAAAAAAAAAAAAAATCCGAGGGTGCCTGGGTGGCTCAGTTGGTTAAGCATCTGCCTTTGGATCAGGTCATGATTGCAGGGTCCTGGGATGGAGTTCCACATCGGGCTCCTTGCTCCGCGAGGAGTCTGCTTCTCCCTCTGCCTGCTGCTCCCCCTGCTTGTGCGCACACGCGCTCTCTCTAACAAATAAAATCTTAAAAAAAAAAAAAAAAGACTCTTTAGGAGGCTGCAAGCGAGGAGCCTGGAAGCATGTGATCAGCTTTGGGGCGAATCCACTCTAGAAGCCCAGGGGTGAAGATTCCCCCGCAGAACCCAAACCTTGCTCCCTGAGGCATGTGGCTGCGGCTGGGAGTCGGCCACCGCAGCTCGACTGAAAACCTCCTAACAGAGGGGAGCAGCCCCCCCCCCGCCCCCAAGGGAGGCCAGCTCCCGGGCTGCCTGGCACCTGCCTGCTGGGCGCCCCACTTGCAAGCCGCATCTAAGCAGCGCATGGAGCCCCCGCTGCACTGCCCCCTGGTGGACGTCTTTATTCAATCCACTTGAATGAGTGGAGTGGCAATCCACTCATTCAACAAATGTTGACTGAGCTCCTACAGTGCATCAGGTTCTACGTGACCGGTAGACCGCTAGGCGAACTCCCCGCCCTCCTGGAGCTCCGACTGATGGGAAAGACCACAAAGGTACACCCTCACGTCCCTTCCTAGTGTAGAAGCACCAACTTGTGGGATGAAATGAACCCATCAAGTATGGGATCTACAAGCATTCACTAAAAGTGAGCTGTCTTCTTCTCATAACTTCCTCTTCTGGCCTCTCTGGTGTGACTCTTGGCACCATTCTCCCACCACACAAACCTGACACATGGGGACAGCCTGGGTAGGTGAAGTTCCGAGGCAAAAGGGAATTAAGGTTGCAGATGGAATTGTGGTTTCTAATAACGGACCTTGAGTTAGGAGGTTCTCCTGGATTACCCGGTAGGCCCAGGGTCATCACCAGGTCCTCATAAGGAGAGGAGGGGGCGGGGCAGAAAAGAACCGGAAAGATGGCGGCCTGAGAAGGCCGTAGGCCAGCATTGCTGGTGGTGCGGATGGAAGAGGACCATAAAGGGCAGACAGTCTCTAAAAGCTGAGAGAGGAAAGGGGCCAAAGGCTCCTCTAGAGCCTCCAGAATGCAGCCCTGAGGACACCTTGATTTAACCCAGTGAAACCCATTTGGGACGTCTGACCTCCAGAACTACAAGATGACATTTGTATTGTTCCGAGCCACTAGATTGTTGCAGCAATAGTAAACAAATCTCGGGGTCACTCTGCACTATGTCCCCCATGCCCTCCCCTCCGACTCCATGGACAAGTGGCTGATTCTGCCTTCCTCAGGTCTGCGGCAATCCCTCCTCACAGCACCACCAGCGCTCACTTTAGTCCCCGGTCTCCTGAATCAAGTTCCACCAGTTTCTCCCTCGTGCCAGATTTTGAAAGAAAAGGGTATTTTTAAAGACCTAACCCCTGCCCTGTTACCTTACAGTGTGAAAAACACTGCACTAAAAGGGAAAGGAGCTGAAGGAGGGAAATAGTAGGAGAAGCTTCCTAAAGGGAAGTGAAGTCTCAGGAGGTGAGGAGGATGTGCTATGGGGCATTCTAGCAGAGGGAATCCTTTCTGCAAAGGCCCTGTGCTTACCAGCCTCCAGGATGGCCCCCAGTGATCCCTAACTCATGTTACCTTTGCGTAGTCCCTTCTCACACTGAACGGGGCTGACTTACATAACCAGATGTTACGGAAATGACTGTGGTTCTTGAGGCTGGGTCAAAAAAGATCTGGTAGTTTCCCATCTGATCGACTGAGTCTCTCAGTCTAGAAGTCCTGTGGCCTATCGTGGAGGAGCCCTACGAGCGCTCTATCCAGCAAGGAGCTGAGGCCTTCAGCCAACAGCCTTGGAAGGGGAATTCAACTGCTCTAGTCAAGCCTTCAGATGACTGAAACCCCAGTTGATAGGTCCTTCATGAGTTGGTGGTCAAGCCAAGGCAGAACCACCTAGCTAAGCTGCTCCCAAATTCATGACCTAAGGGAGTAAATCTGTTGTTTCAAGCCCACTGAGTTTGCAGTGACTTGTTACACAGCATTGGGTAACTAATACAGGCCCTAAGGCCACATGAAAGACCACATAGAACTACGCCAATGTCTTCACTCAGGTGAGAGGTCCCAGAGGAGAGCAGCTCAGGACAAGACTGGGAAAGAAGGCAAGGACCAGATCATGAAGGGGATTCTAAATCATGTCAACGTCCTCAAAGAAAGTTTGCTTTGGGGCACCTGGGTGGCTCCATCAGCTAAGTGTCCAACTCTTGATTTTGGCTCAGGTCATGATCTCAGGGTTGTGGGATCAAGCCCCACGTCAGGCTCTATGCTCAGCACAGAGTCTGCTCGGGATTCTCTCTCTCTCTCTCTCCTCCCTCTGCCCCTCCCCTCAATCTCTCCCTCTCAAATTATTTTTAAAAATTAAGTTTGCTTTGCTCTCAGAGGGATGAAGAAGGATTGGTGTCTTTGAGTAGTGAATTGACCTGGTCAGATTTTTCTTCAGAGAGATGACTGTGGGGGGAGGGACGCAGTTGGTTAAGTGGCCAACGCTTGGCTTCGGCTCAGATCATGATCTCAGGGTCTTGAGATCGAGCCCCACATTGAGCTTCGTGCTCAATGCAGAGTCTGCTGAAGACTCTCTCCTCTCCCTCTCCCCCTTCCCCCAGTCGTGCATGCTCTTTCTCTCTCTCTCTCTCTCTCTCTCTCTCTCTCCAAAAAAAAAGAAGAAGAAAAAGATGGCTGTGCCTCCAGCCTCCAGATAGAGGATGGATCAGTATAGAGGTGGATAGAGAGAAATGGATGGATTTTAAGACATAGGGGAAGTAGAATCCACTGTTCGGTTAGCTGTGGACAACAGTGTGTGGGGCAGGGGGGAAAGCAGGGACTTCCCTGGGCAAATGGATGGAGAGTGGCGTGGTTTACTGAGAAAGTATGCAAGGCACAAGTTTGAGAGGAAAGAGTGAAGGCAAACGTGAAGTGCCCAGTGAATGCCCAGAGAGGGCCAGGAAAATCTTGGATTTGCTGATGTGTCACTATGGAAAGAGACAGCGTGCACTGTGGAACCAGGAGGAGGAGGATTCCCATATGTACACACACTGGCACCCCTTGGAAGTGTGGGGGATGGGTTGCAGCTCCTCACTATGGCCGCAAGGCAACACTGACCTCCATATCTGTCTGGTGGGAGATCATCTTATCAGCCGCCACTCACTAAGCACCATCTCTATGCCACCTGCTTCTCTATATTTTATCTAGTCATGTGTATTGACAGTTTTGAATCTGATATTCCCGACTTGGTGTCCACCCATATGAAAACCTTTTACCTCTTTTGCCTTTTTAAAAATAAGAAATCCTTTGTAGTTGAAAGACCTAAATGTGAGACAGGAGTCCATCAAAATCCTAGAGAACACAGGCAGCAACCTCTGTGACCTCAGCCACAGCAACTTCTTGCTAGACATGTCTCCAAAGGCAAGGGAAACAAAGGCAAAAATGAACTACTGGGAATTCATCATGATAAAAAGCTTTTGCACAGCAAAGGAAACAGTCGACAAAACCAAAAGACAACCCACAGAACGGGAGAAGATATTTGCAAATGACACACTAGATAAAGGGCTAGTATCCAAAATCTATACAGAACTTATCAAACTCAACACCTAAAGAACAAATAATCCCATCAAGAAATGGGCAGAAGACACGAATAGACATTTCTCCAAAGCAGATATCCAAATGGCCAACAGACACATGAAAAAATGTTCAACATCACTCGGCATCAAAACCACAGTGAGATACCAGCTCACACCAGTCAGAATGTCTCAGGTTAACAAGTCAGAAAATGACAGATGTTGGCGAGGATGCGGAGAAAGGGGAACCCTCCTACACTGTTGGTGGGAATGCGAGCTGGTGCAGCCACTCTGGAAAACAGTATGGAGATTCCTCAAAATGTTGAAAATAGAGCTACCCTACGACCCAGCAATTGCACTACTGGTGTTTACCCTAAAGATAGAAATGTAGTGATCCAAAGGGGTCCCTGTACCCCAATATTTATAGCAGCAATGTATAGCCAAACTATGCAAAGAGCCCAGATGTCCATCGGCAGATGAGTGGATAAAGAAGATGTGGTATATGGGGGGCCTGGGTGGCTCAGTGGATTAAAGCCTCTGCCTTTGGCTCAGGTCATGATATCAGGGTCCTAGGATCGAGTCCCACATTGGGCTCTCTGCTCAGCGGGGAGCCTGCTTCCCCCTCTCTCTCTGCCTGCCTCTCCGCCTACTTATGATCTCTCTCTCTCTCTCTGTCAAATACAATCTGTTTTTAAAAAAAAAATGTGTGTGTATGTATATACAATGGAATATTATGTAGCCATCAAAAATTGAAATCTTGCCATTTACGATGTCGTGGATGAAACTAGAAGATATTATGCTACACGAAAGAAGTCAGAGAAAGACCATTATCCTATGATCTCACTCATATGTGGAATTTAAGAAACAAAACAGAGGATCATAGGGGAAGTAAGGGGAAAATACAACAATCAGAGGGAGAAAAACCATAAGTAACTCTTACTCATAGGAAACAGAGTTACTGGAGGGGAGAGGGGCTGGGGTAACTGAGTGATGGACATTAAGGAGGGCATGTGATGTAATGAGCACTGGGTGTTATATAAGACCGATGAATCACTGCTCTCTACCTCAGAAACCAATAATACATTATATGTTAATTATCTGAATTTAAATAAATCCTTTGTAGAAGGAGAACTAAATAGAAGAGTTGAAAGTCTTGGGTCTAAATCTTGACTCTGCCACCTACTGGCAGTGACCTAAATACCTTTCTGAGCCTTCACGAAAAAGTCATGAGTTAGTAAGACAATTTTGGGTGAAAGATAACTTAAGCACTGAGCTCCCAAATAGGGCCTGCTTTAAGAAAAACACTACTCCTGGGCCCCTGGGTGGCGCAGTTGGTTGAGCGACTGCCTTCGGCTCAGGTCATGATCCCGGAGTCCCGGGATCGAGTCCCACATCGGGCTCCCAGCTCCATGGGGAGTCCGCTTCTCACTCTGACCTGCTCTCCCTCACTCTCTCTCTTTCCTAATAAATAAATAAATAAAATTTTAAAAAAAAAAAAAGAAAAACACTACTCCTAGGCAACATACCCATTCTTTCATCGGTCTGAGATTATATATTATTAAATAGGGCTCTCAGTCCATCAGTCCATCTGAGAAGTCTCAAGGCAACTCCTCGCCCTGGTCAGATGTTACCATTCTCTCCCGCCTGCCCTCCCAGCACCGCATTGCCAGTGCGTCTTGCATGCACGGATTTCAGC
Organism: Nasua narica; assembly: GCA_028533885.1. Classification (NCBI taxonomy): domain Eukaryota; kingdom Metazoa; phylum Chordata; class Mammalia; order Carnivora; family Procyonidae; genus Nasua; species Nasua narica. The sequence goes on along the minus strand of CM052813.1, from coordinate 37,462,087 downwards.
AATGGGTGGTTTCTCTCCTCCGCCACAGGGCACACTGCTGTGTTCATCATCTAGCCCTCTGCAGCGAGCCCCACATGTAATACAAAGCAGGCATTTATTTGCCAAGTGTTGGGGCAAACTGGATTCAGTCTTAGAGATTGTTTGGGTTGCACTGGCATCTGACTTGTGTAAATGGAACTATTAATCCCAAAAGTTAAACTCCAGTGGATTAAAAAAAAAAAACTTCCTCTAGATCACAACTATATGTTTATGTGCAGTTTTATGTGCACCATATTTGCTTTATGGTATTCGGCAGATTTTTTTAAGAGTTCTGAGATCAGGGCGCCTGGGTGGCTCAGTTGGTTAAGCAACTGCCTTAGGCTCAGGTCGTGATCCCGGAGTCCCGGGATCGAGTCCCACGTCGGGCTCCCAGCTCCGTGGGGAGTCCGCTTCTCACTCTGACCTTCTCCCCTCTCATGCTCTCTCTCACTCTCTCTCTTTCCTAATAAATAAATAAATAAAATCTTGAGAAAAAAAAAAGAGTTCTGAGATCAAACACCTAGAGGGTGAAGAATGAGTTGCTGGGGGAAGCGAGGAGGGGGGAAAAAGCAGAGAGACGCTTGGCGAGGGGGGCAGGGAGCAGGAACACATACTTGGACCCCAAAAGAAGCTGTGTGACTTGTGGGGGTTTTGAGATAATTACATTGAGTTCTGGGATGATTTGCAAATGGGAAGGGCTTCAAGTGCACCACTGAGAGAAATACCAGAGAAGGCCACAAGATGGCGATATTACTCCAGGAGTCTCTCCCAATCCTTCTCAACTGGTAGCTATGCCTTTCTTTGTTCAGACTTCCTTCCCTAGCAAATGTCACTGATAACCACCGTCCATTTTGTGTCTTTTCATGCTCCTGCCCTTCCCTTAAGCCACTTTCTTGTGACTAGCCTTAATGCAGAAACTACTGATTTTTATTGCTATTAAATTTTTAAGATAGTGATCTGGTCTCTTCTGTAAAAGCAGCCAGATCAAATATTTTGTTTTAATGAGAAATATAGAATAAACCAACCAAAAAAACACCTGAGGTGGATCTTTCCCTTTTTGTGAGTTACCACCCAGAGAGACTTCCCAGATAAGTAGGTTGTCACCGACCAGGCCCAGAGACAGTCAGAAACAAGTGCTCACTTGAGGCTAAGACAAAATCCTCAGCCCGGGGGGATTCATCTAGGCTACCAGCGCCCTTAAGTTGGGACAGGGAGGTTGAGCCCCACCCCAGAGAATGAAGGACAAAAACCCCCAATGCTCTCTTAAATTTTTTATTATGGAAAAATTCCGCAATACAAAAGCTACAATAATATGACAGACACTGGATACAATCATATGGAGAGTCTGATCCTACAAACCAGGAAAAGAGACGTGAGGCAAAGGTAAGCTCCCAGTTTGTTGAGGTCACTTACAATGTGCATTCCCAGCACCCTGGGGCTCCCCCCCAACCCCAGCCCCTCATAAGGGGGAGTCCTGACTTAGAGAACATGGAGAGGGGCGGAGCACTGGTTTCAGAGGGCAGTTGGGAAAGCAGACCTGAGGAGGTGACCGATTTCAGCCCCGGAGAGGATTTGAATTCTGGTCTCGTGCTCCTGTGGGGGGATCTTTACTTGGGTGGCTTCTAGGGACACCTGAATTTCCAGAAAATTATATGGATGAGAATTATAGGGAGAAGACTCACTACTCCCACCAGCTTGTCAAAAGGCTCTGAGGTCACTTCTTACACCCTTATCCCTTCACCCAGGCCAGAAAGAAAAGTCTAAAAACCCACTGTAATGATGCTGATAATGCTGATCCAGCCTCCCTTCCGATGGTCACACTGTTCTTTTAAATATGATAGCCTATGAAATTCTAATAATAATAATAATAAATGGTCCTAGGGAATTAAAAACAGATACATACAGAATTTTCCTGCTTAAGAAATTCACTATGCATTTAGGGACTTCATACTGGAAATACTACGTGTGTTAATTTCACAGCTCTGTGAAGAAACAACTACGCTAATCTGAAGGATGTCTAATAATAATAATAATACCCAAGGGGCACCTGGGTGACTCAGTTGTTAAGCGTCTGCCTTTCTCTCAGGTCATGATCCCAGCGTCCTGGGATCGAGCCCCACATCGGGCTCCCTGCTCTGCAGGAAGCTTGCTTCTCCCTCTCCCATTCCCCCCTGCTTGAGTTCCCCCTCTTGCTGTGTCTCTATGTCAAATAAATAAAATCTTTTAAAAAAATAAAAAAAATAACGATACCCCAAATCATTAACAAATTAATTTGGGAAAACGTGCTTTGCTTGACCATCCGTTAAATGCATCTTTCATTTTCAGATATTTCCGAAATCATTTTGGAAATAAACACAAACATACATAGTCACAGAAAATGCCACTTACGGCTTTAATATCGAATATAACCATCATAGCTCACAAAAATAGCAATAAAGTGCAAAAGCTCCATTTCCAAAGGCTTCAAATCACTCCCAAAGCAATGGACACCAGACCCTACCATGGCCAGCGGGCCCACACCACCCTTACACAGCACAACTCCTAAAGTATAAAACAAGGGATGTATCTGAAAATACTATATATGCTCTGATTACATACTGTGATTATAAAATAGTCTTCAACCTGGTTTAACAGAAAGAAGCAATTCAAACAATTAGTCCTTTAGAAAAGAGGCCTTTTTTTTTAATCTGTAGGAGAATGTCCATAAAATTCACTGAGAACCCCAATCTGACCTACCATTTCTCTTTGGCCAGCTGGAATGGTAGCACCCAGGCCAAGAGCTGGCAATGAAAGGTTCCAAGCTCATTTGGGGAAAAGGAGCTATGAGAGGGGGTGCTCGCTGGACAAGCTTTGGCCCTCCCCCACCCCCATCCCCCAGAGATGGTTGTGTGTCAGCCCCGTGGGATGAAGAACCAAGGAGACTCCGTCCCACTCAGAACTTCCAACATGGCGCTGACTCACACAAGCATGACGAACTGGTGAGATGTTTTGACACACCTGAGAAATCCAATAAAAAGAGCAAGTTACGGTATTTTTTTCTTTTTAGAAAGTCTGTGCTTGATGACCATCAAGGTTAGATCCCCCTAACGGAATGTTTGGATCCACAGTTAATATTTTAGGCACTCATCTGAGGGACAGGCCTTGTTTCCCCCAAAATGTAGCTGGTTACCAAATAAATTCAGGTTATCTCTTTCCCAAACACCTTCAAGATATTCGCTGAAGTGCCTGACAATATACTCGTCATCATAAAGAGAAAAGATTTTTTTCTAAAAATTAAGATTCAATCTGACACTGGGAAATAAGAATCACTGACTTAAATGATTGCTCGGTAACTCGGAGAGCAATGTTTCGTATCTTAGATCCAATTCCTGCTGGTTCTCGATCTTAGGCCAATTGATCTAAAAAGAACACAAATGCGCCACGACCTGCCACGACCTGCCACGACCTAAGTCCCGAACATCAAATCTCCACGTCCCTGCTTTATTACGGGAGAAAAAGCAAAAGACTGATTGCGCATCAATTAATAAGCTATTCACTTTTTTAAATCTGAAAACCTGCAGAGCCCTATATTTACCAGCGATTTCCTGCGACTCGTCAATCCGAGAGCAGAGGCCTCTCAAACAGTAGAATTCAGTTCATTATTTCTTAGGACCTATTCATGTCAGGCTCAATTTAAAAAGAAGACTCAGCAGTAAGTCAGAATCCAGTGACAAGCTCTTGAGTGTACTGCTAACCAGAGTGTATTCCAAAAGCTGCTCCTCATGAAAAATACACAACTGGCATTTATATTCCATTCAAGCAACCGGATGAACTGTCCATTCTAAAAGACGGCTGTTTACAATGCTGGTGGGGGGAGGGAGAGAGACAAGAAGGAAATACACCAAAATACCAAAATATTAACAATGATTGTCCTTGGACAATAGAAATACAGACTTTTTTTTCCCCCCTTCAACTCGCCTGTGGTTTTCCAATTTTCTTTCAAGAGTGTTTAGTGCTAGAAGAAACGCATCCTAAATATAAACGTAAATATAAATATGCCAGAAGTCTAAGTTCAAATAAGATTGTTCAACTCCTTTCTCGGTTTACCATCGTCACACTAACAAGCTAGAGAGATTTTTGTTCAAGAGTTCTGTTTTTGTCCTCAAATATACCCCTTCTGTACTTTATCAGCCCTCAGCTCGTTAAAAACAATCTCGAGAAGGGCCTTGTTTTTTTGTTTTTTTTTTTAACAGCGAAAATATCCCTTCTGACATCTAGACTAAGTCATTTGTCTTATAGAAGATGGATGGAAACAGCCCCATGAGTTGGGGTGCTGATTTCCTTATTTCCAGCAGTCACACTGTATCCCTATTTCCAAAGGACACTCAGAAACTTCCAGAAGAGCAAGGTCAAAGAGTTGAGAGCTGGAGGTGATGATCGGCAGCGACCCACCCACCTCTTTACCTGACAGGGAGACCCAGTCCCTCCCTAACTGCTGGAACAGTGCTCCCGTCAGTGAGGAACTTTCAAGACAGAAATTAAACCTCACACAGAACACAAACCTTTCCCATACCCTCTGCCTCTCCTCGTCCAAGCTTCCACACTAAGACAGCTGGGCCTGAAGCACACGGAAGCTTCTCCCTACTTTGATACTGCAGTATGGATGAGCCCAGAATCCATGCCAGGTGAAGTTAATCTGAAGCAAGGACTGCTATTTCCCTTAAAAAAAAATTCTAGACCGCGGTTTTAAAACTCTCAGTGGTTCCGGGAACCACCGAGGTCTCAGAGGTGCTAACTTAGGACCCCCACTAATACATAAATACCTTTTTACAAAGTATATTTTTAAACCGTAATAAACAGGTACACTCCTCCAACACCAAATTTTTTTTACCACGGAAACCACAATTTAACTTGCCTTTTTCGCTGCATGGTATTACGGAAATATGTAAGTTTAACCTTCAAATAACCTTAATAGAATACATTTCTCACATTTGGGTTCCATTGAGATCTCTTACTGGAAACGGGGTTCTGCTAAAAAATAATTTGAAAACCACAGAAGTAGAACAAAGTCATCCATTTTTAAACTCTCAGTTCATTGTTCCTTATTGGACTTTTCACCTTGGATCCTGTACAAAATTCTCAGTAAAGCAAGAGTTCCTAAATATGCCACAGACTCGTACTGCCCAATTCTTCGATCCTTGGCCACACGACTCCTGTCCACTTTCACAACAGAATGCTGCAAGGCAGGGGATGTCGGAGGGACAGCGAGTCTCCCTGAGGTCATGTGTGCCCCTTCATACCTTGATGACCATTTCTGGAGTCTTCATTCAGCCCAGCGAAGAGGTTCATGGTAGCCAGTGTCATTTGAGCTGAGGAAAAACTCAGAAGGCAACAGACTTGCCCGCCGCACCAGTCACCTGAAAAGCCAGCCTGGGGTCCCCTTCAGTACTCGAGAGAAGCAGCCCTCAGATGCACAGAGAAACCGCAGGAAGCACCTTGTACTGTGAGAGTGTGGAGTACGATTCCCGCAGGAAATACTAGACAAAGAAGAGGCGAGGTTTTTGAGGATAACTTCCAGAATCGAAGGCTTCCCATTAGCAGAAGTTTCTAGAACTTCGTGTTTGCTCCAGATGTTGAACCAGGATCCCCACCGTGACCATCCCAAGGCCTTGGCCTTACAGAGCTCAGCAGCAAGGAGACAGGGGCTCTGTGTGTAGAGGGCAAAGCCACACCTACTCTTCTCCCCCAGTCGGAGGCCACTGGGCTGGGGGGGGGGGGTGGCGCAACAATGTCAACATTTAGAAATTGTGCTCATCTTCGAGAATGGCTTAAAGTGGAGTGTAGCTTTTGGCACAGAGGGTTTTTCCATCCGCTTCGCCCTCCTCAGAAGTCCCTGGCTCTCGGCAGAGGTAGTAGAGAAAGGATTCACAAGCACATGTAAAATCTGATTACTGAGAGTCTCCGAGTAGACCAGTAGCCTCCTCAGCCACAAGCCCTGTGTGGGTTTCACTGGCTTGGTTTTACTTTAGGACCGTTTCCCCAAACGAAAATCCCTGGCATCTTCCATCAGTCAGACGGTCTTGCCTGTCACAGAGTCTGTCAGCAGAAGAATCCGCTCAGAGAACACACGGGAACAGTGGGGTCTGGAGCAAATGCCTTCTGGGAAATGAGGCTCCCCCAAGGGACTGCTCTGCCATCACAAAAGATACAGCCCAACCAGTCACGGCATCTGGAAGGGACGCTGCGAAGATCTACCTGGGGCCCCTCAGCTCTCCATTTTCCATCTTCGAGAAAGGGGAAGACCCTCCTCCCCCATGCACGGTGGAGTCCTGGTGGGCCTCAGACCCGCTAGTTAGAGCCCAAGGGAACAGAATATTAAAAAGACAGACCCTACCCCCAACTCTACAAATCACCGGCTGTCGTTGCTGGCAAGTGAAGCCCGGTGCAGGAGGAAAAGTGAGCAGAGAAGCCAGCCACTGCCTCGCCATCACGTGATCTTGACCGGTGATTTCTTGCTGGCACACAGGAGGGACACGTAGGGGACGCCGATGAAGGCCCATTTCTCGCTGGGCCAGAACTTGATGACGGGGCCCTGCTCCGGGATCTCGGAGGCAGCATCAAAGTAGGCAAAGCAGACGCAGCCCAGGTAGGCGGCAAGGCAGATGAGGATGTGCCTGCAAAAGGACACCGGAAGTCAGCACCCAGCGGGGCAAACAAAGATGGCCGCCTTCACGCGAGCCTGCCCCTCCCCCTCCGGCCCTACCGCCCGGCCCCCCCCACAACCCGCTCTCTCCGGGTGGGAAGAACCCCGCAGCGCCCCTTCCAATGAGCAAGGGGAACGGTAACCAACAATCCTCGGAATAGCAGAAGAACCCTAAATCTGGAGCAAACGCGGCCTGTTTTAGAAAGTTCTAAAATATTCCACATGGTGACAGGAGCAAACATCCAAGTGCTTTCGGGGCTCAACTCTGAAGACCGAGGCCCAAAGATTTAAAACAGGTGCTAAGAAGACGGAACTGAGAACATCTGATTAGATTCCACCGTCTTCCTCCAACATTGCTTATACATAGTTTATGCCCTTTATTAGGAATCCTTTTATACTGACTAAAGTGCTTTTACAGTTTAGTAGGGAAACTTTCTTACTTTACTGTGTCTGTAAAAAGTTGTAACATGAGTCCTTTATCGAGCAGGGGACCATTTAAAAGCAGGTAATCTTTCCTTCTACTCTAGACTGAAATTGAATTCCATATGAGCTAAAGATTTAAAACCTATTTTTAAAATAGAGTCAAAGAAAATATTTTTATGAACTTTGGTGGGGGGAGGCCTTTCTGATAATTGACGAAGTCCAGAAATCCTACAGGAAGAGACTGACCATGAGAACATGACTGTTGAAAACCCATATGGCATAAAAATACCCTCATATACTGAAAGACATGGGAAACGGGGAAGAGAGGTGAGATATTTGTACCATATGACCAAACGGTTAAAATCCCCATATTCTGGGGGCTGGCTCAGTGGGTTAGGCAGCCGACTCTTGATTTGGGCTCCGGTCATGATCTGAGGATCCTGAGATCGAGCCCTGTGTTGGGCTCCTCACTGAGCGGGGAGCCTGCTTTGGAGTCTCTCTCTCTCTTTCTTCTCTGCTCAACCCTCTCACACATGTGCACTGTCTCTCAAAAAATAAAACAAAATCCCTATATTCTAAAGAACTCTCAAAAACGAATCCTTGGGATGCCTGGGTGGCTCAGTTGGTTGAGCAGCTGCCTTTGGCTCAGGTCATGATCCCAGGGTCCTAGGATCAAGTCCCGCATCTAGCTCCTTGCTTGTCGGGGAGCCTGCCTCTCCCTCTGCCTCTGTCTGCCTCTCTGCCTGTTTGTGCGCTCTCTCTCTCTCTCTCTCTCTGACAAATAAATAAATAAAATCTTTAAAAAAAAAAAAACGAATCCTTTCACAGGATCCTTTAAAACAATCAGGCCGTGGGTGACGACGGCATGACCGACATTGGCCCCAGGCTGATAAACACTGAAGCTAGCCCTTGCCTCCGTGAGAGCTCATTGTAGTATTCTCCATACCCTGGAAAATGATGCAGATTTGCAAAATACATAGTTATTGGACAGTAATGACGGGTTACTCTGTGCCAGACACCAGGTCGCTAGATATAAATTTTTTAAAAACAGAAACACTGCACAGAGAAGACGAATGAAAAGGTAGCTTTCAAATGAAGAAATGCGGGGTGCCTGGGTGGCTCAGTTGGTTGGGCGACTGCCTTCGGCTCGGGTCATGATCCCGGAGTCCCGGGATCGAGTCCCATATCGGACTCCCGGCTCTGCAGGAAGTCTGCTTCTCCCTCTGACCTTCTCCCCTCTCATTCTCAGTCTCTCTCTCTCTAATAAATAAATAAAAATCTTTAATAAGAAATAAAAAAAAAATAAAAAGAAATGCATACAGTGAACTTACACTGGAAAAGAGGCTTAACAACAAGGCCAATTTTTTACAAAGACATGAAAATAAAAATATTTTTAATCAGATTAACAAGATGTAAGAGTTAATATGTAATATATATGAAAGTATGCATAAAAGGCATCTTACAGACTTTAATAAAAAGTAGGCATTAATACTTGGAGATATATATATATCTACAGATACAGATATAACCTATAGATATATAAAATTTAAACTAAGGAAACGTGCAGGCATGTGAACAAATAACCTAATTACCTATTAATAGAGAGGCTGGCTAAATGAATTCTAAAGCATCCATACTGTGAAATATTTGTTAGACACAAAAAAACGGAAGATAATATGTATGCATTGGTAAGGAAAGTCGTCCACAATCTAGTATTCCCTATATAAGGAAAAAACAAAACGAAACCCTTTAGAATGATGCTAGGTTTGTTTATAAAAAGTATAATTAGAGAAAGAGACATGAGAAATCTGGAAGGAGGGGCACCTGGCTGGCCCAGTCGGTGGAGTGTGTGATCTCAGGGTTGTGAGTTCAAACCACACGTTAGGTGCAGAAATTACCTAAAATTTTAAAAAACCTTAGGCTGTTAACAACTGTTATCACTCTTTGGTGGATAGAATTATGAGAGCCTCTCTATACTTCTGTTTAAATTTGTTCTTAAAACATCATAACTGGGGCAAAAATACGGTTCAACTTTGAAAAAGCAGGAAGCACACCAAACTTAGAAACAAATTCAAGTCTGAGCCCACATTATTACAATCTAATTTTTGAGTTTTGCTTAAACTGCTAACGTTACTAAGAAACTTGGATTGATAAAAATAGGTACTTACTGTACCTTGAATGAGGTCGTATTTACACATATGTATACATTTATCAAAACTCATCAAAGTGTACACTTGAAATCTACAGCTTATCTCCATTATAACTCAAATTTATAGTGCATAAATTTACTAGTGTGAGTCGAGGTTGGACCTAAAAGAATACCAGGAAAAGGGTCCTCGGACTGGAATCTCCAGTTTGTGCTGTTTTACTTTGTTTTGTCTTTTGCAAACAGTCCTGGGAGTCCCCAGACCTTAAACTGAGAGCAAGTCGGGTCTCATGCTCGATCTACATTCTCCTACATTCAAGGGAATTCACACGAGTTCTTTCAAACCATAGAGTTTTAGGCATCGCCGGATAGTAGTCAAGCTTCTTCTGAATCTTGGATCTAATCGTTTTTTTCAGCTCCTTATCACTGGAATTCTCCCAGGGGCTCTCAATTTACAAGACACATCCTAAAGCAGATTTCTCTTGGTCCTTGTTCTCTTTTGCAATCAGAAGTTCTGGGGGGCAGGGAAGCAGGGCTCTGGGTTTGGAGCTGAAGCAGTTCCTGGGGAAAAAAAAACCACTCGATCTCCTCCTCAGCATTCTGAGTGTAGGAGTCTGCATGCTTTTTAATAAACTGTTTGCGGGGCACCGGCGTGGCTCAGTTGGTTAAGCAGCTGCCTTCTGCTCAGGTCATGATCCGAGTCGTGCGATCGAGCCCCGCGTCGGGCTCCCTGCTTGGTGGGAAGCCTGCTTCTCCCTCTGCTTGTGCATGCCCTCTCTCTAACATAAAATCTTAGGGGCACCTCAGTGGCTCGGTCTTTGGGTGTCTGCCTTCAGCTCAGGTCGTGGTCTCAGGGTCCTGAGATCGAGCCCCGCCTTGGGCTCCCTGTTTGGACAGAAGCCTGTTTCTCCCTCTCCCACTCCCCCTGCTTGTATTCCATCTCTCACTGTGTCTCTCTCTGTCAAATAAATGGAATCTTTTTTTTTTTTTTAATTTTTATCTTTTAAACTGCTTGAGGCCTTTTCTTCTTTAACTTAACCGTATATCCTGAGCAGTCCATTGCACAGCCGCTCTAGTTCCCAGTGACTGAATTCCCAGGTGACTGATCCTGAACTATCAATTCACTTCTCTGGGCATCTGTCTCTACCTGTAAAGTGAATGGGTGAGACTGTCCCCAGATGACCTGTGATGCCGTCACCTGGGCATCCCAGTCCCCACATCACCTCTGTCCCAAGCCTCCCCCACCCCCACCCAACCCTGGGCGATCTAGCTAGAGCTCAGGTTACGGATTAGGTTTTCAGACTCCTTTTATGCTTTAGGGACCGCAGACCCGAAGCACACACAATCGGGTCTTTTTGTTCTGGCTAAGCCTGCTCCCCGGAGTCTATGGCTCGTTTGACAATACTTCCCGTTGCTTCGGCAAGGTCTGACCATCTCTGTGAGGACAGAGGTGCCCCCAGGCTGTGCTCTGCCCCCTTGCACACCCGTGCACCGTGCAGGGAAAAGCCCGCCCAACGGCAGGTACAGACCCGTGTGTGGCCGCTGGGGCTTACCACACGCAGTGCAGGTAGGGAAAGTGGAAGGATGACAGCAGCTCACAGAAGGCTCGGTCACTGATCCAGCAGAAGAGCGCGAGGGTCCACCAGAGGCCCGAGAAGAGGCCCAGCTTAAAGACACGCACGTTGTCACACCTGCGGGGGGATCCAGAAAGCGAGTCCTCAGTCTGGTGGTCACGCACCTTGCTGGCCCCCTCCTTCCGGCCCTGCCCCAGCCCCTCGGCACTGGAGGCCCCACGTAACATCCTGTCACCCCCCGAGCTTGTGGATGTAGGTTCCACTCGCACATACACAGATGACTCCCAAAGCCGTGTTCTCCCCGGGGCCTCGCCCTGGCTCGAGACTCACGTAGGTGGCTACCTTCTAGACGTGCCCACCCACATGTCGCACAGATCTCAATCTCAATGTCCTTAATGAACTCCTGTTCTCCTACATATCATACCCATCACCACCTCTGCTCATCAACCCCACCCCCGGCCCCAAGGGATTCTTGTGCTCCTCAAATAGCCCCAGCATGTTCCCCAGACCTTAGCATTGGCTGTTCCTGCCTCCTGGAATGCTCTTCCTCACATATCCACATGGTCCACTGTCTCCCGAGTTTCTGCTCAAATGTCCCTGAGTAAACCCTCTCCTGACCACTGTTACACGGGTCTCCACCCCCCTTAAGTGACGCTCCCCTACCCCCACCGTTTCCTCCTTCTCTCCTCTGATTTGTCTGTAGGGATTATAGCCCCTCTAGCATCTTCGATGTTTACTTGACAGCTGGTCTTCCCCTGGAATAGCATGGGACACACAGAGGCCTCCTGCTATTTGCTGAATAAAAAGAAAGAGCTCTCACATACACCGGGACAAAACGTTTTTCAGAAACCAATCCTAAGAGCCCAAAGAAATTTCCGTTGCCATTTCCTCTCCTTGTTCCTGAATCCCTCGTAAAGGGGAGTACTTCCATTCCTAGGGGAGAAGGCCCGTTGGCAGCTGGTGGCTGAGGGTCCTTCTCGGCCCTCCCTCAGGGCTCCTTCCCTCCATGGACCACTCCCAGGTCAGTCAAGCTCTCTGTCTGGGACCCCAAGAAGGGGTCACAGCTCTGTGTTCAGATTTGCTGTACAAGTGTCAGAAGCCTGACTGGTTGGTACCTTTCCCGGCCACCTGAGCGAGCATCAGGGCAAGCGGTGACACCGGGATGGGCAGTAGGTTCAGAAAGGCCTACTCAAAAACGCACACTGAAATACCCTTTTGTAGGACAGCTAATGTCTTCCTTGAAAACTTTTGAAACGAGAGAGGCCCAGGACTGGAGACACTAAATTCCTACTTGGCTTTGCTGAATAGCTCGCCCTCACAGAGACTCCTCCTCTCTCTCGGCTCGGCTTTCTCTGCCTCCTCAGGTCTCGGTTTCCAGGGCGCCTTCTCAGATAGACTTTCTCTGACAGCTCCCACACCCATGACGTTGTCCGCACCGTGGGCACCATTTTCCTTCCTAACACTCATCACAAGCTCACGTTGTTTAGGTTGCTGTAATTATTTGTTGAAGGTCTAGTATCCGATTAGACAGTAAGCTCAACAAGAGTAGGAATTCTACCTGCTTTTCACCAAGTATATGCAGTGCCTGGCCCAGAACAGCATGAAATAAATGCTTGCTGAATGAACAAATAAGGAAGTGAAGGAAAATATTAATTGGATTCCCAGGATCTAAGGAGCACATTTTTTTCCAGATTTTTTTTTTAAACAGTAACCACGTTGACTGGGTACCCAATTCTCTGAATGCCTGCTAGGCACTATGAAAGGCAAAATGAAAAGGCCTCTTAACTTGCTATTTTAAAAGATAAAATGAAAGCGGATGAAAACAAGTGTCAACAACTATAGAGACAACTTGGTACGAGAGGTCCCGTGTGCACTCAATTCAACCAAACCTAGAAACTTTGGCTTAAGGAACACTCCAGAACGCAGGTCAGCATGCTGGAAAGGCAGTGCGTGTGTGACATTCTGCCTCTCTTGCCAGGTGATGACTCACTTGGGAGGAAAGCCCTGCAGGGTCAGGGTCTCAGGGTGGCCTAGCTCTATCCCTTCCTCTGTTTCTAGAGGGACAGGTCCTGCTACCTGGTGCTCACCAGGCCTGTCTGCACTTGGGTCTTGCCTAAACCTGGGCTCCTTTGGGTTTCATTCCCACTTCTCAGGGCTCCTATTAAAACAGCAATGTGAGATTAAATGAAAAAAGCAGAAGAAGGGGCGCCTGGGTGGCTCAGTGGGTTAAAGCCTCTGCCTTCGGCTCAGGTCATGATCTCAGGGTCCTGGGATCGAGCCCCGCATCGGCCTCTCTGCTCAGCAGGGAGCCTGCTTCCCCCTCTCTCTCTGCCTGCCTCTCTGCCTACTTGTGATCTCTCTCCTCTCTGTCAAATAAGTAAATAAATGAATAAAATATTAAAAAGAAAGAAAACCAGAAAAGACTAGAAACAAGCTCTAGCCACAAGGCTAATGAGAAACAGAAAGCCTCCCAGCTCCTTCAAGCAGAGGGAGGCTAGACGAGAACTATTTAGTTGCCACACTACAGCTTCTCGCTAATGTCAGCAGGGAAGGTCCTGGAAGGAAATGCAAAGAGCAGCAAGGGCATCCCCTGTCTGGGAATTTTATCAAAGCAGGCCGACAGCTATCTTCTCTTTCCTTGCTGGGACTCGGCGGGGAACTGGGACACGGCAGTGAACATAGGGCCTCATTCCTGCCCATGGAGTTGACACCGAGAAAAGGGATAGGCACTAAACAACGACAATAACAAAAACCAGCACAAATAATGTTTTAATTACAATTGGGAGGGGTGCCAAAAAGAAGTTTGAGGTGCTACGAGCACTGGGGCCAAACCGGTGAGTCAATGATGACCCAGAAGCGAGCCAAGCAGGAGTCAGAAGAAGGGACAGCAAGAACAAGGACCTGGGGGATAGGGAAGGTCAGACCGCTAGAGGACAGCATCTAAGGGGGAACTTCGTGAAAGACAGATCAGCCAGAGGGGGTCATGTTAGGACTCTGAACTTCATCCTAACTGCAAGATCAGCTTAAAAAAAAAAAAGAGACTATTAAATGCACACAGGGGCCATGTCGAGGATATTGAACTTGATGTCAACCGTAATGTCAACTAATAGAAAAATGAAAGCGATGAGATGGGATGTTCAGGGACGGAAGAGGGAGCAGCCTTCTGTTCTGAGCAAATGGGTAAACAGCGCTCCCATTTACTGCAGCTGGAAATACTAAGAGAACCAGAACTGGAAAAGTCAGACCAGGAATCTGGTTGAATTCGAGATGGCCATGACGGGTGGAGCCAGACGTGGGGCAGGTGTCTAGCTACGCCATGGCGAAGGCAGAAGGAAAGACAGAGTCAAGACACAGACCTGGCAGACATCTGCACGTGTTCGGCAATGAATGCTGCGGCTGCCGATGCGATCTTTCAGGGCTAAGTGCAGAGGGAGGAAAGCCGAAGCGGAGGTCACCTTAAGGGACCCCCTACAATCAAAGGTGCGTAGCAAACGACGAGCTCATGCTGGAGACTGAAGAGAAGCTGCCGCAGAATGAGTGGGATCCCAGGCAGGGGTGGCGTCCTGGGAGGCATGGTGAAGAGCGTGTCAAGGATGAAGAGGGTGAATTGTGCAAACGGCTGAGAGAAGAGCACATAAGATACAGGAGGGCTGAAGAACCGTCACTGGGCCTACAACCCAGGGAGGCTTGGGTATCGAAGTGAGGCAGAAGCTAGAGGGGAGTGGGCTGAAGAAAAAAGAGAGCTGAGGGACGAAGGCAACTTGTAAAGATGCTGGGCTGTGGTGCCTGGCTGGCTCAGTGGGTAGAGCATGTGACCGTTGATCTCGGGGTCTTGAGTTCAGGCCCCATGTTGGGCATAGAAATCCCTTATAGATATATAAGCACTTCTAAGACGTTGGGCTGTCACAGACAAGAGAGAAGGGGTGGTGGTTGAAGACAGACCTTCTGGTGTCTTCATCAGGTGAGAGCTAGGGAAGAGAGGAGAGGCTCCAAAATTTTCACAGGCCAATGGGAAGGACTGTTTAAGGAGGGGCGAGGACCCAGGAGGCCATTTCCAGGAGTGAAGTATGTATAGGAGAATGGAGGGAATGATCCATAAGCAGACAGACAGACCCTGGCAGGAAGGAGGGATACCTCCCAATGAGCTACAGTGACAGCTAGCTTTTCAGGGGTAAGATTTTTAAGTATGAAACAGATGATTTCCTTTGTAATCATGTACAAAGATTAGAGTATTAAAGGAAAATGTAGGTGCCTGGGTGGTTCAGTCAATTAAGCATCTGTCTTTGGCTCAGGTCATGATCCCAGGGTCCTGGGATCGAGTCCTGCGTCAGAATCCCTGCTGGGTGGGGAGCCTGCTTCTCCCTCTACCCCTCCCCTTGCTCGTGCACATGCTCTCTCTCGCTCTCAAATAAATAAATAAAATCTTTTTTTTTTTAAAGATTTTATTTATTTATTTATTTATTAGGAAAGAGAGAGAGTGAGAGAGAGCATGAGAAGGGAGAAGGTCAGAGTGAGAAGCGGACTCCCCATGGAGCTGGGAGCCCGATGTGGGACTGGATCCCGGGACTCCGGGATCATGACCTGAGCCGAAGGCAGTTGCTCAACCAACTGAGCCACCCAGGCACCCTAAATAAAATCTTAATAAGGAAAATGTTTCCCTGCTTAAAGGTGACACTCGGGAAGCAGAATTTATTCAAACTGTAATCTGCCCCTAACCACTGTCTTCCCCCATTTGGTCTCATTTAAGTATTATGAATTAAAAATATGTCCCCCTTCCTTAAGCTGCTTTTTAACAAAACTTTAGGCCAAAACATAGTATCAAGAGTAAAAGTGAATTAGACTGCAATGAATTCTCAAGAAACAGAGCTAAGTCCTGAACATTCTATTCAAGCCAGGCCTAACAGAAGCCAGTACCCGTGGACTACTACAAATCCATTTCAGATCTCTTTATTGGCAATTTGTGTGTCTTCCAAAGACCTTCAAAATCCTGTTAGTGTTCTGAAACTAGTCTTTTATTTTCCCACTCCTTCACGGCTACCTGGGAAAGCCAACAAGACATGACTGGACAGCAACCTTCCTCTGCCAGGCAGTATTTTTAAATACTTCTTCAACCCCCTTTGACCCTGCCTGGTATGGCTGACATTCAAAGCAGCCCCCAGAGGCAAAGTGGGGGGAAGAACCACGTATCTCCTCTCAAAACAAAGATTGAGAGAAAGCTGTCAACACACTACACAGGGCAACTCTCACACAAAGGAAGATAGATACGAGACTTGGGTTAAACGCCACGTCCGTAACGAGAAAGTCATGAATTAAAATGCACTTCTCAAGATGGGCACAAAGAAAAAGCAGCATCTTCTGAGTACTACCCTAAGGGCGGTGATTTGATGCATTTTGGGGTTAAAGGAGAAGTCATGTACATACAAGGCTAAACTGTTTCTGGATATCAACCTGAACTTGAACATACAACCTGAACTTGAACATACAACCTGAACTTGAGCATTCAACCTGAACTTGCGCATTCAACCTGAACTTGCGCATTCAACCTGAACTTGAGCATACAACCTGAACTTGAGCATTCAACCTCAACTTGCGCATACAACCTCAACTTGAGCATTCAACCTCAACTTGAGCATTCAACCTCAACTTGAGCATTCAACCTCAACTTGAGCATACAACCTGAACTTGCGCATTCAACCTGAACTTGCGCATTCAACCTGAACTTGCGCATACAACCTCAACTTGCGCATACAACCTCAACTTGAGCATTAAACCTCAACTTGAGGATTCAACCTGAACTTGAGCATACAACCTGAACTTGAGCATTCAACCTCAACTTGAGCATTCAACCTCAACTTGCGCATACAACCTCAACTTGCGCATTCAACCTGAACTTGCGCATACAACCTGAACTTGCGCATACAACCTGAACTTGCGCATACAACCTCAACTTGAGCATTCAACCTCAACTTGAGCATTCAACCTCAACTTGAGCATACAACCTGAACTTGAGCATTCAACCTGAACTTGAGCATTCAACCTGAACTTGAGCATTCAACCTGAACTTGCGCATTCAACCTCAACTTGAGCATTCAACCTCAACTTGAGCATTCAACCTCAACTTGAGCATTCAACCTCAACTTGAGCATTCAACCTCAACTTGAGCATACAACCTCAACTTGAGCATACAACCTCAACTTGAGCATTCAACCTGAACTTGCGCATACAACCTCAACTTGCGCATACAACCTCAACTTGAGCATTCAACCTGAACTTGAGCATACAACCTGAACTTGCGCATTCAACCTCAACTTGCGCATTCAACCTCAACTTGCGCATTCAACCTCAACTTGCGCATTCAACCTCAACTTGCGCATTCAACCTCAACTTGAGCGTACAACCTGAACTTGAGCGTTCAACCTGAACTTGAGCACACAACCTGAACTTGAGCATTCAACCTCAACTTGAGCATACCTCAACTTGCGCATACAACCTGAACTTGAGCATTCAACCTCAACTTGAGCATTCAACCTGAAATTGAGCATTCAACCTGAACTTGCGCATTCGACCTCAACTTGCGCATTCGACCTGAACTTGAGCATTCAACCTGAACTTGAGCATTCAACCTGAACTTGCACATACAACCTGAACTTGCGCATACAACCTGAACTTGAGCATTCAACCTGAACTTGAGCATACAAATTCCCTTACACTAACAGCAAAGGCTTTACAGGATAGGTTGTAAGTAAGAAACTAAGCATCCGAGAGACTAGTACCATCAGCAGTACTGTGCCTGGAGTCAATGTTGCCTTGTATATAGACATTTGTTTTTCCTTTTGTGTGTGAATGCAACAGCCTCATTAGGACTTTTCTTCCTAGTCTTCTCCTCTGAACAAATCTATTCTTTGTACAGAAGTAAGTCTCGCAGGCTGGTCTAGGCACTCGCCATATCCTTGAGATGGTCCTGCTAAGCGGCGCGCTGCACCTACGAACCAGCTGCTCCCCTCTTTCTGGAGGTGAGATCATTAACATTTTTGAGCCAAATCATCAAATGTGCTTCCAATGCAATAGTCAGGAACTAACTCTACGGGAAGAGTCAAACGCCTCTTCCACACTCGAGGGCAGTAAAAAAAAAAAAAAAAAACAGAAACCGGGAGCCTGGGTGGTGCAGTCACTTAAGCAGCTGACTCTTGGTTTCAGCTCAGGTCATGATCTCTGGGTCATGGGATGGAGCCCTGTGTTGGGCTCTGCACTCAGCAAGGAGTCGGCTTGAGATTCTCCCTCCCCCTCTTCCCTTCCCCTTTTTCGTGCTCTCTCTCAAATAAATAAATCTAAAAAAAAGAAAAAAACAAAGAAGCTGGTGTGTTCCCACCCAGGGACAGCCTCGGGCAGGCTGGAAGAACAAAGGGACCCACCTCCTTAGCTCAGCGACCAGCAGCACAGTGCAAGGAACCCCGAGGGTCATCAGAGAGATGTTGTTGATGGCCGGCTTAACAAACGCCAGGCACGTTGTCACGGCAGAAAGGACACACACCACTGCCTTGAACCTGCCCCTGAATCAACGAAAGCAAACCAAACTGTTAGCCAAGGAGCTCTCATGGGTTCAGGGAATGCTGGCAACGTACAGGAACGGCAGGCAGGAGGGTGAGCTGAGAAGTTAGTTATGCACCGATTACCCGGAGTCTCAAACCCACTCCCGCTCAGGGGCTCAGGAATTCCACTTCTAGCAGTTTATCTTTAGGAGATAACGAGAAATCTGATGAACATTTAGCCAAGAGAATGGTAAAAGGAGAATCCACCTAAGTCCCCGAGGATCAGATATGGGTAACTGTTTTCTTACTGTTAAAATTTTTTTCTATATTTTTTTCAGAAGTTGTGCAGCAGGATCTAGCAAACTTTTTCTGTAAAGCATGAGAGCGTGGATGGTCGGTCTGGGTTTCCCGGGTCCTAGGACCTCCGCAGCTCCCTAAGTCTGCCCCTGCGGATGGAGGAGCAGTAAGGGAATGGGCGTGGCCGTACGCATGGCTCCGTAGGTTAAGCCTCTGCCTTCAGCTCAGGTCATGATCCCAGGGTCCTGTGGTCGAGTCCAGCATCGGGCTCCCTGCTAAGCTCGGAGCCTGCTTCTCCCTCTGCCTGCCGCTCCCCCTGCTTCTGCTCTCTCTCTCTCTGTCAAATAAAATCTTAAAAAAAAAAAAGGAAAATATGTATCTAACACATACAGCTAAAAGTCTTAAGAAAAAATTCTAAGAGTGTTTAGTATTTACTGGCAACTCACAGACTAGCGTGCATTGGAATTTTGTGTTGACAAGTTTTGACATGACCGCTCTTAGAAAAATATCATCCTCAGGGTGCCTGGGTGGCTGAGTCGGCTAAGCAGGCTCAACTCCTGACTTCAGCTCAGGTCAAGATCTCAGGGTGGTGAGATGGAGCCCCGGGTTCGGCCCCATGCTCAGTAGGGGGTCTGCTTGTCCCTCTCCCTCCTCCGCCGCCCCTCCCCCCTCTCTTGCACATGCACACATGTGCATGCTCTCTCCTCTCTCAAATAAAATCTGTAAAAAAAAAAAAAAAAGGAAACAAGAAAAATACCATCCTCACGCCCTTCAGTGGACGTACTTTGAGCAGAAAGGGCTAGAAGTGGCGACGTGATCCTGGACATGCTCCTTCTCCTCTCCCTGGGACTCCATTTCCTTATCTATAAAATGAAAAGGCCGGACTGGATGATCCCCAAGGCCTCATCCACGACTGAAATTTAGGAGCACATGATTTTCCTGAAGTTTCTTTTATTCCTCATTAGCACAATTTACTTTGGCCACAAGCCCTGGAACAGGTCACGGTTGGGAAACTCATTTGAATGAAATTCCATTATAAAGAAATCAAAGTACACTGAAACCTCCAAAATACAAATTTATCTCTTAAAGAGGAAAACCATTTATCATCAAGGTGCAGGAAATCATTGATCGAGCTGCCAACTTTCTGACTGGAATGAACAGGAATTGTAGCCCTGAACTTCAACCAGAGAAAAAAATACATATGCGGGAAAGGGTCCAGGCAGCAAATCCTCAGGAGAATCGTGTTTTCCTCCTGGCCTTGGCTGGCATCCTTCGTTACTGGAGGAAAGGCTGCCTGCTTTAGCCTGAGGATAACAGCCTGCAGCTCCCCGCCCCCTGCCATCATGCAAATGGCCCTTGGGGACCCACAATAACTCTTTCATGGGTTTTGAGGTCCTATGACCTGTACTGAGCTTTTCAGCCCTTTTTAGATTGGCTAAACAGTAAAAACAAAACAAAACAAAACATGAACCACTTATAAACTGCATTACTTCTCTAGAGCAATGGTTCAAGAGTTAGTGACGGCAACAGTGATGTCAGCCCAGGGTTTTTTTGGTTTTGTTTTGTTTTTTTCTTTGCAGGCTCTACATGGGGCTCGATCCCAGGACCCTGAGATCATGGCCCGAGCCGAAGGTAGAGGCTTTAACCCACTGAGCCACCCAGGCGCCCCGTAAGCAGTTTTCCAGCTAACAGATGTGGGTTCAATTGCTGCTTCCATCACTTACTAGCTGTGGGACCTTTTGGCAAGCCCCAAAACCCTCCAAGCCTCGCGTTTCCCATATTGAAATGAAGACCCCGACCCCATGGTGTTTCTAGAAGCATTAAAGCACTTAATATGGTGCCTGGTATTCGGCATATGCTCATAAAATCCACATTACTGTTCTCATTCCCAATAACTGAGGATAAACGCTATTTTAAATAATATTATTGTGAATAATAGCTCCTCTTGGGGAAAACCTGATGGGGCTGGTGTAGCAACCCCCAAAGGCCCTGGGGGAGTATTACCAAACGGTTCAAAGGCAGCAAGCTTGACCAAACTTGTTTTAAGGAGAACAGAGGCAGACACCGCCCAGTCGGTCCAGAGGATGTGGAGGAATGCGCTTCACGAAGGTGGCCGAGCGGACAACACTGCAACCAGCAGAAGTCCGCACAAGCCACAGAGCCAGCCTGGCCAGCCCCAGAGTCACAGAAGGTCCTGGGGACAAGAGCGCTGCATGTCTAGGAGCATGGGGTCTTGACAGAGTGTCGTCTATCGGCGACACCACGCAACCCCCGGTCTCTGGTCGTGCTCTCCACTCTCCGGCCCCTTAAGGGCTCAACCTGGAATGGCACGTCAGGGAACCCCAATTACCCCATCTTCCTTGAGTCCCCTGAATCAAACAGCCCAGCACCATCGATATAACATAATAAAGCTGCTACTCTTCTTACCATGAGCCGCCCTTTAGAGCAGAGGTTTGCAACCCTGTCAGACCCTGTGCTCCTTCTCTATAGCAAATACCTGGTGATGCCCCCTTTATTCTTCCCGAAGTGAAATGGATTTCACAGACGATAAAACCTCCATCATGGCAACCACCAAAACCTGTCCACAAACTACCCGGATGTTCCTCAAGGAATGGAAATGTCCCTGGTTAAGATCCATGGCTTTAGGGGCGCCTGGGTGGCTCAGTTGGTTGAGCGACTGCCTTTGGCTCAGGTCATGATCCTAGAGTCCCGGGATCGAGTCCCACGTCGGGTTCCCTGCTCAGCAGGGAGTCTGCTTCTCCCTCCCACCTTCACCTTCTCATGCTCTCTCTCTCTCAAATAAATAAAATTTTGAAAAAAAAAATCTGTGGTGTTAAACTACCCTTTAGGACTAAAATGTAATCTATGTAGAACAACCTGCCCATGATTACAGGATCACAGCATCTGATCCTGGAAGGTCCGCCCATATCCTTTGCTAAGGAAGGAACTGATACGGCCCAGAGAGTCCAAGGCCCAGGCCCCCCCCAGTCATCCAGCGAGAGCTGCATGGCCAGACCCTAGCCTGGTAATTTAGGATTCAAAAACTGGATTGGGTTATATAGTGAGGGCAAAATTGTAAAAATCACGGCAAGATAAATCTTTAAGAAATGGAAAAAATTAGCCTATCATAGTTCTTTGTTCTTGGGGGTTTTTTTCTTACAACAAAAACACCTAAACATTAATAACCATCAACAGCTGAGCGTAGGATGATTCTTAGGACATTCTAGGCAAGACAGAAGAATTTTTTTTTGACTGGCCAATTATTCCTATTTATGTGGTAAACTTTAATAATTTCCCTGCTGTTCTAGATGTTCTTCTAAACGCTTATCCATATTAGCTATTCCTACTAACCACTAGCCCTTACTGAGTCCTTACTCTGGACGAGACATTGTACACCTACTAGGATTTCCCCCTAGATTTCCAACCCCATAAGGTACTCTTAATATCTGCAGTTTACAGATGAGCAAAATGAGGTACCAGCTTGAAAAACCAAAAAAAAAAAACACAAAAAAACCTACTACCCAAAGTCACGTCTGTCTGATACACTTAGCCACCACACTCTGCTGCCTCTTCCCCAGGAATCTCACACGGGAACTACTCAGAACTATTCCAGCAAAGTTTAGGTCACAAAAGGAGACGTTAACTGGTAAACTTGGATGGCTAAGCCACACAATCCCTGGTCTACAGAAATCCTGGTTTTGACATGTAGTCTTCAGTCTGGCTGCCACTTGGACTTAGAGCTGCACCGGTCCCCCTGTCCTGGGCAGTGAGGCCCACAAAAGGGGGATGGTCATCTTACTGTCCCTGTCACTGCCAGAGAGTGTAAGGTGGACGAACAGAGTTGAAATCCTTCTGTATAGTGCGCCACTTTCCCATAACACATGCCTTTTCTTCATCCACATCTACAGTTCCCATTTTCTCCCTCAGTGTGTGTGTGTGTGTGTGTGTGTGTGTGTGTGTGAGAGAGAGAGAGAGAGAGAGAAGTGCCGGGTAGAAATCTCCATGTGCTACTGGCAGTACTGGAAGTGAACTCTGAGCACCCGCCATGTTTCTAGTACTCTAGGGTGCCCTGCAGGAGCCTCTCGTGAGAGGATTATTTACCTAATTTGACAAATGAGGAAACAGAAAGCAAAAGAGTCAAGATGAGTCACGTCATTTGTGAGCAGGGAAGGTAGGATTCAAACCCAGGGAGTCACCAAAGCCAGAGACATCAACCTCTGGGGTGCTCAGAGCCCCAAAGGACTCTCCCCAAGCTGAAGACAGTGGGGTCACAACTTCCCAGAGAAACGGTGCCAGCAATAGAAAGGTCCCAAGCTGTCACCTCTCTGTCCCGTGGCATGGTTTCATTATTAAAGTTGGTACGCCTTATAACTACATCTATTGCCCCGTTTTCTTTTCTCCTGCTCATAACATTCCCTCACTCCTCCCTTCAAGAAATGAAAAAGAGGGGCTCCCGGGTGGCTCAGTGGGTTAAAGCCTCTGCCTTCAGCTCAGGTCATGATCTCAGGTTCCTGGGATTGAGCCCACCATGGGGCTCTCTGCTCAGCGGGGAGCCTGCTTCCCCTCCCCCCTCTGTCTGCCTCTCTGCCTACTTGTGATCTCTCTGTCAGATAAATAAATAAAATCTTAAAAAAAAAAAGAAGAAAGGAAAGAAAGAAAGAAAGGAAAAGGAAGGAAGGAAGAAAGAAAGATGAAAAAGACAGGCAGCCTGGGTGGTTCAGTTGGTGGTTAAGCATCTGACTCTTGATCTCCGCTCAGGTCTGGATCTCAGGGTCATGAGTTCAAGCCCTGTGTTGGGCTCCCCGCTGGGTGTGGAGCCTACTTTAAAAAAGTAAATAAGGAGGAGGAGAAGGAGAAGAAAGAAAAGAAAAAGGTTCTCTATCATAAGCACACTAAAAACTGTCGCATGGAATTTCAAGTGGCATCCCCAGAGTGCCACAAACAAAATAAACAAAACTCAGCTCCCGGGACTTGAAAGATCAGATCTAAGAGCAAAGAGGTTCCTCAGCTCTCCACCTATCACCCACCAGATTCGGGGCAGGGATGGAGGGGAGTGGCGGCCACCTTCTGACGGGATAGGAAAGGCTGAGGTAAATGATGTTCCTCACTCAGAGCAAGAGAGCCCCTGCCTGCGAAGTCCCCTCATGTCGCTGCCAGGCGCTGCCTGCCTCCGCCCTCGCCCTGCCCACCCCCCTTCTCCACCTCACAAGGCTTTCTAAGCCTCCCCACTCGTTCTCTTGAAGCTGGACAAGCAAGCACAATAAGACCAAGAACCGCAGACCGCCCCAGCCAACCTGCCACGCATTGAGCCTCCTTCCTCCACTGAGGAGAAGGCCGCAGCCAACAGAGACCATGTTTCTCCTGAGACCGGGAACGCCCTTCTCGTCCCCTCTTGTCGACAGCTGGCTTGCTCACTCTCATTTTTTGGATAAGTAACCTCGACGATCCTTTACCTGCTCGATGATATTCAAAGAAAATACTATTTCATTCAAATCCTGCTCTGTACAATGGAGTTCATCTGAAGTATGTTTTCTCCCTACCTCGTTGAAAAGTACATTTTTAGTATTAAAGAGTGACGTGATTTGTTTTTTTTTAATACATATATATTTTTAAGATTTTATTTATTTATTTGAGAGAGACAGTGAGAGAGAGCATGAGAGGGGAGAAGGTCAGAGGGAGAAGCAGACTCCCCGTGGAGCTGGGAGCCCGATGTGGGACTTGATCCCGGGACTCCGGGATCATGACCTGAGCTGAAGGCAGTCGCTTAACCAACTGAGCCACCCAGGCGCCCGACATGTGATTTGTTTAAACAAAAACTGCACAACAGTATAGATTAAAGGTAAAAGTGAAAGTTCTCCCCTCAACTCCCTCATCCATTCCTAGGAATAGCCAATGACAGTGGTTGTTTATCCTCCTCCTCTAGGTGTTCCTTTTTTTTTTTTTTTTTTAGATTTTATTTATTATTTATTTGACAGAAAGAGACAGAGAGAAGGAACACATCAGGGGGAGTGGGAGAGAGAGAAGCAGGCTTCCCGCTGAGCGGGGAGCCCGACGCGGGGCTGGATCCCAAGACCCTGAGATCACGACCTGAGCCAAAGGCAGATGCTTAAAGGCTGAGCTACCCAGGCGCCCTCTGCTAGGCATTTCTGTGCACACACAAGGTCACAGACTCGAAAAGAGATTAGATAATTCATTCTAAAATTATGATATATATCCCACATACTGTTCTACCATGTGCTTTCTGCAGACTGCACGTTTTATGCTCACTTCCTTACCTCCATCCCTAGAGAACAGCTTTTGGCTTTAATAGCTCCAAAATTCCGCTTCCAATTCGCAGTACCAGGAAAACTGTAGGGAATTCTTTTATTTTCCTAGTATAGCTCTTCCCTGGCTACACACAGCTTGCTTAATTGAATCCACGTTTTTAGACTATTTATCCACATACATATGGATCCATATAAAACACAGCGTGCTACAGAGAAATATATGTGGGTCATATGTTCTAGAAGCATTTCTCATCTTTTTGAGGTTGACTCTCTTCGGTTCCTTTAGATGTTAACAAACCTCATACAGCTCCTCAGAAAGGCTTTCCCTGACCAAGCTCCAAATGAGCACCCCATGTCACCTCTACCCCCTTTCCAGCTTCATTTTTTTGTAATCCTAGCCCTTCTCCTAACATTGCATTGTTTCTTTGTTCATTGATTTGTAGCCTCCCCAACTTCAGTATGAGTTCACTGAAGGGAGAGACTCTACTGTTTTATTTACTGCTATATCCCAGTGCCTAGGAAAAAAAATGCATAGTAAGTGTCCAAAAAAAAAAAAAAAATTTACTGGATGAATAGCCATTTAAGCCTCACGACAGATACTGAAATGCATCCCTTCCTGAAATTCTGGATTTCCAACTTGGAGGGGTGTGTGTGTATGTGCGTGTGTTTAGAGGTCAGCAGAAGTAAAACCAATATCATTTGACAGCCACGGGATCTATAGCTACAAGAACCGATTCCTTAATGGAATTCTTCCATAAACTTATCAAGTCTTAGAATTGGATTGGACTCAAGGAAATGTTCTAGCAGAAAATCAAAGGTCTTTGAACTACCATTCAGTAATTTCTCCCCCACTGAAAATCCTTCCACTTTTGTTCAGATCCTACGAGGGAAGAAGATATTTGACTTTTTATCCCCAATGTTCTATAGATTCTTCACCAAACATATTAAAATTCCCTCTTTTGGGGTGCCTGGGTGGCTCAGTGGGTTAAAGCCTCTGCCTTAGGCTCAGGTCACGATCTCAGGGTCCTGGGATCGAGCCCCGTGTCAGGCTCTCTGCTCAGCAGGGAACCTGCTTCCCCCTCTCTCTGCCTCTGCCTTCTTGTGATCTCTCTGTCAAATAAATAAATAAAATCTTAAAAAATATATATATATATTTTAAAATTCCCTCTTTCGTCAGTTTATGGTCTGACAGAATAAACAATGGGTGGATATTAAACTAGTATCTGATAAGCTCATCACAAGGCAAGGCTCCATTGCCTTCTATTTGCTGACGTTGGGTACTGAGCTCAGCAGTAAATACAAAACTATTCAGCACGAGCTTACCTGTCATTCCGAAAGACCTTTGGTAGATACCTTCTGGGGAACCACATGGCCAGAGCACACATCAGAACCCAAAGGATTGCAAGTTCATCGAGCATCTGACCCAAGAAACTTAGGGTTGCATGGAAGTAGACGGATCCAATTCCTAGAATCAATTACAACCAATAAAAAAAAAAAGGTCACCACAGAAGAACGGACTCACAAATTCAACATACCGCTGAAGACCAGCCATTCGACCAATCACTGTCACAGTCACCAGATCACATTTTCACTGAAAGAAGCGGCGGGAGGAAGAAACATACACCACCTCGGCATGCAGACTTGAAGCTACAAAGGGGATTTCAAGCAGGGCCCCAGGGTCAGCCCATCACAACTCAACTAATGCCACAGTTAAACACTCTGTCCTCCTCTGCCCAGGCTTCAGGGGAAGAGGCGGTCAATAAAAGCCAACATTCTCTCACTGTTAAGAATCCCCAATCTGCCTGTGGAAGGAAATGGAAATTATACAAGCATTTCCCAGAACAATGAAGGATCAAACGTCGAGAATTTTTTTTTTTCGTTTTGATCCATTAAAGTCTCCTCAGAGTTCCATCGTATTTTTTGTGTGATTTTCTTCCCAAGTCCTCAGAAAATGGCGCTGGCACAGCACCAACAGCTGTTATAGAAATAAGCAATGAAGCGGTTATTAGAGTCACCCCCCCCCCCCCCCCCGGTGTCCAGCCCGCGTTCAAAAGTGTAAGCGTCCTCCATCTGGCGTCAGAGCAAAATAAAAGTTCACTGAGACGTCAGGGTGACTCTGGTTTACAAGACATAATGTTCAAATAGGACAGGAAGTGTGCAGAATTCCATTTCCTCCCTTTCAGCCCCTGCTCGAACATGGATCCACTTACCCACTACAACTAAGAGCGTCCATATTAGGTAGATGCCACTGTTGAAGCATGTTGCGTACTGGCGAAACAAGCACATGCAGATGGGCGGTAAAACGAAAAATAAGACGTTGCTGATCTGGGGGAGGGAGGGGGGATGTAAAATGAAAAGATGAATATTAAGGAAAAGGGCAAAGAAATAAAGCAGCATGTTCCAAATATGACCTCTGTCAACTGGGATGGATGTGGCCACACACCTTGCTTAAGCTCTTGCATCTTTAATTAATTAATTAATTAGTTTGTTTGTTTTTAGCAGCAGATACAGGGAAATTTAAGCGGCCTTTCATGGCCATTTGGGGGCTCCTTCCCGTCTCTTTGCAGCGTTTTTGACCCATGATCAGTCTATGATAGCTGCCAAGCCCTCTCTCTGGATTCCAAGAATCTTCTTCCTTTTCTGCACAAGACTACCTGTGAAGCCTTTTGATCTACTTGCACGTGCATTTTTTAAAGTAAGGCCTACACGAGGTAACGGTAAAAAAGAAAGTTTAATATGGAGGCAAGTATTAGACATTCCAGCTCCCCCAAATTTTCTGCTAGCAGGGTTCGCTTTTTTCCTCCCGCGCCCACAGGAGGGTGCTTGGAGGGTGCTTCCTAGTTTCCCCAAGTCTGCCTTTGTCCATTCCTTCCCCTAATCAAACCTATTTTTAGGGAGAGATCAAACTTTCAGATTTTAGTGTGGATTTAAGCCTATTTGGGGGGGGGGGCATTTGGCTTTTCAAAAAAAAAAATACTATCTTCTCTAATATATTCAAATCGTTATTTCAACACCTCAGCACTATTTAAACATCATTAACGAGGTGTTTTCCAATCTGTCGTTCACAGAGAGCTTCGAGGTCCAGGGTGACCCTCATGTGGACCAGCCAAATTCAACAGCCATAAGTGCCCAGTGACGACCATATGGCGTAACTCGGGAACCTCACCTCTAGGGTTTTTTAAATGTATTTTCTTGTCTTCTTGTTTTTAGGAGGTCACAGCCAGCTCCCGTTTTTTTTTTTCCCCCAATTTTTTTTTTAAATTGAGGCAAAATTCACATCACGTAATATTAACCATTTTATCTTATTATTTTTTAATATTAACCATTTTAAAGTGTACAATTCCATGTCATTAAATGCCCTCGGAACATGCAACCATCATCTCCATCTAGTTCCAAAACCTTTTCATCACCCCAAAGAGAAGTCCTACGCTCGCTAACCAGGTACTTTCTGCTCCCTCCCCACCCTCCCTGCCCAGTCCCTGGCAAGTGTTGATCTGCTTTCTATGTCTATGAGTTTACCTATTCTGGGTATTTCACGAAAGTAGGGTCACACAGTCTGTGCCCTTTGTGTCTGGCTTCTTGCACTTAGCACAACATATCTGCGGTTCACCCACATTGTGATGCGTTCAGTACTTCCCGCTTTTTTGGGGCCAAATAATGTTCCATCATCCGAAGACCACATTGTTTAACAGATTGTTGCGAACGTGGCTGCTATGAACATTTACATACTTGTTTTTGAGTACTTGTTTTCTTCTGGGTATATGCCCAAGCTGGCATTGCTGGATCCCGTGGTAACTCCATGTTTAACTTACTGAGGAACCGACAAGCGGTTTCCCACCGTGGCTGGACCACATTACCTTCCCATCAGCCACATACAACAGTTCTTGTACCTCTACTACTCTGCCAACGCATGCCATTTTCTGGTTGTTTTTGTTCTTAATGAAGGCCGTCCTCCAAGGTACAAAGTGGTAGTAGGGACATTCAGCTTTCAAAGTTTCCTTTCTAACTGTGACTCATAAACGACAGCAGGCAGAAGAAGCGAACCGAATGGGAAAACCACAGCTAAGTCGAAATGAGCAACACCAATGGGGGAAAGGGGTGGGAGGATTCCACAAAAAAAAAAAAAAAAAGACTAGAAAAAAACTTTCACAGCTAGGAGACTGGGGGAGATGAAGTCCAGAAAGTCAAGGGCCTGGGGTCTTTCCAAAAGAAAAGACCAGTCCAGTCCCCCATGCTTCAACACAGAGGCAGCCCCAAAGGAACCGCGAGGTCTGAGTTGAACTAAAGGAGCCCAGGTAAAGGAGCCCAGGTAGAAAGACTTTCCCAGACCTAGGAAAGCGTGCACGCCCACAACCAGACCAAATACATCAGCAAACCCCAGACCCTGAGACGGACAGGTAAGGACTAGCACGGTCAGTGGCCTAGGCAGGCCTCCTTCATCATCTGGGAGCAGGAAAGGTTAGAAGGGACATCACTTTTAGAAAGGCGGGGAAGAGAGGAGGGAATTAAATCAGTGGCGAGTGCAGAACCAGATTGGATCCTGTGTCAGGGGCTGCTGCCCGGGGTGGGGGGGGGGGTTGTTAAGGTTTGGATAAATGGTCTTCGATGTCCCAGCCAGGGTGCAGTCTCCAAGATTAGAAATAGGGCCGCTCTCAATCACTAAGCAGCAGGTAAGGAGGAAGTGGGTCGAGGGTCTGCATACACTGCCAGCAGCAAGCTGTGGTTCATTTTTACTATCCCAGCCTTTAACTTTCCAAGGAATCCTTTAAAGAATGAGCCATCTTCAGGAGTAAAAATGAGAGCATTTCGGGCGCCTGGGTGGCTCAGTTGTTAAGCAACTGCCTTCGGCTCAGGTCATGATCCTAGAGTCCCTGGATCGAGTCCCGCATCGGGCTCCCTCCTCACCGGGGAGTCTGCTTCTCCATCTGACCTCTTCCTCTCTCTCATTCTCTCTCTCTCTCTCAAATAAATAAATAAATAAAATCTTTTAAAAAATTTAAAAAAAAAATGAGAGCATTTCAAGATCATCGGTTGTTTTACAAGCGGCAATGCGTTGAGTGCCCAGAAGGGCGCCCCAGGCTGGCCGAGGTCCAAGAGGCGATCACCCACAGAGCAGGGGCGGATCCTGAGCTGTTTCCACTGCCCAGAACCGATTTTCCCCTCCAAGCCCCCCACACTCACACTCTGACCTCCTGGGCTTAACCCCTCGCTGGTTCTCTAAAAATTCTGACTTATCCCTTGCATCCGTGCACCTGTGATGTGATTTAAATGTGGCTCTCCTTTCGGGAAGCAGAGAGGGAAAGAAAGGGGGAGAAGGAGAAAATGGAATTATTATACCAGAGGTAACTCAAAACCTGATCTTTCTCCTTTGAGACATAAATGTGTTCTCCTGTTTCGTTCTGTAATTTTGTTTCAAGTCTCCCAGCCATCCTCCTCCCAAGGGATGAGCGTTGGCCTCAGACTCATAGCCTTCGAGTCCCTTTCCTTGCATTTATGTGAATGCATATATATCACATATTATAACATCATCGC
>CM052813.1:37341414-37425787 GCA_028533885.1 Nasua narica | reverse complement strand
GTGTGTGTGTGTGTGTGTGTGTGTGTGTGTGTGTGTGTGTGAAATATTCCCCACGGCCACAGAGGATATTTCATCAGCTCATTTCTCCATGCCTCACAACGCTCCCAATGGTCCAACACCAGCGTTCCACATTGTACTCCTTCCAGCACATAAGCAGAAATATATCTGTATTAACTCTACTGGTGTAAAACACACCGTTATTTTACATACCAGTGATCTCAAAGTGGGTTCCATCCACAAGGTGGAAACTCTCTTCCTGGGGACACGGCAACATAAATCTGCCCCTCTGGATCTCATTCTCTCCCCAGTGCACATCAGAGGTTTTCAGAGGCTAGATGATGTCTTTATCTCTCTGACAGCTACTGGAATCTGTGCTTGTGTAGTCTTTGGTATTAAAAGTCTCTTTAAATGTTGAATATGGGGCGCCTGGGTGGCTCAGTCAGTTAAGCATCTGCCTTCAGCTCAGGTCATGATCTTGGGGTCCTGGGATCAAGCCCCACATCAGGCTCCCTACTCATTGGGAGCCCCACTTCTCCCTTCCCCTCTCTGCCCTCCCCACCTCACTCTCTCTCTCTCTCTCGCTTTGTCTCAAATAAAATCTTTTTAAAAAATTAAAATAATAAATGTTAAATATGAGGGGCACCTGGGTGGCTCAGTCCGTTAAGCATCCAACTCTTGGTTTGGGCTCAGGTCAGGATCTCAGGGTTGTGGGATCAAGCCCTATGTGGGGCTCAGTGCAGGGCACTGAACCTGCTTAAGATTTCTCTCCCTTTCCCTCTGCCTCTCCCCCCCCCACAAGAACATGTGCACATTCTCTCTCTCTCTCAAAAAATTTTTTTAATATTATAAATATTGATATTACCACATAAAAGAACTTTAGGATCCTCAAATCTTCAGTATAAAAGGAGTCCTCGGATCAAAAAGGTTGAGAACTGCTGTTAGAAAAAAAGATATACCCAGTTAAACTCTTTTGTAAGGTTTTTTTTTATCTTTTAGAATTTTTAAATATTTATTGAATGAGAGCTTTTAGACTTAGACATACCTCTATCACTCTTCTGGGTACATAAAAAGGGAAATACAAGCACAATCAACTTAAGGAATTCCTCTAATTTCTTCATACTCAGAATCTTTTCTTTTTCTTAGTCATTTTTCAACTGAGTCATTGCTGTCCTCGTGTTGTTAATTACCAGGCATTGGTGATACAGCATTTCTTTTTTTTTTTTAAGACTTTTATTTATTTATTTATCAGAGAGAGATCACAAGTAGAGAGAGGCGGGGCAGGGGGGGGGCGGGAAGCAGGCTCTCCTCCCAGCAGAGAGCCCGATGCGGGGCTCTATCCCAGGACCCTGAGATCATGACCTGAGCCAAAGGCAGAGGCTTTAACCCACTGAGCCACCCAGGCACCTTAGTGATGCAGCCTTTCTTAACTGCACTGCTCTCCTGAATGCTTCCAAACCTAGGGTACATGGTTTGATGCTAGGACATTCTTGATCTTACCTGAAGGTCGCAAAAGAAAGTTTTCAGACAATAGGCATCATGTTTCTTTTCCAGACAGTCCTTAGGTGATCTGTTGACAGAAACATGGAGATTACAGCTGCCAAGTCATTCCACCAGGATTAACCACTGAGTTTGTGCATTTTTAGGCAATGACGACACATCTTGACCCCCACTTGGCTGACCGGAGTTATAAAATGCCATTCACCATAAGATGTATCTGGATTTCAGGATGTTACAATGCAAGACACTGTGACTTTTGGGCACCACTGAAATGTAGAATTCACTGGATATAAATCCTCCTTCTGCAGGTCCTGCTAGGGACTGATGAGTTTTCCTCCAACTCGGGAATTCTTATTGGCAGTGACCATCCTAGTTCAATATCAAAACCAACCACCTGGGTTCTAACTACAATTACACAGAGGGACCATACTAAGCCTAAGGCCACCGGCGAGCAGCATCAGGAACACAAGGGACGTTTCTCCAAAGACACCAGTGTTGCTCTTCTTGGGAGCGTGTTAAAGTCTTTTCATGTTGTCATTGACCCTCCTCATTGTTGCCATTTTTTCAATGAATATGACCTAGTGATTTAACATTAGGACCTATCATTGGGTCATTAATTTTGAAATTGAATTATATTAACAATAGGCCTTGGACACTACCTTTAAAAGTTGAAAACAAGACTCTGAAATCAGGTGTCAGCAGAGAACTGGGGGAGAGTGGGATGGGGGGATGTGACTGCAGAAAACAGGGCACTGCTGAGTTCTGACAATGACTTTGCTTGTGTGGCTTTGGATCTAAATATGAGTCAGTGATACAGACCCACGAAGAAGGAAGTCAGGATGGCAGCATCTTCTCTTTTCACAGAGTTTTTAAACTGTGTTTATTTGGTCTAAGTAAATATCTGATAATAAATATCCAGGTCAACTGGTTCGACAGTGGAAATCATCAAGTCACAAAGTCTTCCTTGGAAAAAATTGCAGGCACCTGTACCAATGAAGCACGAAGTGCGTGATCAAGGGTGAAATTTTCTGCATTTTCCTGTCTGGCCGGAGTTTCTCATCATGGTCTTGCTCGAGGCTCATTGTTCAAGCCAGAGTTTCTCAAAGGGTCATCCCCCCAGCCCAAGAGCAGTAGCATCATCTAGAAACTTCTTAGAAATGCAAATGTCTAGGTCCATACCCCAGACCTATTGAGTCTCAAACTCTGGAAGTAGAGTCCAGCAACCTGTGGCTCAACAAACCCTCCAGGAGATTCCAAACCACACTCGAAGTGGAGAACCACCATTGTAGCCCATATGGGCCAGGGCAAAACTCCAATGTGGACAGTATGCTTTGCTTGCCTGAAAAAAATCAATCAAATCCAAGCCAAGACTGCCACCACCAGCGAAAGGAAGGAAAAGACCAAAGCCCGAGAGAGACCGTCCTCTCTCTCCCCTGGTTCATCACCAGGAAACTAGTGTCTGCTTGCCCTCTTCACCTAGGAGGGAACCAAGTAAATAAAGCAAGGACCGATCGATCCTTCCTTCCTTCCTTTTCTTTCTTTTTCCTTCCTTCCTTCCTTCTTTCCTTCCTTCCTTCCTTCCTCCCTCCCTTCCTTCCTCCCTCCCTCCCTCCTTCCTTCCTTTTCCTTCCTTTTTTCTTTTTCTTTCTCCTTCCTTCCTTTTTTCTTTCTCCTTCCTTCCTTCCTTTTCTTTTTCTTTCTCCTTCCTTCCTTCCTCCCTTCCTTCCTTTCTTTTTCTTTTTCTTTCCCCTTCCTTCCTTCCTTCCTTCCTTCTTTCTTTTCTTTTCTTTTTCTTTTTTTAATCTAAGACAGAGTCTCCAGGCTCAGAATTGTGCAGAAAGCAGGGACTCCCCAGCACCACACGCTACTGTGGCCACAACAGGAACGTGGCTGTATTTGCTGTAGTTCACGGACAGACCGTCAGAGGCTACTTCCTGCCATTGGCCCATCTCCTTTCTCTAGTCTATACTGGAAAGCCACAAACAATTTGTGAGGACTGGTGCATAGCATAGCACAAGTGAGTCAATTCTGATGGGAAGGCTGAGGCTTTCGCCAATGCCTGCAGTGCATGGAATTTGTTAACATGGGTTTGACTGCTGCTTCTCGACAGAGAAGGTATTACTCTGTTGGAGAACTAGCTTGCAAGGGGTCAAGGGTATACAGCGATTTTGAGCACCTGCTTTGTGCAAGGCCCCATAGTAAGAGCTAGGTAATAAAAAGACAAATAAAATATTCTTCTTGGCCTCCAGGAGCTGCGTCTAGTAGAGGCCCACAAAGCATCACAGTACTACAAGATAATTGCTAAAACGAGATGCACACATTACATGGGGAAGCAAGGGGTGGGGGGCTGGAGTCTTCACTGAGAGCTAAAGTCTTTCCATAATCCAGGTGAGGGATGAAAACAGCCTGGTTAAAGCATGCATGCATTCATTTACATGTAATTATGGAGTTCTTGCTGCATGCCTTGACATCTTTCTAGGAGCCAAGGATAAAGTGATGAGCAAAACAGGTGCTGTCTCTGCCCTCAAGGAGCTTGCAGTCTGGAAAGTCAGACATTGAATATCACATAAATAATTCATTCCAAACGTGCTGCAAAAAAGTGCAGGTATCACGACCACACACAGCAGGGGCTCTGACCTTGTCTGACAGTGTCAGGAAAGGCTTCCCAGAGCAGGTGGATTTTACGCTGGGAGAAGGGAAGCTTAAGGCAAGGGGAAAGGGAATCTAAATAAGGGATGCAATCCAGATATAAAAAAGGAGTTGTGATAGATTGTGCTATTGATTCCAGATACTTGAACACAATTTCCTAACCCACTGTCATGGGACTTGACCTTGTCGTTGGCTGTGACCAGAATGTGGGTAGAACGGATGTGTTCCCTGCCTGCCAGAGGGTTTGAAATCCATCCCTAGTTCTGCCATTCCTTGGTGGCCTCTGCCATGTGCCAGATAGGGTTTGCTTCTTCAGCGTTGGTTCCTGGAATGAAGAAGCCACGTGGAGCAGAGCAGAACTTCGGGCACCCTAACTTAGAATGTCCGCCAACAAAGAAAGCAGTCTTGCCACTGAGATTTGAGGGGACTGTTTTTCACTCCAGCATAACCTAATGAAGGCTGACAAATGCAGGAGAATTAGTAGTTTAACTGATTATAGGTAGGACCATGAAAGAGGGGGGAAACAGAAAACCGCTTTAAATAGTCTAGCCTGAGCCATCAGAAGATGGCCAAGTTACAAACCCAAAAGGGTAGGAGGGAAAATTGTGATTGAGGCTTGGATTTGTTGAGTTAGAGGCGCAGGCTGAACCTTCGCGGAAGATCTATTCTCTCAGCAACTGAAAAGGCAAGTTGAAAGACAAAGGGCAACACAGGATTAGACAAAAAGATGTGCGAACACGATGAGCACAAGAGAGCCCTGAGAGCCTTTTAGGTAAATGGGCTCACGGGACGGGGCGGGACTAGAGACCGGGAGGCGGGCAGGAGGCGGAGCCTCGGGCGTGGCCACATTTACGGAGGCCTGAGTGACAGGGAGGCGCCAGTGCCCCTAGACTTGAGCGGACCCGCCGGGCGAGAGAAGAGCAGGTGTACCCGGTTAAGAAATAATAAACGGTGTTTCCCCCCCTGGAGGGTGGGGGCGGGAAACAGAACCTAAACCAAAACTCTGGCTCTCACTACCAATTCACAGGAGCTGAGTCACCTGGGGATCTTGTAAAAATGTTAAAAATGCGGGTTCCGATTTAGTAGGTCTGGAGTGGAGGCCAAGATCCAGCATCTCTCACCAACTCCTAAGGGATGCCCATACTTGCTCCTTCACGTTTCAGCAGCGAGGCTGTGGAGAACAGAGGACATGACAGCGTGCAGGGGCAATCAGTAAGATTTAGATTAAAGGAAACTCTTCCTGACCACCCACCACCTTAAGCAAAAGCTGGGGAAGAAACGTAGGGTTTTCCTATAGAAACCTAACAATCCGTTGCGGTGTGTGGACTTTGTTTAGATCCTAAGTCGGAGTGCAAACGAATACTCTTTCGGGCAGATGTGGAACAGGCACCCTAGAAGGCTACTACTTTGTCATTCCATCTCTTATGACCTTCCAGAAAAGGCTAAACTAAGGAATAGAAAACAGATCTGTGGTTACTGGGGGTAGTAGAGGGAGTTCACTGCAAGGGATATGGGGGAGTTTGGGAGGGAAGAGGCAGAACTGTTCTACATTCTGATTGTAATGTTTGTATAACTGAGCTCATAAAACCTCAGAACTATACAGAGGTAAATTTTCCCGCATGTAAACAATACCTTAATAAACTTGACCATAGAGACCCCATGACTGGGCTCTTTGCTCAGAAGGGAGCCTGCTTCTCCCTCTCCTGCTCCCTTTGTGCGCGCGCTCTCTCTCTCTCTCTCTCTCAAATAAATAAATAAAATCTTTAAAAAAAAATAAAAATAAACCTGACCATAACCAAAAATAAAAAAGGAGGCATTGTTTAGAGACACATACTGAAATATTTACAGACCAAATATAGTATCTCAGACTTGCTTTAAGATAATGGCGGAAGGGGGCACCTGGCTGACTCAGTTGGGAGACCGTGCAACTCTTGATCTTGGGGTTGTGGGTTCAAGCCCCACGTTGGGTGTAGAGACTACGTAAATAAATTTTTTTCAAAAGGAAGAACAGGGGCACCTGGGTGGCTCAGTCGGTTAAGTGCCTTCAGCTTAGTTCGTGATCCTGGAATCAAGCCCCACACCAGGCTCCCAGCTCAGTGGGGAGCCTGCTTCTCCCTCTCCTGCTCCCCCTGCTTGTGTGCTCTATCTCTCTCTGTCAAATAAGTAAAATCTTAAAAAAAAAAAAAAAAAAAGAATGGGGGAGGAAGTTGGTTTGAGAGTATGGATGGAGAAACACTAGCTGTAAGTTAAAACTTTTGAAATTCTGCGATAGTCACCACAGTCTCTCTACTTTGTATGTGTTTAAATTTTTCCATAATAAGTTTAAAAGCTAAAGAAGCAATGGACTTCACTAAATGGGAGGTCCCCACAA
Source organism: Nasua narica (assembly GCA_028533885.1). Taxonomy (NCBI): domain Eukaryota; kingdom Metazoa; phylum Chordata; class Mammalia; order Carnivora; family Procyonidae; genus Nasua; species Nasua narica. The sequence continues at coordinate 37,419,270 of CM052813.1, read as the reverse complement.
GCGCCCATGTAGCCAAGAGCCCAGAAAAGCGGTTTTTGAGGGAGGGCGAAGGGCTCAAACTTTAGCAATGGCTACCATTAAAGCAGTATTTCTTTTTTTCTTTTTTTAAGATTTTATTTATTTATTTGACAGAGCAAGAGATCACAAGTAGGCAGAGAGGCAAGCAGAGAGAGAGGGGGAAGCAGGCTCCTTGCTGAGCAGAGAACCCAATTCAGGGCTCGATCCCAGGACCCTGAGATCATGACCTGAACCAAAGGCAGAGGCTTTAACCCACTGAGCCACCCAGGTGCCCCTAAAGCAGCATTTCTGGTTGAACCTGTGGTTGTTACCTGTTCCCTTCATTCCAGAGGGCACAGGATGGCAGGGAGGTACCATCACCTGAGGAAGCAAATGGCAAAAGGAATCCTCTCAGGCCTGTGCGTGAGAAGGCCCTTTAACCCGGGAGCTATTGGTAAACAAGCTCTTGGCCGCCTGGGTGGGGGCCAGGTGGTGCCTTGGCCACAGACTCTCTGGAACCAGGAAGCTGGAAAGGTCAGGGACTGGTCAGTGCCATGCCTCCCAGTCCTCCCAAGCCTTAATTACGTTGTGTCTTGATGTGAATTTCTTGGGGTTCAGTCCATCTGGAGTTTGCTCAACTTCCTGAATCTGTAGGTTTATGCTTCTTATCACAGTTGGGAACCTTCCAGCCATTATTTCTTCAAATACTTCTTCAGTCTTGCTTTCTCTCTCTTCTCCTTCCAGGACTCCAGTGACATGAATATTAGATTTTGGGTTTGGGGGTTATTTGGGGTTTTTTTGGTTTGGTTTTGGTTTGGTTTTTTGGTAGTTTCCAGTTCCCTCAGGCTCCGCCCATTCTTAAAAATCTATTTCATCTGTTGTTCACATTAGGTAATTTCTATCGTTCTATCTTCTAGTTCATTGGTTCATTTATCACCTCCATTCTACCATCCAGCCCATCCACGGAGCTTTTGATTTTGGTTATTGTATTTTTCAGTTCTAAGATTCCTCATTAGTTCTTTATAGCATGCATTACTTTGCTGCTGAGACTTTCAGTTTTCTGGCCAAGTCCTTCTGTTTTTTTTTTCATTTATTTCAAACATAGCCTGAATTGTTCCCTTAAATATTTGTATCACAGCTGTTTTAAAATGATCGTCAGATAGAGAGGGGTCCGGCTGGCTCAGTTGGCAGCACTCTTGATCTCAGGGTTGTAAGTTTGAGCCCCACACTGGGTGTAGAGATTACTTAAAATTAATAAATAAAATCTTTAAAATCTTTGGCAATGTTAATCTCTCCATCAACTCTGCTTTAATAGCTTTTTTTCCCCTCACTTTGAGATCTTCCTCATTCTTGGTATGATGAGTGATTTTTTTCAATCAAAGCCTCAGTATTTTTGTATTATGCAAGGTCACGCATAACACAAATTATGGATCTTATCTAAACCTTCTGTCTTCGATGGCTTCCTCTGAAGGGGAAGGAGAAATTCTACCAGGTGGAGACAGATATCCAAATTGTCCTGCTGACACTGGAGAGGGGACGAGGACTCTTCTTTACCTACGGCAGGGGTAGAAGTCCAAGTTCTGCATACAGTCCCCACCGACTTCAAGGTTGTGGGGGGAGCTCTTGACTGGCCATCTGGGCTGGAAGTTCAATTCCCCACTGAACTCTGACAACTGCCCTGGCAGGATGGTTGGAAAACCTCAGAATAGTCTCATAAGGGTAGAAGTCTAGGTTTCCACTCAGCCTTTGCTTGTGTGGTTGGGGTCGGCCGTAGTTTGTTTTTCCTGTTGTTTTTCCTGTAGTTTGTTGTTGTTTTCACTGGAGTGGAATGTTATTCTCTGAATGTTTTTGCCCTGCTAGACTGCTCCTGTCTTGTCCTCTGACAAGGGAAAACAAGCTTTTGTTGTGGAATTTTTGGTCTATGCCTATTGGCATTTGAGTGGCTGGTTTCTCCAATTTCACGTCTGGGATGTGTGAGGCAAGAAGAAAGCAGAGAACTCCCCACCCTACCATTCCTCGGGTCTAGAGAGCCTGCCTTCTTCTCTCCAGCTTTCAAAGGCTTGTTTTGTATACAAAGGCCAGAGTTTTAAGTTGTATTTGGCAGGAGGAATAGGGAATGTAGGTCTACTCCATATTCCTGGAACCAGAATTCTAGGGGAACAGATTTTTAGAGCAAGCTGGTGGCCTCCCCAGATAAGCGGCTGAGAGAGGGTGGAGGTAGAACAGAGAAGAGGAGCAGGGACTGAGTCCAGAGGGTAAAGGAGGAGGAACTAGCCAGGCAGTAAGAAGGCACAGCTAAGGGAGGTAGGAGGACAAGCAGAAAAATGTAAGATAGCTCTAGTCAACCATTTATTTAATTTTATTTTTAAGATTTTACTTGAGAGGGCGCCTGGGTGGCTCAGTTGGTTGAGCAACTGCCTTCAGCTCAGGTCATGATCCCGGAGTCCCGGGATCGAGTCCCATATCGGACTCCCGGCTCTGCGGGAAGTCTGCTTCTCCCTATGACCTTCTACCCTCTCATTCTCTCTCTCTCTCTCTCTCTAATAGATAAATAAAATCTTTTTTTAAAAAAAAGATTTTACTTGAGAGCAAGAGCAGGAGCAAGGGAAGGAGGAGGAGCAGGGGGAGGGGTATGGGGGGAGGGAGAGGCAGAGTTCCTGCTGAGGGGAAGCAGGACTCGATCCCAGGACCCTGAGATCAGGACCTGCGCCAAAGTCAGACACTTAAGGGACTGAGCCACCCAGGCGTCCCTAGTTTACCACCTTTTAAACGATAGTGTAAGTGAACACAAAATCCAGACTGGAGCAGGTTTGAGAAAAAATAGAAGCAAAGTGAAAGAAGAAAGCTATTAAAGCTATGTATTGTGTGATTCCAGCTACACAAAATGTCAGAATTGGCCGAGGTATAGTGACAGAAATAGATTAGTGGTTGCCTAGGGCTGGGGCGGTGGGGTAGCTTGTAAAAATAGAGATGGGAAATGACTACTATGTGGTATGGGGTTTCCTTTTGGGGTGAGAAAAATACTTCCCAATTAGATTGTGGCGATAGATGCACAACCCTGGGATATGTTTTTCTTTTACATATTGAATTGCATACCTTAAATGGATGAATTGTACGGTATGTGAATTATATTTCAATAAAGCTGCTTTAAGAAAAAGGAAAAGGGGGTGCCTGGGTGGCTCAGTCCTTGGGCGTCTGCCTTTGGCTCAGGTCATGATCCCGGGGTCCTGGGATCGAGCCCCGCATCGGGCTCCCTGCTCTGTGGGAAGCCTGCTTCTCCTTCTCCCATTCCCTCTGCTTGTGTTCTATCTGTCACCGTGTTTCTCTCTGTCAAATAAATAAAATCTTAAAAAAAAAAAAAGGAAAAAGGGAAAGAAGGGAGAAAAAAAGGAAATGCTACCCACTGGGAAACCATGTGGAACTTTTATGCAGGGCTAATTTCCCTTACATAAACAGTTAATAATCCCATAGGAAAAAAATGATAAAAGATGGAATAGAAGAATCTATAAAAAGATGCTTAATTCATAATATTCATAATAATAGAGCTATAAATTATAACTACGTTAAAATAACAGTTATTGAGAACGGGAAGAAGCAGGACTTGCAAGTAGGCGTGGTAAACCTGATTCAGTCTATAGCTACAAAGTTCTACTCTTGAGGACAGCATTTACCTCTTGGGGGAGTCTTCTAGTGTCCAAAGGATAAAGGCAGAGAGTGGGTAGAGTCAGTACAGCCTACACACAGAAGGCTGTCTTGGAAAAGCTACAAAATGTGCAGCACAGGGGGAAGAATCCTTGGGCACCTTCACACCGCATACAAATTATGACTTAAGACCTGTCACTCTTGCTCCTCTGTCTGGCTATCCCATTGCCTTCTGCTCCTTCGGTCAAACAGTGAGTGGCTATACTTCCGACCAGAGGATCCGTAGGGACACACAACCTTTGAAACAGTCCAAGCAGGACTCGAGTTGACCCATAGATTCTCTGGTGCAGAAAGTAACAGGGGGGGGGGGGTCTGGGTGGCTCAGTGGGTTGGGCCTCTGCCTTTGGCTCAGGTCACGATCTCAGGGTCCTGCCTGCTTCCCCCTCTCTCTGCCTGCCTCTCTGCCTACTTGTGATCTCTCCCTCTCTGTCAAATAAATAAATAAATACATTTTTTTTTTAAAAGAAAGAAACCTTTGCCACCGAAATGGATAAAAGGATGGAAAGGGGATATCCAGAAAAGGAAAAAAAAAAAAAAACCACACCCCATTTTCATGGACAGAACCTGGTGGGCCAAGTACAGTTGGTCTCCGTTCATAAATGTTCTCTCCTTTAGGTGGAGCCCTGTAATTAGAAGGATCAAGCTTTACTATTGCCAGTTCCTCCTGAGTCCTCTGGGCACTGGTTTTGCTAGAGAGTGTGGTGTTTTTTTTCCGCTGGGTGGCAGAAATTTCTTCTTGTTCTTCGGGCTCTGGTCCACATCAGAACCACCGCGGCTGGAGCTCTCATCAGACCTCTGCCTGTCCCTGGACATCTGGGTGAAGTTATTTCTTAGAAACTTCTGCCGCCCGACCTGCCAGCTCTCATGCCACTGGGGTGTGTTGGGAAGCAGGGAACCCCCCCCTTAGAGGAATGGAGGCAGCAGGAGAAGAAAGAGGGGAGGGATTGGGAAAAAGAAGCCAAGGAGGTTCTGGCCAGGGAGTGTGGAACTTTGGAAGTTGGAGGGGATTGTGCGGGGGCCGGGGGGCGGGGGGGACCCTCTCCTCCCCTCCAAGCGTCTTTGGGGGGAAAAATAGGGGGGTTAGGAGCTCAGCTGGGAGAGGGCACGCGCTTCTAGCTCCTAGAGGGGCAGAGGGGCCACGAGAGACCCCCAGATCAGGTTTCCCCGGCCGCCCGCCCGCATCTTGGCTCCGCTCTTCGTAGCCCGCAGCCCGGCAAGGTGCGAGGACACTCACGAATCCTTCCCGGGAACCGCGCTCTCCCGATTGCTAGCGGGAGCGTGAACAGTGGCAACCCTTTGGAGAACCGCGTAGCCGGATCTATCACAGTCACAAATTTGTATACACTTAGACCAGGCACATCGACTTCGAGTCGTTTATCACTTTAACTTCCAGACAGGGGAAATGACTTCCCCCGCAGGGTCGCCGCGTAATTGCGGCTTTCTTTTGTAATAGAAATTGACTGGAAACAAACTTAAATGTCAACTAGGAGACCTGTAAAGGCAACGAGGAAGCTCTTTCTGTGTTAAAAGAGTAAGTTCCCTATGCTGTGTTGTTCAGGGAAAAACAAAAAGCGCAGCGCGTCCTATAGGGTATTCTGTCATTTATGTTAAAAAGGAAGATGGGATACACTGGTACCAACCAAAAAAAAAAAAAAAAAGCCAACCTCTGAATGTATAAACAAATTAATAATACTAAATAACTGGATGGTGTGAGGTGGAACTGGAAGGCGGGGTGAGAAAGATGTATACCTTTTCGCAATTTTTGAAATTTTAAGGATTTTTTTTTTAAAAAAAGAAGGAATGTGAGGTGAGAGAGTGGAAATAATAAGCGTAGCAATTTATCGGTATATCCAAATATCTGCATATATATTTATCTGTTTCAACTGCCATCACAAAAATCCATAGACTGAGAGGCTTAGAAATGAGAGAAATTTCTTTCCTACAGTTCCAGAGGCCAGGAGATCCAAGGTCAAGGCGGGGGCAGATTCAGAACCTCACCAGACTATCCTCATACTCTTCTTGCTGTGTCCTAGCTGGCCAAAGGGTGAGGGAGCTTTCTTGGGGACTCTTTTATAGGAACACTGATCCTTGGGTGCCTGGGTGGCATCTGCCTTTGGTTCAGGTGTGATTTCCCCCCCCCAGGGGGGGGGTCCCCTCTCCCTCTGCCTCCCTGGCCCAGCCCCCAGCTCATTTTCATTTTTTTCTCTCTCTCCCTCTCAAATAAATACAATCTTAAAAAAAAAAAAAAAACACTGATCTTATTTGTGAGGGCTTCACCCTAATAACCTCCCAAAGGCCCCATTTCTCAATATTATCATGCTGGGGGTTAGGATTCCAACATATGAATTTTAGGAGGACAATAGACCCCGGGGGAGGGGCAAGGGGGGAAACAGACTGTGAATTTTAGGAGGACACAAACAATTTTTAGCACCATTATTTACAGCTTTCCAATAAGGAAGGCATTGGGGCTCTACAGAGAAATGGCAGCCAGAGAAGGCTGTGGGTCAGAATGAGATTTGTTAGAGCTAGGAGACATTCAGCATGTTTTTAGGCTGATGGGAATGATCCAGACATTTAGATTGTATCTTGGCTTTTGCCAATATTACTTAGCCTTTTAAATATCTCCATTACAACTTTGTCTGCTTGTGTATTTTTTTAAAAAAGATTTTTTTTTGAAGATGTATTTATTTGAGGGAGAGCGAGAGAGCACACACAAGTGGGGTAAAGGGCAGAGGGAGAAGAGCAGGGAGTCTGATGGATGGTGTCCAGGGCTCCATGGGGGAGGGGGGGCTTGATCCCAGGACCCTGGGATCACGACTAGGGCGGGAGGCAGACATTCAATCAACTGAGGCACCCAGGCATCCCTGCTTACGTGTTTCTTTTTCCGTTAGATAAAAAGTTCCCTGAAAAGGAGGCCCATACTTTTCCATCTTCTGTATCTCCTGCGCCTAGCCTGGTTCTGACATAAAGTAAGTGCCCAGCACGCGTTTGTTGAACGATGTTATTGAAGACTCCCCACGGCTGTCCACCGTCTCAATCAATCCATTCACTACACCTCGGCCCCCAGTTCAGACTTCCATTTTCTCCTTGTAGTGAGGTCACCGTGGGTTCACATGCTCAGGGAAAGACTCCCCGAAAGCAGCACAACTTAAAGGAGGGCATCGCTGGCAGTGGGCAGGACATGAACAAAATTAGAGGGGCCTGGCCGTTGACCATCGTGATGAATGCAATGTAGGGAGGAGGAGGATTGCTAACCTCCATTGAGAATCTGCTCTGCAACAAGGACCGCTGAACTTTTTCACTTGTTAGTTCATTTATCCCTGATAAGAACTCTAGAACAGCAACAACAACAAAAAACTCTAGAACAAAGGTATCACCACCATTTTACAGATGGCGAAACTAAGACAGAGAGAGAGCAAGTAAGTTGTTGTCCAAGGTCACACAGCTATGAAGGAATGAAAACACATGGGACAAAAAGATTGCCCTAATATAGTGACTTGATTTGATTCAAACAAACAAACAAACAAAAAACCAGGTTTATTATTGTACCTTTCCTGTCATTCCTGTTCCTTCCTGCCCACCAACAAATATTTCATAAACATATGCCAGAGCTTATTTGCCACAAGTCTGCCAAAACATCCCTTAGTCCCTGACCCAAGGGGTGAGAAATCCATTGTAATTCTTGCCCCTGGATATAATAACGCCAAGGAGTTTTTCTAACTTCATTTCTTTGATTTCATTTCCTTTCCCAAACACAGTGGGGCATGTTTAAAATTAGTTTCTTCCTACAAGTAGAAATTGCCCTTGAAATTAATTTTTTTGTCAAGATGGGATGGGGAAGGAGACAAACCGTAAGAGACTCCTAAACTCACGAAACAAACTAAGGGTTTCTGGGAGGTGGGGGGGTAGGGATATGGACATTGGGGAGGGTATGTGCTATGGCAAATGCTATGAAATGTGTAAGCCTGATGATTCACAGACATGTACCCTGGGGTAAATAATACATTATATGTTAATTAAAAAAATAAAAAAAAAAGAAATTTTTTTGTGTCTAAAATGATCTTTTCTTTTCCTGCTTCCTCAACCTGGGCCAAATATGAGTTTACTGAAATGCACAAAGTCACTTTCTCCCTTAAGACTTCTATTCCTTTCTGTATTTATGCCCCCTTTGGAAAGTATCCCTTTTCCCAAACACATGTGAAAAACTCATTTACCAGTGAGTTAGGGGAAATTTTACCTTTACTGATGGCTCTTGGGGATTACTTCGACTTAATGCTATTGAATATAAGAAAGGATTCTGTTTGGTTAGTTTTCTCCTGGGCCAGAGACTACCTCCTGGGACAGAAGCCCAGTTATGAGCTGAATTGGGTCCCTGCCCCCCATTCTTAAGTTGAAATCCTAACCCCAGTACTTCAGAATGTGGCTAGTTTGAGATAAGGTCTTTAGTGAGGTAATTCAGTTAAAATGAGGTCTTTAAGATGGCCCCTAATTTATATGACTGGAGAAGAGATTAGGACACAGACACAGGGGCAGGAAAGAACATTGAACACCCAGAGAGGCCAACTACAAGCCAGGGAGCGAGGCCTCAGAAGAAATCAATCCCACCAACACCTTGGTCCTCAGACTTCTAGCTCCAGAATTGTAAGAAAGTAAATTTCTGCCGTTTGACCACCTAGTCTGTGGTATTTTGTTATGGTAGCTCTAGCAGATTCATACAGGCCCCCGACTCAAAGTTCACCCTCTTCGCTGTGTCCCTCGGCCTCCAATCTCGTCTGTCCAACCGCCGTTTGTTGGCTCTTTCCATCTGTGTATCCCATAGGCACTTCAAACTCGCTGTGCCCAACGCGGAAGTCTCACCACTCTCTGTACGCCTGCCCTTCTTTCCGAGTTCCCCATCTCAGTGATGATACCGCCATGACAAGCCAGAAATCTACGGGCCATTCCTGATTCAGCTGTCCCTTTGCTCCCATTTCTATTAGTTATAAAGTTCTGCGCAGTCTACCCCTTGAATCTCTTCATTTAATTTTTTGTTTGCATCGAGAAATGTCAAAACCGAAGAAAATTTGAGAGAATGGAGTGAAAACTGACCATTTTCATTAAAGATTTATTTTAGGGAGAGAGAGAGTGCGCGCGCACACGCGAATGTGCGCGCATGCGTGCGGGCTGGGGGAGGGACAGAGGGAGAGGGAGAAAGAGAATCCAAGTAGATCCCCACCCCCACCTTATTTGATCCAAGGACCCGGAGATCATGACCTGAGCCGAAATCAGGACACAGATGCTTAATTGAGTGAGCCACCCAGGCGACCCCCATTTAACATTTTTTTTATATTTGCTTCCACTTCCCCATATATATACTCTCCTGTGTATGTATGCTATATATAGAATAGTACATATTATGCGCGTATGTATACATTTTTCCTGAACCATTTGAAAGTAAATTACAACAACCATGGTATTTCATCTCTGAATACTTCAGCAGATACTTCGTAAGAATAAGGCTGTTCTGCCCCATAGCCTCCATATCACCACCGTACCTAAAACTTAACATTATTTAAGTAATACATTCTAATAAATAATCCATATTTAAATTTTACCAGTTTCCGAATATCTTTTCCTTCCCCTTCCTTTTCCTTCCTTATTCTGCCATTCTCATACACACATACACACAGTGTGTGTGTGTGTGTGTGTGTGTGTGTGTGTGTATGCATACGGATACCTCCAATTCAAATCTGACTCCACAAGATATTATATTTTTTCCCCACATTTACATATCCCACAGTGAAAGTCCTGGTTCCTAAGACCTCAGTGGATTTATTTGTTCTATGTCTTATAATACATACAAAATAGTTTCAGAATTATGAGACTAACACAACTATCATTAGCAAATTTACTAAGTAAAATTTAAGATCTTCTTGCACTTCTTTTGGTCCTTAGAATATATCGTCCACAGAGTCAGAATACTGTATTCAAAAGTTTCTTGAAATTTTTTATCTGACTATGTTTCAATTTGATAATTTGTTTCTGTTTCAATGTCATGATTTTAAAAAAATCCTTTTATTTTTTTAAATATTTACAACATTTACTTAGAAGTCAAACCTTTATAAAAAGGCATATTTAAAGTAGTAATGTCAGCAAAATGGCCAAATAAGGCATCCCTTGCTTAGGGGCGCCTGGGTGGCTAGGTTGGTTAAGTGTCTACATTCAGCTCAGCTCATGATCCCAGGGTCCTGGGATTGAGCTCCCTCTCCCTCTGCCCCTCCCCTCGCTCATGTTCTCTGTCTCTGTCTCTCTCTGATACATAAATAAAATCTTAAAAAAAAAAAAAAAGACCTCCCTTGCTCATATCTATACCCCCGACAACAATAATTTGGCATTCAACCAGGGACAGAGTGCCTTTATGGGAGCCTCGAGATCCAGGTAGATTGTGAAACCCCAGTGCAGGCCAAGACCAAGGAAAGCTGTTTTGAGAAGTCAGGCCCACACCCGGGCTGCTGGCTCACCAACCATGGTCATGGGCACGGACGCAGAAACAGCTCTGTAACTGATGACTTGGCTACAGACCCATCAGGCTCTGGTCCAGACGGCAGCACTGTATGCTAAAGACCTTGGGAGGAGTCCCACCTACTGGTGCGCCAGGTCTCAGGGTCTCAGGCATCGGAACCTCAGTGCTGGCCGCAGTCCCTGACATGGCCTATGAATGGCTCCAAGACACTCCCAGCTGGAATCCGGGAGCCCCTGGGAGTAAGCCTGTCAAACCTGGTCAAACTGGAGATTTTGAAACAGCCCTGGAACTGGACTCCAGCCCATCCCAGCAGGAGCCTGTGAACAGCCCTGCTGGCACAGGGACCCGGCAGGAAACCTTCCTGTCTGTGGCTTGAAGATCCTACAAGGGCCCTGTCCTTGCTCCCGCCCCTCTAGCCATGGTCAGAGAGCCAGCCAGCCCACCCAGGGACCTGGCCGGAGCCAGGCCAATCCATGCCTCCACGGCCAGGGACATCCTGTTATCGTTGCTATTCCCTTTTCCCTACTGCCATTTGGTAAAGGTTCAGTTTAATTAGGTAACCAATTAACAAATACACCTCTATTTTATTAGTCCCCTTCTTATTAAAAAAAAAGTAACTTTTCTCACTCAAAAATATCTGGGAAGCCAGGCTACATATTTTCTAAGAGATAGTCCTCATTGCTTTTTTACTGCAACAGACCATGTTTTCTTCATTCTAAGACTCACATTCCTTTCTAGTTGAGCATTTCAGCATCAAAACCAGTCTTAAGGGGCGCCTGGGTGGCTCTGCGTTCCGCTCACGTCATGATCTCAGGGTCCTGGGATCGGGCTCTCTGCTCAGCGAGGAGCCTGCTTCCCCCTCTCTCTCTGCCTGCCTCTCTGCCTACTTGTGATCTCTCTCTCTCTGTCAAATAAATAAATAAAATCTTTAAAAAACAAACAAACAAACAACAGTTTTAAATCAGTGCCAAGTGGATTTACCAGCCACAAGGCTGAAATTTAAGTTGTAACGTTTCTCTCCTGGGCAGTTTCCTATTCATTTGCTTTTTTTTTTTTTTTCATTTGCTTCTTAATGCAACTTCTTAATGCAACCGAAGTACTTAAAAGAGCAGCATCATGAAGTTCAAGTTTGCATACTTTGGATTGCTATTTGTTGACCATATGCTTAAAATTACTGTGATGCAGCATTGAGACAAAAAGTTGCCATTTACGCAAAAGACTGCCTGTGGCACACCAGACAGTGCAGTTGAATGTAGTAGACACAGCCAAGTCTCTTGGGAACAATGACAAATTTCAGGGAAAGGTTAATGCGAGTCATTTATGCATCATGAAGTACACAGGCACTAGACGTTTATCAGTTAAAAGCTTTCAGCTGACTTTTGAAAGAAGCTTTTATAATTCCAGCTTTACTAATGAAGAAGAAGAAAAGACCAAATAGAAAATAGAGTTGGAATCCCAGCTATTATTTCTACTCCTCAAAAGTTTTCAGGTGATTCTAAAACTGACAAAACTATATACCCAGGATGCCTGCTTTCAACGCTGCTAGTTGATATTGTACTGGAAGGTCCTGGCAGAGCAATTAGGAATGAATGAATGAATAGCATTCAAACTGAAAAGAAAGAGGTACAAAGAAAAGAAAAAAAAAAAGAAAAGAAAGAGGTAAAACTATCTCTATTCACAGGTGACATGATCATAAATAGACAATCGCAAAGACTCCATAAGAAAACTAATAAATTCAGCAGTTTTAGGAAATAAGAGGAACATGCAAAAATCAGTTGTGTTTCTATACACCAGCAATGAATCATCTGAAAAGGAAATGAAGAAAACAATCCCAAAGGATAAAATACCTAGGAATAAAATGAATCAAGGACGTAGAAGACTTGCAAGCTGACAACCAAAAACATCGCTAAATCAATTAAGGAAGACCTAAATGAATGGAAAGATATTCTGTGTTATGAATTGGAAAACTCAATGCTGTAAAGACGATAAAATTGATCTATGGATTAAGTGTAATCCCTCTCAAAATTCCAAGGGGGCATATTTTGCATAAATGGGCATAAAATTCCTATGGAATTACAAGGCATCCCAAAGAGCTAAGGCAATCTGGAAAAGAACCAAATCAAAGACTCACACTTCCAGATTTCTGAGACTTACTACAAAGCTACAAATCAAAACAGCATGGTACTAGCATAAGGATAGACATACAGACCGATGGAATAGAATTGAGAGTCCAGACGCATAAACTCATACATCCATGGCCATTTGATTTTCAACAAGGGTGCCAAGATCATCCAATGAGAGAAAGAATAGTCTCATTAACAAATAGTGGTGGGACAGCTGGATATCTACATGCAAAAGAATAAAGTTGGATCACTACCTCACACCATATTAACAAATTAACTCAAAATGGATCAATGACCTAAATGTAAGAATTCAATACAGTTCTTGGAAAAAAAGAAAAAGAAAAACTAAAAATAGGGGCACCTGGGTGGCTCAGTCGGTTAAGCCTCTGCCTTCAGCTCAGGTCATGATCCCAGGGTTCCGGGATCGAGCCACGGGTTGGACTCCCTGCTAAGCGGGGAGTCTGCTTCTCCCTCTGCCCCTCCCCCCTGCTTGTGCTCTCTTTTGAGCTCTCTATCTGAAATAAATAAATAAAAATCTTTTTTAAAAATTAAAAATAGGACTGCTATTTGATCCAGCAATCCCACTTCTGGGTATATACCCAAAACAAATGAAAGCAGGGGCTTAAACAGATATATTCACATCTATGTTATAGCAGCATTATTCACACGCTGGTGTGAACAGTGGTAGAATTCTCACCTGCCATAGTAGCATTATTCACAACAGCTAAGCGGTGGAAGTAACCCAGATACTCAGCAACAGATGAATAAACAAAATGTGGTATATAGATACAATGGAATGTTCTTCAGCCTTAAAAAGGAAGGCTTCTACATGCTACATGGGTGAATTTTGAAGACATTATGTTAAGTGAAACAAGCAATCACAAAAAGATAAGTACTATAGGATTCCAAATCTATGAATTTGTCTACTTGAGATACTTCATACAAACCAAGTAGAATGGTGGTTACCAGGGGTAGGGGTGGGTGGGGTGGGGAGGAGGAGGAGTTGTTTAATGGGTAGACAGTTCCAGTTTTGCAAGATGAAAAAGTTCTGAGGATCTGTTTCACAAATGCAGTTTTTATTTCTTGAAAAAAATATGGAGTAAATAGATAATAAATGTTCCTTCCTTCAGGATGCAGACTCAGTGTGGTCTTCAGAGTTAGATCACCTGGGTTCCCATTCTTGTCTTCCCAGGAATGTTCCAGAGGACTGTCAAACGCACTGTATCTTTCTCATGTTTTGTGTACTATTAAGAGTTGCATCACTTCAGATTCAAGATTTACTATAATACATTCACTTATTCTCCCTCTACTGGCTGGTTCTATACCACCACACTGTAATAGACTTATACCTACTGGAGCGCGGGTGATAAGTTAACAAATACTTACTAAACACTTATTTTTTATGTGCCATGAACTTTGCTGTCCTAAGTGTTCCACAGTGAAGTTTAGACAGTAGCCCTGGCCTAATTTATCATTTAGAAGAGGGCAGAGACCATAAACATACTATTTATGTATCATTAAGTATGAGAAAGGAAAAGTGCTATACCAGAGACAAAAGGTGGAATACCATTTTAGGTAGTGTGGACAGGAACGCTTTTTCTTGGGACATCTAATCTGAACGACCTACATGATAATAACAAATGACAACAGGTGAATTTGTGGGAAGTTTGAGGTCAGGGACAGGAGATTGTAAAGTATTTAACTGCAAGTGGAAAATGATCCCTTTCCAGCTAGAGCGATATAATTTTGCGTTGTAAAAAGATCCAGAGGCAAGACAGAAGTCAGGGAGCCCATTTAGGACTCACTGATGGTGGCCTGGACTTAGGGTAATTGTGATTGTCTGCCTGGGCGAAAGGGAAGGCGTTATCCTGCGACCGAACGACGATGACGGCAGAGCGGTTAGATGACAGTAAAACAAATCCCGGCTTTCAGGGCGTCCTGCTGTGAACAGCCGGAACCAGGGCTCCGCAAGCTTCTGAACTAAAAAGAACTAAACATCTTTAGACGGTGCCTAACGTACAGGAGAGGCCAAGAGAGCTGAACTCTGGTCCTGCCCTTCTTCTACGGCACGAGCAAAGGCAGAGTGTTCGGGACCCAGCCGGGAGTCCGCCCTGGTTTAGGACAGTGCAGAACCGACCGACCCGCGGAGGAGCTAACCTTCAGAAACAAACTTGGGCGGGGTAGCCGGTTACGCTTCTCCAGCAGAGCCCACCTCCCAATGCTAATTAACCACGCCTCCGGAAGTACCTCCCACCAGCGCCCACTTCCGCTATCCCAGGCGTCTACTTTTCTCGCGAGAACTAGAGTTGCCTATGAGACGTGGGCTAAGCGGAAGTCGGGCCTCTTTTTCGTGGCGCCTCGGAGGCGGTAGGCTGCTTCAGGATGAAGGTAGGAAGCGGTGGAGGCTATTGAAATGGGATCGGGGAAGGTGAATCGAGCCCCAGAACATTGCACTGCCACCGTCCTGGCTCTCCAGAGTCCTAGCTCTGGGTGGAGAAGGGTCTGAGGCGGGAGAAAGCTTACCGCTCTCGGGTCCAGGGACCCTCGGGAGAACGGATGGCGAGCGATTACAGCTGGAGCCGCGCCGGGTCGGGAGCGCCATGGTGGCGTTCTCACGCCCGGCCCGGCAAATGCGGCCCTGCTGCCTAGTTGGCGGCCCGGGGGTCGGGCTCAGTGCCCTGCCAGGCTGAAAGGCCGCAGAGGGCCCTTCGGTCCCGGAGTCATTCCGCGAGGCGTGAGGAGAAATTAACCTGATTTTTAGTGCGGTGCTTGTGCGTTATTTTGCGCACACGTGCTTTAGGTTAAAAAAAAACAAAACACGTCCAGGTATCTGCTCCTTGTCTGGGGGTTACAAGAGGCTTTTTGGTGGTTCTGCCGTTTTCTAAAGCTCTCCCCCCCCCTTAATCCTTAGCTGAACATCTCTTTCCCAGCTACTGGCTGCCAGAAACTCATTGAAGTGGACGATGAACGCAAACTTCGTACCTTTTATGAAAAGCGTATGGCCACAGAAGTTGCTGCTGACGCTCTCGGTGAAGAATGGAAGGTTGGTTACCGAATTAAATTGTCTTAGCTGTTTAAGAGTTCGTCAGTGAGCTCTTGGTAATTGCTGTGTGTAGCGGGGTTCCTACTCCGGGTTCTGTCTTCTGACCTTGGGTTACACTTTCACATGTTTTTCTTAGAGCTGTCACCTTGTGGGGTTCTGTGTACATCAAAGGGGAAAATATACCTAAAGTTCTCTAGAAAGTGCCAGCGAGGCTTGTTTCTGGTTGGTTGCTCGTTTGTACCTTGGTTTCTTAACATAATCTTTCCCTCACTGGAACTGTTACATCTAGTAAAACATAGGTTAGAGATAGGACTTGACTGAAGGGAATTTGCTCGTTGATCTTGGCAAATTGAAGATACAGACAAAACTTAGTAACCAGAGAAAACTAAGTTTCAAATTGGTTTTAGCTCACTTCCTAGGATTTAAGGGCCATAATCCTTTATTTTACAACGTGTTATTGTATTCTACAGGGTTATGTGGTCCGCATCAGTGGTGGCAATGACAAACAAGGCTTCCCCATGAAGCAGGGGGTCTTGACCCATGGCCGTGTCCGCCTGCTGCTGAGTAAGGGACATTCCTGCTACAGACCAAGGAGGACTGGAGAGAGAAAGCGCAAATCTGTCCGAGGTTGCATTGTGGATGCCAATCTCAGTGTTCTCAACTTGGTTATTGTAAAAAAAGGTGAGGTTTACTTGTGTTCTTGAATTTAGTTTCTGTTGACATTGATTTAAAAGCTAATTACTGAAATGCTTTTTTATTTGCACTATCCAGTTTGACCAGTGGACTTGTTTCTTTACCAACACATAAACAGTAATTATAGTTCTTCTTTGTAATAAAGTTGTGGAACTAAAAAGGTCTGATCACTTTCCTCTTTTAGGGGAGAAAGATATCCCTGGACTCACTGATACTACTGTGCCACGTCGCCTGGGGCCCAAAAGAGCCAGCAGGATCCGCAAACTTTTCAATCTCTCTAAGGAAGATGATGTCCGCCAGTATGTTGTGAGAAAGCCCCTAAACAAAGAAGGTAGGGGAAATTATGCAATTCAGGGTTTGCTTAATTTCATTTGTCTGTAGCATCTTGTATGGGTATCAGAAAGTCCGCTTATTATGTATTTATTGGGAGTGTTTTGGGAAAGTACTGGAAAGAGAGTCAAGATGGGCACTTGTTACTAATCCTTGTTGTATCTGATGGTTCTCTAGAGTATTACAATTTTACTTGAAATTTTACCCGAGTTACTGATGGATGTTTATCTGAAGATAACTTATGAGACCTAAATAAAATTCATTACTTTTGGGTTAAGAGTTGGGAAAATGATAGGAAATTATGGGACTGATTGAACGTGCTTACTTCCCATCCACTTTTGCTTTTCTTACTTATTAGAGTTTCTGTTTCATCAACTGAAGTTGCTTTTAATTCCTGATCGTTTTCTTGATCTGAAATGTGGATAGCAATTGTAGGAGTTGTGGCCATTAGAAGAAAAGTACTTTATTCAAAATCCTAGGAACAGGCACCTGGGTGGCTCAGATGGTTGAGGTAGTAATTTCCAGGTCCTGGGATCTAGCCTCATGTTGGGCTCCCAGCTCAGCGGGGGTCTGCTTCTCCCTCTCCCTGTCATTGTATCTCTCTCAAATGAACAAATAAAATCTTTTAAAAAAAATAATCCTAGGAACAGGTGTTTGGGTTTTGGCGTTTTAATATTTTGAGATGCTATATAGTAGATACATGGTTTGTTAGGGAATATAACCTATCACTGGTGAGGCAGCTTTGCTCTGCAACATGACTATCTCTCTAGTAAAGCGTATGAATATTTATTTGCATTATGTGGAGTAAAGAGCATGTCAGATCAGTTTGAGTTTTCCTGACAAATGTGAAAAAAATTTGGTTGGGTTTTGGCACTGGTACTTAAAAACCTACACCTGCATATAGCGAGTGCTCATGGGTCACTCCAAATATCGGAACCACTTACGTGCGAGGTACTATTTTAAGTGTTGGGGTTATAGTAACAAAGGACAAGTTACTCTCGTGTAGTTTATACTTAAAAAAAGTGGCAGATAGATGGCAGTTGCCCATTATCAACACCACTGGCAATACCAGTGTAGTTAGGTGTTCTAGTTAACAGGTGTTAATAGCATGGTTCTTGTATCTTTAAGGTGTTTTGTTTTTAGCAAAACCTGAACAATTATTTAGTTTTACAATTTGCCTGAGCTATTTGTTATTCCCACCAGGTGTCTATGGACTCAAATGATTACCTCTAAAGAGACATCTGCTTCAAAGCAGATCTATAACCCATAGGATTTGGGACTTAGCACACAGGCTAAGTAGAGATCCTCTGTGAGTGTGCTGCACATTCTAATGTTAATGGTTTCGCTCCCTAGATTGGCAGGACGTGCCTTGGCAAATACTGGATTCAAGCATAAATGGGATTTCAGAGTGTGGTTGGGGTGTTGGTGCAGATAGAGCCTTACTTTGTTTTCATGGATAAGTTACACGTGCACAGTTAATAGTTTTAAAATAATGCTCCTGTGTCTTAGAGTACAAAAATATGTAATACTCTATTGAAGACAATCTTACCGTGGAAGGGAAATCAAAGTTGAGTAGAAAAAAGCTTGGGGTATGACTCCCCCTGCCCCCCCAAGCAGAGTAGCCCAGATTTACACATAGTCTTGAAGTTGACATCCAACCTAGTGATGTAGTTTAATGAACTGTTTCAGGATTAAATGTGTTAATCAGGAAAACACTGGCATCTAGTAGACCAAGTTAATCTGTTCACTTTTCAGAAGGACTTACAGTTTCTATTTTGAGAATATTTAGCCCATCTTGGGATTTTGTTGATAGTTATATAGTAGTTTAGATTTGACTTTAAAGGCCTCATACAGTTAAGTTTTCCTAGGTAGTCCTGTGAGTAATGTTTTTAAAATGCAGATGTGGATCCTAATGAACACGGGTATTCTTGAGAAGTGATTGACTCTTCATCTGAATTTTCAGGTAA
Source organism: Nasua narica (assembly GCA_028533885.1). Lineage (NCBI taxonomy): Eukaryota > Metazoa > Chordata > Mammalia > Carnivora > Procyonidae > Nasua > Nasua narica. The sequence goes on along the minus strand of CM052813.1, from coordinate 37,400,913 downwards.
GAAACCTAGAACCAAAGCACCCAAGATTCAGCGTCTTGTTACTCCACGTGTCCTCCAACACAAACGTCGGCGTATTGCTTTGAAGAAACAGCGCACTAAGAAAAATAAGGAAGAGGCTGCAGAATATGCTAAGCTTTTGGCCAAGAGAATGAAGGTAAGTCAAGAAGACTGGGGAAGGGAAAGTCAGGCCTGACTTTGGATTTTTAAGCCAGACAAGCTATAACTGCTCTTTTGTTTTGTTTAGGAGGCCAAAGAAAAACGCCAGGAACAGATTGCCAAGAGACGGAGGCTGTCCTCTCTGAGAGCTTCTACCTCTAAGTCTGAGTCCAGTCAAAAATGAGATTTTCTAAGAGTGACAAATAAATAATATCAGACATTAAATGTCCTTCACTGACTTTTCATTGGCAAATCATAGATAAATGGAGAGAAAACTGAGATAGATAAGGGAATATCGTATACAGCACAGCAATCTGATTGTGGATAAAGTGTGCAAGAGATACTTGAAAGTGATAGCCTTCAAGGTGACAGGCTGAGGACATACTGTAACAGTGCAAGAGATGGCCAGAGCAGGGTTGCTTTGGGGATGGCTGGGTGGCTCAGGAAAGGATTCTGAGCTTCAGGTACCTATTTGCTTTTTCATCAAGGCATGGAACAATTTGGGGGAAATAAGGGACTAGGACTATTAGTCTTTTGTACATTTTATTTTGAGGAGTACAGTTTTAAAGATCTATACACAATACATGGAAAGTGCCCTTAAGAAGATGGACATTTGTCATATGTAAAAAAGATACCTTGTTAAAAGCATAGTTAACAGATACCATTTTAAAACAGTTCACAAAGCTTTTAAAACCAGTGCAAATTGTATTAACAAAAGCTTTTCAACTATAGTGAATTGTTACTCATGCATTTTACGGTTTCACACTGTGACTTTAAGAAACACTTGGATCAATGAAGAATGCACAAAAAGAAAACAGTATACTTCTAGTGTAGCCTGTCTAGTTTCTATAGCAATTGCACCTAGAACTATTCTTACAGACTAGAAGGCTCTCAAAAAGGCACATCAGGCTTTAAGGGTGAAGAACGGGAGTTCCTTATGTGCTGCAATATATGTTTTAACCACAGGTAAGTAAAATTTTCAAACTGCTCTAACACATAGAGACTGAAGCTGTGCTTTGCACAATGCAGACTGTGATTCAGATTTGTGGCCCCAGGTTCTATATTACTAGTAAGTTCTCAGTGCCAATGCCAGTCCCCAGACTGAACCAACTAGCTGGGAAGATAGACATAGTATTAAAAAGTTACATAATATGAAAAATTGTAATTGGCAATAAATGTTATATAAATTAAGGTAAAACGAAAAAGGCAGAAAGGGAAAATGTAGCATTTGTGATAACATGTAAAATAAAAAGGAATAAACACTGCAGTTGGGATAACTTAAAGGCCAGAAGGTAAGTCTGGTATGTAGCCCAGACTCTAGTAATCAGTACCTGGTTAATTCTAACAACATGAAAACCACCACCATGCTTTCTTGTATCAAGGAGTGCAGTCACTGAAGTGGACAGATAATGGCTGAGCTAGGCCGTTCCAGCTTGTTAATTCTGGTAAATTTAAGATGGACAACTGCTTTTCAAGGGGGAGATGCTGGAGAGTATTTTAAAAGTAAGAATGTTATATCCTGCATTACTAGTTTGTATCAAGAATGAAGTTAAAAGAGCAATAATTGACTATCCCACAATTTTAGGAGTCATTCATGCTTATGCTTGTTAACTCTAACCATGTAGGTTGCTATAATCTACAAAATGCAGCTAAAACCAAGACTATCAAACCCAAAACTAGTATGAGGCAATGCTAAACATCTGGATTAATTTGAAAGATTGCAGAAGTTCTCAGGCTTTTATGTTTCATACATTGCTACAAGTGATTTTAGGTATTTCTAAATGTATGGATAATGACTGCTTACCTGGCCTGGTTTTGTTTACAGTAAATTTTTAGTGATCCCCTTTTTGTGGTAGGTACTAGAACAAGCCTTTGTGCACTTTTTAAACATAAAACCACGTCTATTTCTAAGTGAAAGCAGCAGGCTTAAGTTTCCAATGTATAGTGGCTGAGTTATTTAGAATGTTAAGTTACTAAAAAATGTATACTTTGTTACTGTACAGCCAAATTTAAATGTGTGAGATCTTCATTACACTTAGTAGGGAGTGCTTTGGTAAGTAATTTAGTTCAAGTTAAAACTACGGAAAAGTGAAAAAACTGACAATACTGGAACTCTTAAGAATCACAAAGGTTAGAACAGCACACATTTCAGGAGCCATAAAGATGTGACAGAGACAAGCACAGCAAACAAGAATGTTCTTTTATTCAACCTCAAGCTTAGATGCAAGGTAATTCCAAACTTTGTTGGGGCAGTAAATGTTAAGTACCAAGTGTTAAAATTGCAAAAATATACTCTGATAGTGCAAATGATCCATTTTTAAGGTAATGAGAGTTGTACATAATTTGTCAAGTTCTTTCACTCAGCAATTTCATAATAAATTGAAACAAAATTTGCATAGGTTAGATTAGCCCTGAAATGTTGAAAGACTGGCATAGTAATTTCTAGAAGATTACACCAGGTGGGAGATTTGTGCTATTAACTGTACCACCTGGAAATGATACTATCATCAGCGGATTCAGTCATCTGCATAATTACTGTAAAAGCACACATAACCGGTGGCTTTTTAAACCTTACAGAGTGTTAAGGCAAACTTAATTGTTGCTAAGGATTTTTTAATGAAAGGCATGATAAATGTCAGGCATGTGAGGTCATGATTTTCTTAAAAGTACTGGCAACAAGCTCAATAAGCTTTAATGTTTTAAGACTTAATTGATCCATCCTAAAAAACTATTTACAAATGCACAAATAATAAGCATACAAATTAAATATTATACAAGAATAAAATTTCTGTGTGCAGTGCAAGTTTATCCCACAGGTTTTTAAAAGTGACCAATAGCAACAATTTATGCACCTGGACAATTTCAGGTCCAAAAAATGAACATGAGTATTTTAAGCATGTTCTAATTTTGTAAATTATGAGGGTGATTTAATTTCATTTAGACTGTATGATTGGCTGCTTTATTCCAATCTTAAAGCCGTTGCAAATTAACATGGTATTGGGGAGAGGATGAAAAGTAATTTGAGTATTCAAGATAAAATCCACTAAGGAAGAGAATACCTAATAAGATGATGAAATAGAAGCACGGCTGCCCTCAGACTTAAAGGTAATTTTGATTAATGACTACAGCTGAGTTTAGTAGTAGTCATTTTATAGTTGCAGACCCCTTTCAGAAAATTGTATTGCAACACGCAGTCTAGGAATTTTAATAAATATAATATGGCTGTATATACAAATACCTACACAGCCACACATATATACACACATACACAAATAGTTGCTCTTATAATTGAGATTACATTTGTTTGGGGGTTAGACAAGTTTACATTAAACTGCTATTCCCCAAGACCAACAACTTCAAATACAAACAAAATGCTAAGAATGGATATATTCCACATTATCAAACTGAGAAATCCAAAAACAGTTTTCAAGCACAGGCAGATGAACCATTCAGAAGCTGCAAATCTTTAGATAACCCTTGGGCATTTTTATGGCATGTCTATGTTGTGAGATGATTCAGTATGAATTACATTTCATTATATATTGTCCCAAGCATTAACTTCATTTCCCTTTCATCAACTGTTAGCATTTGGAACAAACAATGAGTGTTTGCCAACTGAATCTATTCCCTCAAGCTTTGTTGAAAATCTAGTGAACATCTTATTTAAATGAGAGGCGCTCCAAAACACTTCCTGCACCATTCCATACTGATACTTGGTGGAGCATCAATTTTCTGCAACTTTTCAAGAATCTCTGAAGATAGATTATTATATGCAAGTCCATATTCATTGTCAAAAGCCTCTGAAAGACATTTTCAAAAGTGCAGTTGTAATTTGTTAAAAAGTCATAAAATGAAAAATGGTAAGTAATTTCATATATATAAACTACATATTTAAAAGTAGAAATCTTTGAAAAGGTAAGGGTAGTATTTACCCATACCAATTATAATTTTGTAGATTGCTTTAGAAAATGAAAGAACCTCCTTTAAGTAATCCTTAAATAACCAACTTACCAATATCAATATTCTCTCTTCCAAGAGATACTAATGATAAGAAGAGGATTTCTCGGTATAAACTCCTATAAAACAAATATTTTTAAAGTTAACGGGCACAGAGCATAAAAATACACAAATGAAAGTTTCGTAAAATGGTGACAAAGGATTCAGATCTATAGTTAACGAGATGGGACCCATGCTAGCGCCGTGGTTCCAAATGAACACCAGTCAGGAGATGTCACCTTGAGGGGAAGTGGGGTGAAAAGTGTGAATTCAGTGCTACTTTTGCAATTTACTTTGAATTTCTATTTCAAATTAAAAAGTTTGAGACATAAGGCTTCACACTAAAAACTATTTTAAGTGGCTTATTTTAATTTTATTAAAATATTTTGACAATATAAATACAGTTGACCCTTGAACAACATAGGATTGAATTTCATTCATTTCATTGAATTTTTTTTTTCAACACAGCAGAGTACTGTAAAGGTAGTTTCTCTACTAACTTTATTTTAAGAATTCATTCTATAACACAACATACAAAATGTGTTTTAATTATGTTATTGATAGGACTTCTGGTCAACAGCTATTAAGTTTTGGGGTAGTCAAAAATCATAGATTATCAACTGCATGGGGGGTCACTCAAGGGTCAACTATAACAGGTAACTGCTTTAACTCTACTTTGCAATTACAATTTGCAAAAGAGTTTCATCTGTTGCCACTTCACAAAGTAACAGATTAGTTTTTAAGTAAGTTAGGGGTCTAAAACCCTTGGACACTGAACAATGGTGTGGTCTCTTTATTTAATTCAATAATAAAGGATAAACTATATTTGGTTTGTGAACATGAAAGTATCACAAATCAAACCTTAAAAATGAGCTTCATAGTTCAGTTAAAAAGGAAGGAAAGCGTAAGAAATGAACTGATTTCAGAGTACTTAGAAAAAAAATCAGAGTAACGCTGATTCTGATAATGCTTTACACAGCCTTGTTTAGAAGCTTCAGAAGCCTTAACATATTTCTAATTTTCCTTCCCTGCCTTTAAACTACAGATGCTTGAAACTAGCTGCTCTTCAGACTGTGAAGGTCATCTCTATCTCAACTGTTGAGATTACAAAAGGATCCATTCATTTATTTTCATAATCAGTCCATGCTCTATCACTTCTGAGGTTATCTTCAAAGATGCCATGGCCAAAGAAACTTATAGAGGACCTGGAAACTTAGTTATTGGTAGCATTTATTATGCCACCTTTTCTGAAGTTTTCACTGCAAAATTCACTTACACTGAGACTGTGTTGAGTACTGATCTAAGCATGTGAGCAGAAAATACAGGATCAGGAAAGCTCTATGTCCTTTGTAATTTGCTGTTTCCATCACTTTCCTAAATTGTTTCTATTCCTAAACAGGGTTTTGTTTTGTTTTGTTTAATCGTCCCACGAGAAAATAAAAGAATACGTGCAGGTCTGACAGGGCCTGAACAAGTAGTACATCTGTATTCACATCACTGCTAACACATTCATAGAAGGTTTCCGGTGAAGAGCAGTAATGTTTCCCAAAGACTCCACATTTTAGACATGAATCAATTACCTCCTAAAATTTATTCCTCCACACACAATTTTATATTTGCTCAAGTATGAACTGATACATTTGGGCAGCACTTTTTGAACAATCAGGTGTTCTACACTGAGTATATTTCTTTTACAACTAGAGATGTTTTAAAAATAATACTTAAACATGAAATTATCTTGAGTGGCATGAGGCAAAACCTGGATTCCTACCTTTGTCTTTTCATGTCTGGCTTTATTAGCTGTGAAAGTAGATTGATGGGTTTAAGAACATCATTATGTTGAATACTCTCCCTGATGGTTTCTACTAAAGTGCTTGTTGCTTCTTGTTCCTCTGACAGGAGAGACAATTTCTTTTCAGAATCTAATAATAAGAACACAGAAAGTAAGAATAATTTTTTTTTAAAGTTTTTTCCCCAGAATTGTAGCATTTTCCAGTATTTTATTCAACACTGCCCCCACCCACCAATAAAATTATGTGGCAATATGACCAGCTTAAAAATATTTTTCCTGCTTTCTTCAGATAAGAAAGTCCCTTTGCCTTCTCCTTGAATGTAGGGGTTCCTTCTTCAGGCTGGGATGTGATAGCTTGTACTCTGGCAGCAATCTTGTGACCATGAAGCAACTTTAACCAATGGAAAAGACACTACACCAGGAGCCTGGGTCGCTGATGACAGGAGCTGCCTACCAGACCTGGAATGTCTACTTCATAACTTCTTTATGTGAGAGAAAAATCTTTACCTGTTTAACCTTTTGTTATTTGCTATTAAATATAGCAGAGTATATCCAAATTGATACAAGGGTAATTCCAGAATTATTAAGAATACTTATAGATTTCATAAATTACAAAAGTGCTTTAATACTGAGATTTAATCATGCTAATATTAAAAATACACAAAGTCGGGGCGCCTGGGTAGCTGAGTCAGTTAAGCATCCAACTCTTAGGTTTCGGCTCAGGCCATGATCTCAGGGTGAGATCAAGCCCCACGTGGGGCTCTCCGCTCAGTGTGGAGTCTGCTTTTGAGTCTCTCTCCCTCCCCCTTTGCCCCTTGCCCTGTTCATGCTCTCTCTGAAAAAAACCTAAACAGTGTCCCTCAGTCGTTCGGTCAGTGAAACATCTGCCTTCGGCTCAGGTCATGAACTCAGGGTCTCGGGATCGAGTTCCGCATGGGGCTCCCTGCTCCGCGGGGAATCTACCTCTCCCTCTGCCTGCTGCTCCCCCCACTTGTGCTCTCTCTCAAATAAATAAAATTAAAAAAAAATAAGTAAATAAAAAATCAACAAAAGGTGCTTTGCCTAGAAAAAAGGGAAAACTTTAATACTGCAGGTAATTCCAACAACCATTACAATTTTATTTGTACCCATGTTAGTTGAGATGGGAATATGTATTCAGTAGATCCCTAGTCAGCCTCATTTAGAGTGCCTGTCATAAAACAAGCTATTGTATTTTTCATTCAACACAGCTTCTTAATAAAGGCAACTAGTAGAACTTCATTTGTGTTCAAACCAATAACAAAGTTCTCTGTTACAAGAGGAAATACTAGCTGCTAATGGGTTTTGATACTAGCTCTTCCACCTGCTACATGATGGCCTTTGAATGTATTTGATTTTTATGCTATGCTGTGATTTTTAGAACCTAACCTAAATATAATCTGCAACTTTACTGTTTCTCCCATAGTTCTTTTTTAATTAACATTTGAGAAATAATTCCCAAACCATTCAATTCACCCGCTTAAAAGTGTACAATTCCATGATTTTTAGTATATTCGTAAAGTTGTGCAACCATCACAATCAATTTTTGAAGATTTTTGTCATTCCCCCAAAGAAACCTCCTATCTGTTAGCAGTCCCTCCTCTATCTCCCCAAACCTTCAGCCCTAGACAACACTAATCTACTTTGTCTCCATAGATTTGCATATTCTGGATATTCACATAAAGGGAATCATACTTTGTTTTGTGACTCGGTTCTTCTATATTTTTGAATTCATCCGTATTGTAGTATGTATCAATATTAATTACTTTTATTTCTAAATAATATTCCATTGTATGGATGTACTATACTTTATCCATTCCTCAGTGGAGGGACACTTAGGCTGTTTTCATTATTTGGCTATAAGAAAATGCTGCTCAGCACGGTATACTGATTTTTACATATACGTATGTTTTCATTTCTCTTGGGTGCATACCCGAGTGCGACTGCTGCGTCTCATCACTCGGTCATTTTGCGGACCTGTGAAACTATTTTCCAAAGCAGCTACTTTTTATTCCGCTCAGCAGTGCGTGAGGGTCCCAATTTCTCTGTATCTTCACCAATACTTGTCAGTATCTGATCCCTCAGATGATGCCCTATCCAGTGAGTGAGATGCGTTATATTGTGGTTTCCATTCACACGTCTTTGAGGTCTAGTGATACTGAGCAATGATCTTTTCATTTGCTTTTGGCCATTTGTACAACATCTTTGGAGAACTGTCTATTCAGATCCTGCTGTGGTCTGAATGTTTGTCTTCCCCAAATTCTTATGTTGAAAGACCTCATACCAAATATAATGGTATTAGGAGTTGAGGCTTTGGGAGGCAACATGTCATGAGTCCTCATGGGTGGGTTAGTGCCTGTTCAACAACAGGGGGGTGGGGTACCAGAGTTCCCTCATCCCTGCTGCCAGATGAAGGGGATAATGAGAAGTCTGCAACCTGGGAGAGGGCTTGAGCTGGCACCCTGACCTTGGACTTCCAGCCTCCAGAACTGAGAAACGCATTTCTGTTGTTTGTAAGCTACCCCGTCTGTGGTATTTTGTTATAGCCGTCAGAAGGGACTAAAACAGATCCTTTGCCCATTTTTTAAGTGGGTTGTACATTGCTGAGTCGTAAGAGTTCCACAAACATTTTAAGTATAAATCTTTTTAAAGTTGTATTATTTGCACATATCTTTTCCCCTTCTATGCATTAACTTTTTTTTTTTTGGATGGTTTATTTTTCAGCACAGAAGTTTTTGATTTTGAGTAAGTCCAATTTATTTTTTCTTATCTCAATTATGCTTTTGGTGGTGGTGTATCTTAAGAAAGTCTGTCCTAGGGGCGCCTGGGTGGCTCAGTGGGTTAAAGCCTCTGCTTTTGGCTCAGGTCATGATCTCAGGGTCTGGGATCAAGTCTCGCGTCAGGCTCTCTGCTCCGCGGGGAGCCTGCTTCCCCCTCTCTCTCTGCCTGCCTCTCTGCCTACTTGTGATCTCTCTCTCTCTCTGTCTCTGTCAAATAAATAAATAAATAAATAATCTTTAAAAAAAAAAAAAAGGTCTGTCCTATATAAGGCATTGAATGTTTACTCCTATGTTTTCTTCTAAGAGTTCTTTCACTCTTACATTTAGATCTATGATCCATTTTGAGTTCATTTTTATATATAATTTGAGGAAGTGATCTAACTTTGTTTTTCGTTTTTTTTGTTGTTGTTGTTTTTTGCAGTTGTCTCAGCACCATTTGTTGAAAATACTATTCTTTATCCACTGGGTCATATTAGAGTTTATTTCTGGAAACTCAGCTCTATTTTGTTGACATAGACAGACAGATAATCTCCCTATGCCAGTATCCCACTTTCTTTTTTTAATTTTTTTTAATAGAGAGTATGAGCAGGGAGGTGTGGAGGGAGGGGGAGAGAGAATCCCAAGCAGGCTCCAACCTCCATTGCAGACCCCGACAGGGGGCTCAGTCTCAAGTCTGTAAGATCACGACCTGAGCCCAAACCAAGAGTCGGATGCTTAACGGACGAAGCCACCCAAGTGCCACAATATCCCACTTTATTACAACTTTGTTCTTTTTCAAGATTGGGCTATTCTGGGTCCCTTAAATATGCATATGAATTTTAGGATAGCCTTGTCCATTTCTGTAAAAAAAAAAAAGTCACCTGGATTTTTGGTAGAGATTGTCTTGGATCTGTGGCTTAATTTGGAAATATTGCACTACTATCTTACTATTGTTAACTCTTCCAATCTATAAACATGGAATTTCTTGCCATTTACGTAGGTCTTCTCTAGTTTTGTGTTCTGCTTTATTCATTCCTATTTTATTCTTTATTTTAGAGAGAGAGCATGCAAATGGAAGGGGGGGCGGGGACGCTGGGGCAGAGGGAGAGAAATCCTCAAGCAGATTCCCTGCTGAGCCCAGAGCCATGGGCGGGGCTTGATCCCAGAACCCTCAGATCATGACCTGAGAAGAAACCAAGAGCTCAACCAACTGAGCCACCCAGGGGCCCTCTATTACATTCCTTTTAATGCTATTGTAAATGGAATTATTTTCTAGCTTTCATTTTTGGATTATTCATTGAAAGTATATGGAAATATAGTTAATTTATTTAAATTAGCCAGTATATAGTACATCATTAGTTTTTGGTGTAGTGTTCAATGATTCCTTAGTTGGATGTAGCTCATAATATCAAATGCCCTCCTTAATCCCCATCACCCAGTTACCCCATCCCTCCCCCATACAGGTAATTTCTATGTATTGCTCTTATATCCTACAACTTTGCTGAAGATATTACTTCCATATAGTGTGTGTATTTTCCTTAGAACTTTTGTTAGATTACATAATCTATAAATACAGTTTTACTTTCTCCTTTCCAATTTGGATGTCTTTTATTTTCTTGTCTATTTGCTCTATAATAAGAACTTCCAGCACAATGTTGAATAAAACTGAGGAAAAAAGACATCCTTGTCTTGTTCCTGTACTTAGGGATAAAGTATTCAGTCTTTCACCATTAAGTATTATGTCAACTGTGGGTTTTTGTGGATGCTCGTAATTAGGCTGAGGAAGTTTGTTTCTATTCCTAACTTGAGAGTTTCTAACAAAGGGTGACCGATTTTGTCCTTTATTCTATTAGTATGATATATTACATTACTTGATTTTCAAATATTGAACCAACACTGCCTGCCTGGGATAAATTGCACTTAGTCATGATGTACGGTGCGTTTTCTGTGTTGATGGATTCAGGCTGGTGGTATTTTGTTGAGGATTTCTGTATCGATATTCATACAGATTTTTAGTTTTCTTATGATGTCTTTGGGTTTTCTGTATTTGTTTTGTATCTATGGAATACTGGCCTTCTCAACAAATCTCCACGATTGCCAAGAGCGCTCTCAGGCTTGAACTTCTCCACAGTCTGTTCCAAATAAAGCCTTTGGGGAGGGTTTTAGAGCTCAATGTTCTGATGCCCTGCTCCTTCTCTTGGAATGACACTCCTGCTGTGTGAACAGGGACCTGGGTAGAGACAGCTGACTCTGGCCTGAGAGCAACTGAGGCCCCGGTATTCCTGGCTTATGTAAGGGTGCAGCTGGGGTAGAAATGAATGGGTGTCGGGCCGAGGAGGTGAGGCTCCAGCTCTCCTGGAATTTCGCCTCTGCTCTACAGAGCTGGGAGAATGAGCGCTACTGGCGGCCTGTCTTGTCCAGGGAGATGCTGTAGCCCTTGGCTGGGAGCCGGGGGTGGGGGGCGTGCGAGAAGAGAACACGGTAGTTCAAAGGCCACAGAAATTTCCTGTTTTTACTGAAATTTAGTATATTTTCTTGAGCAAATGTTTTATTTGTCCTCTGCCCTTAGACATTACTTTCTAAGCATTTTTATTGTTGAGGGGAGCCTGACTGACTCAGTCGGTTGAGTGTGTGGCTCTTGATTTCGGCTCAGGTTGTGATCTCAGGGTCGTGAGAGCAAACCCCGCATCAGGCTCTGCAATGGGCATGGAGCCTCCTCCTTAGGATTCTCTCTCTCCCTCTTTCTCTGTCCCTCCCCAACCCTGCTCATGCTCTCAAAAAAAAAAGTGATGTATTAGTTTCAGGTGTGTAACAGTGTTTTGGCAATTCTGTAGCTCACCACAGTAAGTATATAGTCACCACATGTCACCATAGAACATTACTGACTATATTATCTTTGCTATAGCTCTCATCTCTGTGACTTTATTATATAACTGGAAGCTTCCATCTCTTAACTCTCTTCACCTATTGTTTCCATTCCTCACATCCTTCCCCTCTGGCAACTACCAGTTTGTTCTCTGTCTTTACGACTCTGTTACTGGGTTTTTGTTTGTTTTTATAGATTCCACATGTAAGTGAAACCATACAGTATTTGTCTTTCTCTAACTTATTTCACTTAGCATAATGCCCTCAACGTCCATCCGTGATATTGCAAGTGGCAAAATCTCATTTTTAATGGTGGAGTAATATTCCATTATGTTAATATTCCACACACCTGTATCTTCTTTATCAATTCATATCTGTTGATGGACACTGGGGTTACTTCCGTATCTTGGGTACTATAAATAAGGCAGCAAACACAGTGTTTTTGATTTCTTTGGGCAGATACCCAGTAGTGGAATTACTGGATTATATGGTAGTTCTAGATTTAATTTTTTGAGAAACTTCCATACTGTTTTCCACAGTGGCCGCACCAATTTACATTCCCACCAACGGTGCACAAGTTCCTGTTTCTTTACATACTCACCAAGACTTGTTCTACTCTTTTTGATACTAGCCATTCTGACTGGTGTTGAGGTTCACTGTGGTTCTGATTTGAATCTCCCTGATGATTAGTGATTTTGAGCACTTTTTTATGTGCTCTTGGCCGCCACGTGAATGTCTTCTTTAGAAAAATGTCTATTCAGATGATCTGCCATTTTTTAAATTGGATTGTTGAGTTATGTATATATGTATGTTTACATTGTTATGTAAGTTCTTTATATATTTTAGGTAATAACCCTGTACTGAATGTATCATTTGAAAATTTATTCTCCCATTCAGCAGACTGCCTTTTCATTTTCTTGATGGTTTCCTTTGCTGTGCAACATCTTTTTATCTAGAGGTAGTCGCACATTTATTTCTGCTTTGGTTTCCCCAGCCTGAGGAGACATACCCATAAATATGTTGCTTATGCCGTAGTCTAAGAGATTACTGTCTGTTTTCATTTGGAGTTTTAGATTTTAGGTATCACATTTAGGTCTTTAATCCATTTTGAGTTTATTTTTTGTGTAGGGTATAAGAAAGTGGCCCAGTTTCATGCTTTTGCCTGTAGCTATCCAATTTTCCCAGCACCATTTGTTGAAAAGACTTTTTCTCCATTATGTATCTCTTGCCTCCTTTGTCATAGAGTAACTGGCCACATAAGAGTGAATTTATTTTGGGACTCTGTATTTTGTTTCATTATCTGTGTAACTATTTTAGTGCCAGTACCATATTACTTTGATTACTATAGCTCTGTGCAGTGTATCTTGAAATCCAGGATTGTGAGCCTCCAGCTTTGTTCCTCTTTCTCAAGATTACTTTGTTTGGGATCTTTTTTAGTTCCGTACAAATTTATGATAATTTGTTACAGTTCTGTGAAAAATGCTACTGGTATTTTTATATGGATTGCATTGAATCTGTATCTTGCTTTGGGTAGTATGGACATTTTAATGATATCAATTCTTCCAATCTATGAACATGTTGTATCTTTCATTTGTGTCATTCAATTTCTTTCATCACTGTCCCACAGTTTTCAGAGTATAGGTTTTTTACTTACTTTGTTAAATGTATTCCTTGGTATTTTATCCTTTTTGGTACAATTATAAATAGAAATGCTTTCTTAATTTCTCTTCCTGCTACGTTGTTTTTAGTGTATAGAAATGTTATCAATTTCTGGCTATTACTTTTGTAACTTTACTGAATTTTAATAGTTTTTTGGTGAAGTTTTTCAGGTTTTCTATATATAATATCATGTCATCTTCAAATAGTTGAAGTTTTACTTCCTCCTTTCAAATTTGGATGTCTTTTATTTCTTGTTTGATTGCCACAGCTAGGACTTCCAGTACTATGTTGAATAAAAATGGTAAGGGTAGACATCCTTGTCTTGTCCCTGATTTTAGGGGAAAAGTTTTCAGTTTTCCCCACTCAGTGTAATGTTAGCTGTGGGTTTTTCATATGTGGCTTTTTTACGTTGAAGTATGTTCCCTCTAAACCCACTTTGTTGAGAGTTTTTATCATGAATGTGTTCTACTTTGTCAAATGCTTTTTTCAGCACCTAATGAGATGATCGTCACGTTTTTCATCCTTCCTCTTACTAATCACATTAATTGATTTGTGAATATAGAACCATTGTTGCATTCCTGGAATAAATCTTACTGGTTCGTGGTAAACGATCCTTTTAATATATTGTTGAATTTGGTTTGCTAATATTTTTTTTAAAGATTTTATTTATTTATTTGACAGATCACAAGTAGGCAGAGAGCCCGATGCAGGGCTGGATCCCATGATCCTGAGATCATGACCTGAGCTGAAGGCAGAGGCTTTATCCCACTGAGCCACCCAGGTGCCCCTGGTTTGCTAATATTTTATTAAGGACTTCTGCATTTATGTTCATCAGGGATACTGGCCAGTAGTCATCTTTTTGGTAGTGTCTTTATCTGGCTTTGGTATCAGGGTAATAATGCTGGCCTTGTGGGATGAATATGGAAGTTTTCCTTCCTCCCATATTTTTTGGGAATGGCTTAACAAGACCAGGTATTAACTCTTAAGTGTTTGGTAGAATTCACATGTGAAGCCATCTGGTCCTGGATTTTTGCTTTTGGAAGTTTTTTCATTACCAATTCAACTGCATTACTAGTAATCAATTTGCTCAGATTTTTTATTTCTTTCTCATTCAGTTTTGGAAGACTATGTTTCCAGGGATTTATTTTTTCTAGGTCCAATTTGCTGGCATATAATTTTTCACAGTATTGTTATACAATCCTCTGTAATTCTGTGGTTTTCGTTATTTCTACTCTTTCATTTCTGATCTTACCTGACACCTCTTTTTTTCTTAATGAGTCTGGCTAAAGGTTCATCAACTTTGTTTACCTTTTTAAGAAACCAGCTCTTGGCTTCACTGATCTTTGCTATTTTTTGGTCTCTTATTTCATTGATTTCCACTCTAAACTTTATTATTTCCTTCCTTTTAACTTTTGAGCTTTGTTCTTTTTTCTAGTCTTTAGATGTTAGAGGTTAGTTTGGGTCTTTTGACATAGGCCTGTGGCGCTGTAAACTTCCCTCTTAGAACTGCTTTTGCTGCATCCCAAGGATTTTGGACTATTGTGTTTCCATTTTCACTTATCTCCATGAATTTTTTTATTTCCTTTGATTAACTTCATCGACCCACTGCTTGTTTAAGAGCATGTTGTTTAGCTTCCACTTGTGTGTTTTTTCCAGTATATTTTTTTCTTTTTTTTTTAAGATTTTTTTTTAAATATATATTTTTAATTTTTTATTTATTTATTAGAGAGAGAGAGACTGAGAATGAGAGGGGAGAAGGTCAGAGGGAGAAGCAGACTTCCCGCAGAGCCGGGAGTCCGATATGGGACTCGATCCCTGAACTCCGGGATCATGACCTGAGCCAAAGGCAGTCGCCCAACCAACTGAGCCACCCAGGCACCCCAAGATTTTATTTATTTGACAGAGAGAGATCAAAGATTTTATTTGACAGAGGCAGAGAGGCAGGCAGAGAGAGAGGGGGAAGCAGGGTCCCTGCTGAGCAGAGAGCCCGATGCGGGGCTCGATCCCAGGACCCTGAGATCATGCCCTGAGCCGAAGGCAGAGGCTCTAACCCACTGAGCTACCCAGGCGCCCCTCCAGTATTTTTCTTGTAACTGATTTCTAGTTTCACACTGTTGTGGTCCAGAAAGATGCTTGATAGGATTTTGGTCTTCTCAAATTTATTAAGATTTGTTTTGCGGCCCAACATTGATCTTTCTGGACAGTGTTTCATGTGCACTTAAAAAGAATGTGTTTTGCAATGAAATTCAGTTTCTCCCTTTCTGTCTGTGAATATTTGTTTTATATATTTAGGTGCACCTATACTGGGTGCTCAGATATTCAAAACTGTTACATCCTATTCTTGGATTGATCCTGTTATCATTATGTAAGGCCCTTCTTTGTCTCTTGCTACACTGTTTCTAATCTATTTTTTGTCTGATAAAAGTATTGCTACCCTAGTTGCTTTTGTTTCATTTGCTTCCATTTGCATGGCTATCTTCTATCCCTTCACTTTCACTCTCTGTTTATCTTTAGGTCTAATGTGAGTCTCCTGTCAGCAGCATACAGATGGGTTTTCATTTTTTTTTTAATCCATTCTGTCACCTTCTTTTGATTAGAGCATTGAGTACATTTACAGTTAAAGTCATTATTGATAGGTATATACTTATTGCCATTTTGTTGTTTTCTGGCTGTTTATGTAGTTCTCTTTTCCTTTCTTCTTCTCACTCTCTTCCCTTGTAGTTTGAGGGCTTTCTTTAGTGTCATGCTTGGATTCCTTTTCCTATTATTTTTTTTGTATCTATTATAGGTTTGTGATTTGTGGTTACTATGGAATTCATATATAACATTGTATGTATATAGGATTCTATATTAAGTCGATGGTTGCTTAAGTTTGAACACATTTTTATTTATTTTTTAAATTTTATTATTTTTTTAACAGTGAGAGAGGGAACACAAGCAGGGAGAGTGGGAGAAGGAGAAGCAGGCTTCCTGAGGAGCAGGGAGCCCGATGCGGGGCTCGATCCCAGAACCCTGGGATTATGACCTGAGCAGAAGGCAGACACTTAATGACTGAGCCACCTGAAATGAGTTCAGGTGCCCCTGAACACATTTTTAAAGCACTAAATGTTTACTCCCCCTCCATGTTTTATGTGTACAATGTCCTATTTTACCTTTTTGTGTATTCCTTGACTGATTTTTATAGACATAATCCTGTCACAATTTTTTTCTATTTATGGCCTTTCTTTCCACTTAAAGATTTCCCCTTAACATTTTTTAAGGCTTGTTTAATACTGATGAACTCCTTTAACTTTTCTTTTTGAGAAACTTTCTCTCTCCTTCAATTCTGAATAACCTTGCCCCGTAGAGTATTCTTTGTTATAGGTTTTTTCATTAAACCACTTCGAGTATGTCATGCTCCTCCCTTTTGGCATGCTGAGTTTCTGTTGAGAAATCAGCTGACAGCTTGTGGCTTGACTTGTATGTAACAGTTTTATTTTCTCTTGCTGTTTTAAAATTCTCTAGCTTTAATTTTGCCATTTTAATTGTGTGTCTTGGTGTGGTCTGCACTGCCTCATCTTCTTCGGGGCTTTTTGTGCTGGCTGGACCCGGGTGTCTATGTCCTTCCCAGATTAGGAAAAAATCTTTCGTTTGGGATATATTCCTGTCTCTGCACTGTCTGTTTCTCTGCATTAGGTCAGCCGTATCTCCTTGTCTTGAAAGTAGCGGCCCTGTGTAGAAGAGGTATTGTCTTGCCATCCAGCGCAATCCCCCCGTCACCAGGACCAGGTCCTCCAGGAGCTTTCCCTTTGTGGGCTGCTGTGTGCCCTCTTGTTGTGGCTGATCTGTGACTGCTGCGGGGCGTGCGGGCGGGGGCGGAGGGGGAGGGGGAGCCCTCAGCCCAGCCGGCTGCGAGAACGCTGTGGGTGCACCGGGCAGGGTTTGAGAGGTCCAGCCGCAGCCACCATGAGCCCACTACTGGGTGGGGCTGGCCCTCAGCCTCGCCGTCCCACATTCGCCCATACCACAGCTGCGGGCACGCTGCTGCCTGCGGTTCCTGTGCAGCCAGCTAAGAGGCCTGAATGCAGGAACTACAGACGTGCTAGTGTGGGGGGTTGTTTACCCCTGCCCCTCAGGGCAGGAGTCACTGGAAGGAACCCTTTCCCAGCCAGGGCTGCCTTCGGGGGTGGCAGGGCAGGAGATACTTTGGAGGGGCGCTGGTAAGGTACATGGAGACAATACTGGCTCCCCCAGATGTCGAGCTCTCTAGGCTGGGGAGGGCAAAAATAACAGTGCCTGCTGGCACTTTTGTTCCCGGAGAAATATGCAGATTCCTGCCCCTCTGGTAGATGTCTCATGATTAGTCAATAAATCCCATTTCAGGGACGCTGGGTGGCTCGGTTGGTTGGGCAGCTGCCTTCGGCTCAGGTCATGATTCCAGCGTCCTGGGATCGAGTCCCGCATCGGGCTCCTTGCTCGGCAGGGAGCCTGCTCCTCTCTCTGCCTCTGCCTGCCTCTCTGCCTGCTTGTGTTCTCTTGCTCTCTCTGACAAATAAATAAATAAAATCTTTAAAAAATAATAATAAAATAAAAAATAAATCCCCTTTCACATATACCCGAGGCACTTTTCAACCTGCTGCTGTTTTGCTGTGTCCCCTGCGGGGACCTAACGTGCTGGCTCTTTAAAGGCAGGGACTCAGTTTCCTGTCATCCTCTTGTTCTCCTGGAGTTAAGCACTGCTGATTTTCAGAGCCAAATGTTATGGGGACTTGTCTTCTCAGTCCAAGTCCCCAGGGCCAGGGCTGGGGTCTGATTCTTTCCTTTCTCCCTGTTTGTGATGTCCCTCCCATTGTGGTTGGTTGTGCTGGGAGTCTGGTTCTCAACTCCTCCTTTCGCTTCTTTTTGAGATGGCCTGTTCTCTACAACTAGATTTGGAAGAGCCACTCTGCCAGTCTGCGGGTCATTTTCAGAGTTAGTACAACAGATACAGCTGTTGCCGTGGTGTGTCTGTGGGACAAAATGAACTCAGGATCCTCCTGCTCTGCCATCTTCTTCCTTTTTTCCCCCCTTTATTTTATTTAATTATTTTTACCAGTTATGGTTGCTTTGCTGGACCTCTGAAACTGCTCTTCCAGAAATCATCACCCTCTTAAATTTCTTATGTCTTTTAATGTCATTTACAAGCCAATTCTTCATTTAAAGCAGCCAACTGATCCATTCTTGAGAAACAAGGCCATTCTTGAGAGCTCTAAATTTTATTCCCATCACAGATTATAGACTATTTTGAAACACTTGTGCATTTCAAGAGGTAGGAAAGTAACTAAAGAAATAGCAACTCTATTTTTTTTAAGGAGGCTCCATACCCAGCATGGAACCTAAACTCATGATCCCGAGATCAAAACCTAAGCTCAGATCAAGAATTGGATGTTCAACTGACTGAACCATCCAGGTACCCCTAATTCATTATTTTTCTGCCATAAATTTCAAGGTTACTCTGCTTCTTTTAAAAAAAAAAAAAAACAGGGACGCCTGGGTGGCTCAGCTGGTTAAGCGGCTGCCTTTGGCTCAGGTCATGATCCCGGCATCTTGGGATCGAGTCCCGCATCGGGCTCCTTGCTCCACGGGGAGCCTGCTTCTCCCTCTGCCTCTGCCTGCCTCTCTGCCTGCTTATGTTCTCTGTTAAAATAAATAAATAAAATCTTAAAAAAAAAAAAAAGATAAAAATATCAGAACTGAAACAACAACAAAAAGACAAAAATAGCTTGTAATATATTTAACCATAATTTTGTGACTAGCATTTTCAAGGGAAAATTTTTTTTACTTAAAACTGGAAAAAAATTGTAATAGCAAAATAGTAATAGTTTTTAAAAAGTACAAAACAGTGAAGATAAAAAGGTGAACTGTTCCCTTTCCCATCTAAGGAGCCACTGTTAATAGTGGTTTCAGACCTTATATGCATATATTAAAAACACAGATATATATTTTGGGTAGCTATTTTAAAATTAAAAAGATCATGTACTGTTCCAAAACTGGCCCCTTTTCCACCTGATAAGTGACATCCTTTTCAGGCACTCCTATGTAATTGACTCATGCCAATATTTCATAATATGGATTTAACACAATTCTCCTGTTATGTATTTATGTGAAGTTTTTCATTATCACAAATAATCATACAGTAAGCATCACTGTGCAGACAACTTTCCATACTCTCTTTCTATAGAACAGAGTTGTCTTACTGTATTTGCTGAGTTCAAGGGTATCCACATATTAAATATGGATGATATAGGCCACATTCTTCTCTAGAACGTATCATTTTCCCCACTAACAGAGTATCAGAGTGTTCTTTTCCTCCATATCCTCAAAAAGATTGGATATAATAACTAAAGTTTTTGCCATCCTGATGTAACTAAGTTTGTACTTTCCCTTTTCTAACAAAAGAAATTGGTATTTCACTAAATAATGAGATTGAGCATTTTTTCAAGTTTGTGTTATGAACTGAATTGTGTTCCCCCCAAATTCATATGTTGAACCTCTAGCCCCCTACGTGACTGTATTTGGAGACAGGGTCTTTCAAGAGGTAACTAACGTTAAATGAGGTCATAAGGGCGGGGCCCGAGTGTGAGATGCAGGTGTGCACAGGGAAAAGGCCGTAGGAGCCAAACCTGCTGACACCCTGATCTTTAACTTCCAGTCTCCAGACTGAGAAACAAATTTCGGTTGTTGAAGGCACCCAGGCTGTGGTGTTCTGGTACGGCAGCCCTGGCCAACTGCCACGGCGTGTGATGTTTCCTCTACGCGCTGCCTACGGACCCCGCGCTCACGTATCTGCTGGGCGCTGCTGTCTCACTGACTCAAAGGACTGTGGGATACTGGATGATACCTCTTTAAACACCCTGTAAAAATATGTTCTAAACAGAAGACTGAAAACGAAGCCAGAATTTTGAGTTTCATATCCATATAATTGAAGTTATGACCCTATACCAACAGCACATCCAAATTACTCTTCTGCTATATAGAATTTACTTTCCCAATACCTCACCGAAATAGGCATCTGACAGAAAAATCACAAAATACTCAACTCCCTGACACAGTTAAATAGGTCAGTACAGGAGCAACTCAATTTGATCTAAAATGGAAAGACGCTTGGCGAAATACTAAAAATGCATGAAAAATTTTAAAATAAAGCAGAATAATTTCTCTCACCTCCTTAATTTTTTTACCTCAGTACTCTATTCTTCTTTATTGCTAAATAGTATTCTACTATATGGATTGTACAGTTTGAGTCTTTTATGTCTTTAATTCTATTTTACTTACTAAAATTCCTCCATGAGACATACAAAGGTTCTCCTGGTTCCTGATGAAGGTTGATATTATCCCATAATAGCTGAATATACACAAGTTTGCTATCCTGGGACAGCGATGATAAGGGAAGCTAAAAGAGATCAACAGAAAGCATTAGCACCCTAAGCATAATAAGAATTACCAGTGGATCTAGCAAAGCTTGGTTATACAAAACAAATGAGTTCTTTCAAAATTCTGGACCTAAAATTCTAAGCAAAAATTTTAATTTTCTTTATAAATGATGATAAACATTCCTAATTTCTCAACTGCAGGTTTCTCATTCCTACTTCCACAGACTGGAAAGACAGCTTGGTAGCTGGCACAGCGGCCACCTGAAAGATTAGTCACCATTACAATAAATTTTAAGGTTAGTTTCTACTATCGTGTTGTGCAGACAGCTAAACTTAAAATAAATGAGTCAAAAGAGAGTGTGATACTTTAAGCAAAGATTGTGTTGTGCTCTTGGTTAATGTTGGGGTGTCTCTCTGTATTCAATATCATAAAATGAAGGAACTCCAGGAAGCTCAGTGTCTCCTGGAATCAGGCACCCCGGAACAAGGACAGTAGGGGCTCCAGAGTCACACAGGCAGACCGTGGTCTTGGCTCCCCATCACATAGTAGGTATGTGACCTTGTGGAAATTACTTAACTTCTCTAACTTTTAATTATATCATCTGAAAAATATGGATAAGTGAAGGCCTTTAAAATAAAGTTGTTGGGGCGCCTGAGTGGCTCAATGGGTTAAAGCCTCTGCCTTCAGCTCAGGTCATGATCTCAGGGTCCTGGGATCGAACCCCACGTCGGGCTCTCTGCTCAGCGGGGAGCCTGCTTCCCCCTCTCTCTCTGCCTGCCTCTCTACCTACTTGTGATCTCTCTCTCTCTCTCTCTGTCAAATAAATAAATAAAATCTTAAAAAAAAATAAAATAAAAAATAAAGTTGTTGTGAGAATTTCAGCTGGATATTTGATAGTTCAGAATAAAAATTACTTTTTTAAGCCACCCTTGCAACTAGATATAAGCATATAACTAAATTCAGGCCAAATAGATACATAGATAAAACGTTACATGCAACTCCAGGGACTATCCCTAGAGAAAGATGACTTTCCTCTCCATCCATTTTTATCCTTACTGCTGGCTGGAATGTGGATGTGATGGCTGGAAATAGAGCAGCCATCCTGAACCAGGTATAGAACCTGGAAACAGGTTATGTGCAGCTGAGCAAAAAGACAGAAGGCTCTCAGGTCCCTAACATTATACCATTCATGCCATTCCAGGACCACCTACCCAAACTTTTATGTGAGAGAGAAATAACATGCATCTTGTTAAGGCACAGTTGTATACTCTGTCACTTGAAGTTATGCCAATATAACTTGAAGTTATACCAAGTGCAAAGTAGTATGAGCATGGAAGTTGGTGCCCTACCTGTACACCTCCGTTACAATGTTCAGATGTGAGGATGAGTCCTGGCAAGTTACTAGGAAGATCCAAACGTCTGAAATACCAGATGAGGTTCCAGAAAATGATTGGATGTTGATTGATGAAAGAGGATGTGTGAATCACTTGATCACCTTCATTTTCTAGCAAAGATTCAAGTTCTTTACGAAGCACTAGAGGACTCAAGTACGGCACAGAAACAGGGGGAGGGTTGGGTCTTTTTCCTAAAGGATCCTTTAAAAAATAAAAATACAGGAAGAAGTGAATATTACCTATCCTTTATGTTTAAGAGTACTTCTCAGTGAGATTATGCTTTATCTATCCTTTCAAAATCAGTGATTTCCAAACCAGTGCTACATGCAGTATACACTAATGAAAACCTAAAAAAAGAAAAAAATACTTAACCATAAATGCCCTTAATTTAAAGGATTACAAAAGAAAATTAATAATCCACATAATAGACCCCATTTTAAACACTGAAAGTCTCTCTATTACTATAAGAAACACTACATTCCAGATGTTTTATAATGATTCCCCCCCAAAAGTTGACTTTATCTTCTTCTTAAAACTCTAAACAGATAGAGCAATCTTTGTGTTACTATTTGATGACTCCTTTTACAATTCTATCTACTTGTAAAAGCTTGTTTTTACATTTGATTGTAATAAAAACTAAAGTAGCTAAAGAACAGTCTTACAAATCAAATAACAAATGAAAAAAGAATCCAATTTAGTCTTTGTAGTATCAGAATAAAACACTTGTGATCAACTCATTAATGAGTACCCGTAATGCCCAGGCTGAGGTTTCCAAAGACCATTTTCTCTAAAAAGATCGAGAATTTCTTAGAGAAACAGCTGATTCTAGGTCTAGAGAAAGAAATATATCACATGAGCATGAGACATCTTGTCATATAAGAAAGCAAGGAAGCTTTGAAAAAAATTTACAAAAAGGCTACTAAAATGTGTCAAAGGACCTAAGGCACCAATTTGTAGAGGCTCCTAGCTGATCAAAGATGGGATAAGGTAAGTATTTGTAAGCGTAGCAACAGCAATGGATGTAAACACAACTGTTTAAATCAGCGAGTTCATAACGATACCCTATTCCTCCAAATTAACTTTCACCTGGGAGAATGTTAAGAATCCAACTTATTTTTTTGAAAACCGGTATATAAAAGGAAAAAATCAGTTGTCCTACCTTTACAAAATAAACTCTGGAAAAGCAAAAAGAAAACAAGGGGGAAGTTTCTCTTTATAGATGTACCCCATATAATAAAGACAATTAGACTATCACCCTTTATTACTGAGAATGAATTACGTGATCTGGGCATTGAGGCATTAATAGCCTCACAAAGAAAGTTCATGTCTTCCATTGAGGGACATCTTACCACTGCTATTGTCTTACAAAAATAAACCACAAAAGAAAGACCTGAATCTGATCAAGCTTCTAAATACAATTACCAATTAATAGGGTTGTAATCAACAAATAAGTTGTAAGGTCAAAAAAAGGGCCTGCAGATTTAAAAAGACTAAAAACCAGATGAACCAACTGCAATGCATAGATATTATTTGATCACTTTTCAAACTACAAAGCACACGCACACTTAACATTTCTTAAACTATTAGAAATTTGAACAGAGATTGAATAATTTGATATTTTTTTAGTCGTACAATGGCATTGTATTTTTAAGAGTCCTTATCTTTTAGGAACTATGTAGTATACTGAAATATCTACAAATGGAATATATGATGTTTGGAGTCTGCTTCAGGGGAATCTAGAAAAGAAGTGAATAAAGGTATACATAAAAGATGAATGACTCTAAGGTGAAAATTACTGAAGCCAGATGGCAGGTCAAAGGAACTCATTATACTCTTCTGTTTAGTTTTGTACATACCTGAAGTTTTAAAAAGTTCTTAGTCTGTTTACGAAAAATTCTTACCACTTGTGGATTATGTGCTGCTCTAATAAATACTTACATGAATACACAGATAATTATAATCTTGTTACATACCACAACTTCCTGCAGACTGTTTGGGAGACTGACTGTTGAAATGCCATGAAACGGTCGCTGGGAAAAGTCAATATTTTGCAAGGGACCTCCAACACTGTGACTTCGAGTCAAAGATACATTTCGCTTTGATAAACTATTAGGCGCAGGTGAAATTTTCATAGTTTGGACTTCTCCACTGGCTCTCTTTATTTCATCACTTTAAAAAAATGAAGAAATGCTATGTTTGTGCTGTAACACAATCTACACCTGTCCAGCTAGAGTATTTTCTACAACGAATTTTGAGTCTACTGAATGTATCGGAGAAGAATCAGTACCACCTTATAAGATTTACATTTTCTTCAGGCATTTTGTTAAAGGAGTCAGAAGAACAGAATGGAGGAGATGACTCTGGTGAAGGGGGGGAAGATGACAAAGGGTAGATAATAGATGTTCTTTTTAAAAGACTAAGTGCCCATTCAGTTGCTTTATTTAAGCATTATTTCATCTTTACTAATAAACCAAATCACTGAGAATTATGCAACTAAGTATTATAGATTCTTTGGCAAGTATTTAACTTCTACCAGGCCATGACCCACCTAAGGATAGAGACCAGATCTTAATTTTTTATTATTAGTGCTTAGCATAATGGTTCAGTAAGTATTTGATTCAATCAGTATTTAAGAGGAAGCAGTATATTTCACAGTAACAAGAATATGTCTCTGGAAACTGGCAATGACTACACTAAAGGGGAAAAAATACTCTGTACTCTTGAGAAGTTCATTTTGTAAAAGGACACTGTAAAACATTAAACCTAATTTCAAAAATGGTTTATCATCACATTCATTCGATACTTAAACAATGTATCATAGTATAAAAGTTAAGACTGAATTTTTTAAATGCCAGAACTTATGCCTACATGGATCAAATTATCTTTGAAGATGGAATTTTTATAAGGGCACCCAAATTACAATGCAGACTTCTCTGTACCCTATGGTACCTTGATTCAATTGCAGAGGTGGTTTCTTCAGTAATGGTCTGGTTTTGCTTTGGGAAATCCATAAAGTTGATCAAGTCAGGTTCTGCTGAACTAGATACAGGTTTGTGCTCTGAAGGTTCACTTGCCAATGGAATGCTGCCGCTTTGTAAACTGTCACCAGAGGTACTTGGTTTCAGGAAAAAGCTAAATATGGAGCAATTAAAAAAAAAAAAGTCTTTAAAAACCTAGAACCCTCGGGGTGCCTGGGTGGCTCAGTTGGTTAAATGGCTGCCTTCAGCTCTTGTCATGATCCCAGGGTCCTGGGATCGAGTCCCTCATCAGGCTCAGCAGAGAGCCTGCTTCTCTCTCTCTCTCTCTCTCTGCCTGCCGTTCTGCCTACCTGTGCGCTCTCTCTGGCTCTCTGTCAAATACATAAAATCTTAAAAAGAAAACTCTAGAACTCTCTAAATTGCATATTTAGAACCACTTTATGATAAAGCAGTCACTGAACTGGACTTTATTATACAGTCCACAGAACTACTGCCTCTTCCAAACATACGCGCGCGCGCACACACACCCCTGCTATCATTTTCTCTTCCTCTCCTGTTGTAAACTTTTTAAATGAAAAAGCTCTCAACGTCATTACCATTCAATGTAAGATTCTTTAAAGAAAGCTATGAAGGAAGATGGAGAGCAAAATATTTCATTAATTTTCTGAGTTAAAAAAGATAGAGAAGGAGACAAACCTTGAGAGACGCTGGACTCCAGGAAACAAACTGAGGGTTTCAGAGGGGAGGGGAGTGGGGAGATGGGGCAGCCGGGTGATGGGTCTTAAGGAGGGCACATGTTGTGAGGAACACTGGGTGTTACTTGCAACTAATGAATCGTTGAACACTACATCAAAAGCTAATGATGGGCTGTATGTTGGCTAACCGAACATAATAAAAAAAAATAGAGCAGCAATGGCATTTTAGCATGTATTAACTTCTAAGTGTGTATAGTATCCTCTCCCCCATAAATATCCATTTTGTCTCTAGTCATTTCCTCTTCCCCTTTATTCATTATTTTGTTTTCATCTTATCTCTGTCCTTGTCTTTCTGGGTGGGAACAGAGTGAGGATTGGGCCTTGCAAGGGACATGAAGAGAACTCTCTGAGGTAATGATAATGTTCCAAATCTTAGTAAGGGTTAGAGCTGCAACAATGTGTGCATTCAGTTTTCAAGTGGTACATTTTAAATCAGCAGATTTTCTTGTATACATCTTTATCACAAAAGAAAAAACTGTATACAAATACTGAACTTTAGTTAATACGTATGCTGAAGTCTTTTGGGGGAGAAGTATATCAATGTCTTTATCTTCTTTTAAATAAATAAAAATACGAGATGGACTGGTGAATGAAGGGATAGCGGATAAAGCAAGTACAATTAAATAGTAACTGGAGAAATGGATATTTGGGTGTCACTGTAAGGAAAATCTTTAAACTTAGCTGCAAGAAAAAAAAAAACTTAGCTGCAAGTTTGAAATTTTCCGTAATGACATACTGGGGAGGGAAATCAACAATGCTCCAATGTACGTACACAGAAAATATAAAATAAGGTACTTAACATAATAGCTTACAAAACACAATTAACTCAACAAAAAAGTATAAGACGCTGGAGAGTAATTTAAAACTCTATTAAAAGGACATAAAAGACAATCTAAAAAAATGGAGATACGTATCATGTTCATAAATAAGAGAATAATACTGAAAAAGTCCATTTCCCCCAGATTAATGGTGCAATCTCAATGAAAACTCCAGCTGAATTTGGGGGGAGGGGAAGACTGAAGTTGCTCTAAGCAAAATAAATAAAAATTCCATGACGTGCGCGCTTACCCAATAAACCAGATGTAACACAAACAGTAATAAAAATAGTGACCAAAACAACAGGGAACACAGAAGCAGGATGAGGGGCGTGTGGGAACATGATCTATGATAAAGGTGATGCTACCTATCAATGAAGAAACGATCGAAAACAGGCTCCTTACATAGAGAAAAATAAAGCTGTGTTTCTACCATTATACACAAATACAAAGGTGTACTCCAGATGGATTAAAGAACTAAAAATCAGAGGTAAAAATAAAGCTAAGAAAAGAAACTTCAGGAGAAATTCTTCATGTCCTATAGATGGGAAACAACTTTAAAACCAGACCAAAATTAACGGATAATGACATCAAAAAGAATGCTTTCAAGGAATTAATATCAAGAATATTCGAGACAGACATCAACAAGAAAAAGAAAGTTAACAAAAAATGGGACAAGGTTAAAAAAAAGGGACAAGGTAAAAATATAAGCGGGCAATTCACAGAAAATGCTAGAATAATTAACAAGAATGTGAAGAGATACTCATTAATATTCAGAGAACCCAAACAAAAACAAGATACCACTTTATATTCATTAGAATACTAAAAATAGGAAAATGATAATACCAAATGCTGGTATGGATATACAGAAATGAAAATTCTTAGGCACTAGTAGTGGGAGTACTGCCACCTGGGAAGTAATCTTCCACTGTTTACTGAAATCATGTATGAAAATGACTCAAGGACCTCGCTCCTAAGACTAATATTCTGAGAAACTATTTCACAAAAGTTCAAAAGGAGACACGTAAAACACAGTGCACTGCTTCACGGCAGTGATATTTATAGGAACAGGGAACTGGAAGCAACTGAAGCAACAGCAGGATAATGGATAAATAAAATCAGGTATTAACTTCATACAAGAGAAAAGGAATAAACTAGAAGTACATACAGCAACTCAGCTTTTAAACTGAGTAATAAAAATAGAGGTTATCAGTATTCTAGATATGTAAGTTAAAAATGAATAATCATGTAAAACAATGTATTTTATGAGGTCATATATTCAAAGATACCATACACAGTGGAGTCAGTGTCTTTGCTGGATAAAGGAATGAGAGTGGGAAGTGGGGTAGAGCTAATAAAAGCGGGTCCTTGGACAAAGCAATGATGATAGTGCATCAGGAATTAGAATATGATTTCACTCAGCTCCACACCTGAAGCCAAAAGGAAAAACTAAGGGACGCCTGGGTGACTCAGTTGGTTGGGCGGCTGCCTTCGGCTCAGGTCATGATCCCAGCGTCCTGGGATCGAGTCCCGCATCGGGCTCCTTGCTCGGCAGGGAGCCTGCTTCTCTCTCTGCCTCTGCCTGCCTCTCTGCCTGCTTGTGTTCTCTCTCTGTTAAAATAAATAAAATAAAATCTTAAAAAAAAAAAAAAGGAAAAACTAAGCTAAGAATAAACACCTGTACAATTAGAGATTTTTTAAAAGCCACTTACAGGTAGACAATAAGATGAAGCTTGTCTGCTCCATAAAACAAATAGAATATGAAGATAATTACTTAAGTAAGCAGTTACCAAACTCTCGATTACTTAATGAGTAATTATAGATCACCTACTCTCTCTTCTATTGTCTAGAATTTGGCCATTTCACCGTACAGAGCACTACCGTAGAGAGGCAACAAGTTAGGAGAAGAGTCAAAAATACCCCCATCCGTCGCACCTTTATTTTTTCTTCTTTTTCTTTATATCTTTTTCAGATATAAAGTCACTGAGAAAGAAAGTTTAATGATAAACATTAAAGTTCTGAATGATCTATGAAGTTTAGCTCTAAGAATTAACTACTACTGATAACTGTGTATTAAATACACCGGAAAAATAGTCTCCTATACTGCCAGTATTTTCTACTCCAGTCCTGAGAGTGAAGGAGAGAGGAAAGGGACAGCTGGAGGGTGCCGGCACTATTTCCCTCTCCCCCTAGGAGTCATGCCTTCTGGGAAGGAGCTTTCTCAATACTAACCTTGCAGAGCCTCTCAAGTCTTTAAATTCTATATTGAGAAGAGGCAAGAAGTTGCTTTTACAAAATGGACAGGTGGTATTCAAATTTGAGTCATCTGCCGTCCATCCAGCCATAATTTCTTCATCATAAACTAAAGCGCCACAAGCTCTGCACTGGGAACAACTTGACATCAAAACCTAAGAGTAGAAAAGTGCAGACACTGAGAACCTCCACAGTGAAGTCACCTTAACAGGCTATTCTCTTGAGACACAGAGTTTTATTCATTTTGTTGATCCAATTTAGAATTAAGGTCAGTCACTTTACAGGTAAAACTACCAGTCTATTGCCTTACTTACATAAGACAAGCAAATTCAACAAAATGATTTACTCTTCTGTCTACAAGGGTATCACAGAATTCCGTCTAGGGCCATTCTGAAACAAACATGTTTACAACCATTTTACCATGTGCTGAATACAGAACTTTTACCTCCATTGCACAATTCTGATAGATGCTAGACATGCTCGTGTTTTGAGAAGAACCGTGGTCTGATTTTTCACAGTCCTGCCCTTTTATGCTTCTTGGAAAGGGAGGGTCACCTAAAGAGAAGTAAATATAACACATTATACGAGACTGTCCTTATTCTTTGGAAATGCACACTAAAGTATTCAGGGGGAGTATCATGAAGTCTACAATTTATTTTCAAATGGTTCAGTATAAAAATTTCTGTAGGTACATATCTAAAGTTAATAGTTAAACCTAAGTGGAGAATCTATGATCGTTCATTATATGATTCTTTCAACTACTCAGGACATTTGAAATTTTTCATAGCAGAATGTTGGAAAAAATAAATAGAATTAAAATTTCTTAAAATAACACAACACTAAGAAATTTCAGTGACACAGCCCAAGGATTCTCAAACTCTGGTATGCATTTGATTTATCCAGAGAGCTGGTTAATAATATATATTCCTGAGGCCCCAGTCCCACAAATTCAGTCTCAAAAGTGTTAGCCTGGGGCTTGGACATTTGTCCATATTTTTAAAATAAATTCTCCATGTGATTTTGACACAAACTAAAGTCTAATGATAGAGTCCACAAACACAACTAAGGCGACTGGACCACTTAGAGATCAAATAAAATAAGTGCTAGTACAGTGTGGCTACCTTCACCGTCTATCAGCTCATCTCAACAGACGGGCTTTACTGTGTGTGAGGCAGAGGGAGCGGTGCGGGCCCGGAACCGACAGGAGAGGACAGTCCCCCATACCTGCTGAGTACTGTAGTCTTCCTGCATCCCCACTGCTGCTGCTACTCCCGAGGCTCGTGTTGCTCTGGGTAAGTTCACTGGGAACCAGCCCTGCAATGTTCATGTTAGGTGACACGTTCTCCCCCAAAATATGGTCTTCGAGGCCAGCTGGGAAGCTGTAATCTCTGTTAGTTTCCTCCTTTAATTGAAAAGAATAAAACCCCACATACATAAATAACATCTTCCCCAATGAGAATATAGTCACTCTGGTCTTTTCAGAACTCAACTTCTCTATAATCCTTAACTAATCATCCCCATATTTTTCAAAGCCATAAACTCTTCTCAGTATTATTGGGAATTTTCTTTCCACACTCTAAGATATTCAAGCAATGGCCTATAATACTTTCAGATTTTGCTTCACCCCTGGCGTATGTTGGGCTGTCTCTCAATAACCAGTCTCATAGAATGAAGGAACTCCAGGAAGCTCAGTGTCTCCTGGATCGGGGACCCCGGCACAAGGACAGCAGGGGCTCCAGAGTCACACAGGCCGACTGTGGTCTTGGCTCCCCATCACGTAGGACGCATGTGACCCTGCAGAAACTATGTAACTACTCTAACTTGCAATCAATTATATATCTGAAAAATATGGATAAGAGAAGTCCTTTAAAACAAAGTTGGGGGAGTGCCTGAGTGGCTCAGTCATTAAGCGTCTGCCCTCGGCTCAGGTCATGATTCCGGGGTCCTGGGATCGAGTCCCACATCAGGCTCCCTGATCTGCGGGAAGCCTGCTCCTCTCTCTCCCTCTGCTGCTCTCCCTGCTTGTGTTCCCTCTATTGCTATGTCTCTCTCTGTAAAATAAATAAATAAATTCTTCAAAAAAAAAAAAAAAAAAGACCATTAAAAAAAAACAAAAAACAAAGTTGGTGCGAGAATTATAGCTGGGAATATGATTTTCAGAACAACCACCATCAATATTAGAGGCACAAAATAAGAATAAAATTCCAAACATTATAGTTCTGAAATACTGCAAGTGACTGTTGGTGCTTTAGAGAAAACATTTCAATCAATAAGCAGGTTCCTTTTTGATTTCTGCTTTAAAGAAGACTCGTGCCTTGTTATAAAACCATGTTAAGTGATAGAAAAATGAAACAGATATGCAAAACAGGAAATAAAAGCACAACCCCCACACGGTACAATTAAAATCTTTATGTATATCGTTCTAGTCATTTTAAAATACATACTTTTATAAAATAGGATATTATTTTTAACCTATTCTCATGTATTTTAATGTCATTAAATCATCTACATTATTTAAATCCCCACAATCTAATCCAGTTTACTGATGTACTGTGATGCATTTGGTAAATCTCTATTGCTTAAGCATTCAGAATGCTTTCAGTTTTATGTGTTACACCGATGAATTCCTTTGAGTTATTTTTATACATATCCCTAATTATTTCCTTAGATTAAAATCTGGACAAAAGTTATGAACGTTTTGTATAGACTTTGTATTCATTCCTTCATTTGGAAATATTTATTAGGTATAACCTATTTGCTTTGTCAGGAACTAGTACTAGGGCGACAGCAATGAAAACAAAAGATTAAGCTATGTGACCACCTGAAATTTATAGTCATATATTCCAAGTCCAAAGGACTCTGTAGAAAGGTGGTTTTTTGCTATTTTTATTAACACTGTTAGATGAAATTTTTTTTTAAAGATTTTATTTATTTATTTGACAGAGAGAGAGAGAGAGATCACAAGTAGGCAGAGAAGCAGGCTCCCCGCTGAGCAGAGAGCCCGACGCGGGGCTCGATCCCAGGACCCTGAGATCATGACCTGAGCCGAAGGCAGAGGCTTTAACCCACTGAGCCACCCAGGTGCCCGACACTGTTGGATGAAATTCCAAAAAGAAAATGGCTCATTCAGTTAGTTTAACATAATGCTAGGTTAAGATACTTTTGAAGCTAGCTTATTTTGTCTTTCTTTTGCTGACCTTGTAAGCTCTTTTAAATGCAACAAAATGCAACTCTGTCATAGAACTCAATATTGTACTTTTTTGATTTTTAGAAGTGGGGAGAGAGAATTTAGTAATAGTGAACATTTATAGGTGTCTGTCCTTCCCACTACAGTACCTAAGTACTATATACGTACGATATAATTCTTTAAACACAAAGGTGAAATTTTACTTAATTTTTTCTATAAAACAAGTGAGCAAAATTTCCCCCTCCTATTTCACTGAAAGGTCTAATGGTTAGCTCTCGTTTCAATAATTTTTACAAGAATTAGCAATTGTTATGCAGTATGAAATCTATGGAATAAGTTGCAGAGTGATTCCATATATATTAAAGAGATAACACAGATAAGTTATTTTAAAAGTGAAGTGCTACGCAAATATAATATGGCATTATTATAAAGTATTAATCATTAATAATACTTTCAAAGAAATGAACTTAATGTGTTATTCAGACTCGTCTATGGAATTATAAAGTAGTCCTGATATTCTACTTATTATTAATTTCCTTACATTTACATTCACGTCATTTCAAGAACGAAATAGGATATGCATAAAGTTTTACCAGAAATCTCTAAATAATAATTTATAAAACATCCTAGTAACGTTCCCACAGGGGACAGACCACACACACAAAACCTTCTCACCTCATCATCCGAGTAGCTGTAGGCAGACGCTACGGCCACCCACATCTTACTGGCTACTGTTGCGGCCTGTTTCATACCAGATCGTAGGACGTCTATCTTGGGCCCCGAGAGTATGTTATCTAGCTTCAGCCCTGACAAAGAATTTACCACGGAACCCAGTGAGCCCTGTGGTGAGGAGCGCACCAGTGCTGATAAAGCTGAACGTTCTTTCTGACCACGAGAGGGTGTCTGCTGCTTGAAACGCCCGGTCAAAGTTTTAGACCTGGATTCTGCAGGTGAGCTCTTTTCGCTTTCGGGATCTTCCTGCGCTGCTGGCCCCTGCTCCAGCGGCAGGCTTGACCTCCTCTCCAAAGGGTGAGGAAATGCAGCGGTCGGGCCAGGCTCTTTGCTTCCCTCTCTGTGTAATTCCATACTGGAAGACTTGCTCCCCAGGGGGTTCTTCAGGTTCATATAGCTTTCGATTTCGTCCGCCAGATTGCGTGCAATAACCGGGGAAGACACCTTATCTTCGGGATCTGGAGTCTTGTCTTCCGTACATTCAGTGGCCAGGAGAGACAAAGGATCTCGTCCGGTTTCAACGTCCTCCCTCTCGACAGCTTTAACAACACCATATAAACTACTTCTCTTATTTATTGGATCTCTGGATCCTACTTTCAAGTCTCTGGGCTGATTGCTGTTACCATCCCCGCGTGCACTGTCACGTGCATCCTTTTCCATAGGAGTCGGAGCTACACTGTCATCAACCATGGGTTCCAGGAGCTCCTGACTTTCCTCAAGCATCTCTAATACCGAAGAAGATCTGTGCTCTGAATCCCAAGGGCTCTCAGACATACGAGTCCTAGCGTCAACCAGATGACAACCAACACTCTCAAAGCCAAGGGTGCTCACAACACGGAGCGCGGAGGTCTTAGGACAGGTCAGTGCTGCTGTGAGAATCTTGGCGTCTGCTCCCATCATCATAGCCGCTTCACTCGAATTCAAGTCCAAGCTGCTCTTCTTAAGCAACATTCCCGCTCGACTTTCAGAACTGAAACTACAACTCCTTTCTGGAAAATGCTTTTGTCTTTTTTCTCCTCTATCACCATTCTTCTTGAGGTTAGTGACTTCACCAAAGACTGCATCTTCAACTGGATCTTGAGTAGGAAATGGCACACTGGATGTACTACCTGAAAGAAAAAGGACAATACTAGAAATGAAACTCTATTTTCTGATATAACGTTTAGAAAAATGTTTCTTTTCTGATTTTGGAAATTTAACACATACTCAGAGTAAAAGATTCAGAGTTTAGAAGGTACAAAGAAAATATACAGAGAAAAGAACAACCAAAAAGCCTCCATTCAATCCTGCCTCCCAGAGATAACACTAATGTACAACCTGCCTCTCACAAGACCTCTACGCAGACACGTTTTACAAATTATGCAACATCTGCTGCAGATACCTGTACTGTTCACTAAAATCTATCACATTTACCAAATACAGATCTATAAATACATCTGACAGCTGAAAAGTTCTACAATCCATTTAAGAAATATATTTTGTGTTAAACAACTGACCTAAAAAGACAAAAATCTCTTCCCTCCTGGCTTTCATATATCTAATTCAACAAATATCTGCTAGGAATCTACTCCCACAAAGTAAATTCATAATCATGGAGGAATTATGTATTTGCTAAAACCAAAGCCTTACTGCTACAAAATAAAATAATTCCCAGAGTAAAAGAATCTAGAACGGAGTCCTTAGACTTGGCAAATTCCAAGAAGGCTGGTAAAATCTGAATAGCTCCAAATTTTTCAGATATATTCATTCCTTCTATTAGCATTTACCATATAAGGTGCTAGGAATATAACATCAAATAAAACAGACACAATCCCAGATCTCTCTCAAGAGTTCAGTCCTTGGGGCACCTGGGTGGCTCAGTGGGTTAAGGCCTCTGCCTCTGGCTCAGGTCATGATCTCAGGGTCCTGGGATTGAGCCCCACATCGGGCTCTCTGCTCAGCAGGGAGCCTGCTTCCCCCTCTCTCTCTCTGCCTG
Source organism: Nasua narica (assembly GCA_028533885.1). NCBI lineage: Eukaryota > Metazoa > Chordata > Mammalia > Carnivora > Procyonidae > Nasua > Nasua narica. The sequence continues at coordinate 37,366,187 of CM052813.1, read as the reverse complement.
CCTCTCTGCCTACTTGTGATCTCTCTCTCTCTCTGTCAAATAAATAAATAAATCTTTTTTTTTTTTTAAAGATTTATTTATTTATTTATTTGACAGAGAGCGAGAGAACACAGCAGGCCGAGAGGCAGGCAGAGGCAGAAAGAAGAGCAGGCTCCCTGCCGAGCAAGGAGCCCGATGCAGGACTCAATCCTAGGACGCTGGGACCATGACCCGAGCCAAAGGCAGCTGCTTAACCAACTGAGCCACCCAGGCGTCCCTAAATAAATAAAATCTTAAAAAAAAAAAAAAAAAAAGAGTTCAGTCTTGTTTGATCAAGTGCAACAAAATTATCCTGGTGGCTGTAGGGGGAAGCAAGTAGTTTTGTTTTGTTTTAGAGTTTTTGTGTAAGTGCTTAGTTTTTGTTTGAATTCCAGTTAGTTAACATACAGTATAATACTAGTTTTAGGTGTAGAATTTAGTGACTCATCACTTCCACACATGCCCGGTGCTCATCACAACAAGCAAGTAGGCTTTTATTCCTTGCTATCATGCAATTTTGCCCATTCCAAGACCAAAAGCTATTTCCTATTTGAATCATTAGCAGAACTTAAGTCTACCCATTCCTATTTAGGATTCTCATTTGTTTTTTAAAAGGCATAATGACCTAGGAGATTTGAGGGAAAAGCTGTCTTTAATAAAGTCTTCCTTTTACCCTCCAAATTAATTTCAAGGTTCTTTTTGAGCTTCCAAATTGGTACCACATAATAATCAAAATCACATCAATTAAACAGAATAAGCACTTAGAGATATTTCACAGCTTTTAGGGGAATTAAATTTGCCTGTTTTACAACTCCAAAATTTGTGCCTGCTTTGCAAACTTTTACCAATATCTGAGAAACAGATCTTACCAAATTTACTGGTTCTCACAGTATTTCCAGGAATTTAGTGACACATTTTTTTTCTAATTTTAAAATAAATTTGACCCGGGGTACCTGGGTGGCTCAGTGGGTTAAAGCCTCTGCCTTTGACTCAAGTCATGATCTCAGGGTCCTGGGATGGAGCCCCGAGTCGGGCTCTCTGCTCAGCAGGGAGCCTGCTTCCCCCCTCTCTCTCTCTGCCTGCCTCTCTGTCTACTTGTGATCTCTCTCTGTCAAATGAATGGGTAAAACCTTAAAAAAATAAAAAATAACACATACATAAATAAATAAATTTGACCCTTTGATATGTTGGCAAAAGCCCCACTACTACCTCTTCCTTTCTTATTAGAATAAATCTTCCCACATTAAAACATAACATGGACATAGGATGAGTAAAAGAGGGAAGGAGACACACCAGACCCCAGATCTTGTCCATGTCAATATTCTGAGAAGATTATAAACATCTGACGAAGCAAACTCTGTCCTCCTTTTTCTTTTTTAAACCTGCTAGCAACAGGTTGGGGAAATAGGATACAGAACATACACATCAATTTTTTTTCAAAAACCTTTAGGTCTACCTCTTGAATACTCCCTCCACCCCCAAACAAACAAACAAACAAACAAAATGAATTTGGCATCAGTAAATCTAAAAGGAGAGACTTTCGGAATAAGGAGTATTCCTACGTGAATTTAGGAAGCTGAGCAAATTAATCTCTATAAGTCATACAAGAGATACACTTAAGACAACTGACTTTAGAGAAGTGAATTACAGCTACTACTAAAAAAGGGCAAAGAACACAGGCCAATCTCTTTGTCCTGTGAAATCACAGACTTAGACGCATGCCTGAAGGGCACTCGAGAGGCCTAAAACACAAGTGAAAGGAGTGAACTGAAACTCAAGGGAGTCACACACACACGAGCTATTCATTACAAATACTTCATCACAAATACGTGGCTCTGGGGCCTCTAACAACTGGCTAAATTAAGAGACGCACTGGTATCTTTCCAGAGTCCAGCGCAGCGTATCAATCTTTTCCTTCCGCTGCCTTTCCATGGCCACACAAAAGCCCCCCTGGAATTCAGTAACGGCAGTGCCTCTCTGCTCTTCATGAATACAGGAGGCCCTCTCATCATCATCTACCCTGAGAAGGAGGGACCAAACTGAGAAGAGGCGCTACAACAAGCAAAGGTATTCCCAGTAACAATTAAGCACAAATAAATATCCCTCCTTTGAAACCCTAACTACTCTAAGTAGCAACTTAACCCATGGAAAGGATTCAAGCTTCTGGCTCTTTGGCATGATCATCACAATTAAGTCACCAATTAATGTCATTAAAAACTATTTTTCATAATTAGCCAGCAATCTGTGAAGACTCACCAGTGCTGCTCCTCCTGCCACTGAGGTCAAATATCCCGGACGGAGCTTTCACGATACTGCCGCCCCACGCCGGAGGCTCGGCAGGACCCTGTGGCTCCGCACTAGCTTGTGAATGTTTTGCCGCGACAGCAGAGCCATCACACACTTCTGAGGAAAAAATATTTGGATGTTATTCCGACTTTTACTAAAATTGAACTGAAAACAGAAAAAAAATTTGATTTTTAATTTTTAAAAATATTTTTCCCCAAGTGGGAGTGAATACATGACTATTCCATCACTAATTTATCGTGTCTCGTTTACTTTACGCCATAAATGCTGCCAGTATTGACGCAAATAAATGCTTTACTTTAGCATCAATCACCCTCACGTGAGCTTTCCTGTGAATAAATGAAAGGTTGTGGCCTCCGGTTCTAATCCCATCACTTATAAAGTAGGAGAGAGGCCTGCCTCTGCTAACTGGGGAGCATAAATTAAGTGAGATCATTAAAGAAAAGTGTCCTTTTGTGTAAAAGGACAGGAAGAACATCTTATCAATTACCATAAAGCCAGAAAATTCCTCCACATTTCCATAAAATGATTACTATAAATCATGTGTATCTCAGTGAGTCCTATTAAAAAAAAAAAAAAAAAGACAGAAAAACCACAGACACTATAGCTAACCTACCAATGAAAAATACTTACTTAGGTATTTGAAGGACTTCTAGTGAAAGAGCATTTTGAAATAAAACAAGTACTGGAACACAAGTTTGATGACTCAAAAGTTTAGTCCTGGTTCTATCACAAAACAGCTCTTTGCCTTTAGCAAATGAATACCTTGATGGATTGCACTGTCCTACAAAACTGAGAGCTGACCTACAGTCTCTAAAGATCTCTTACATTCTAAAATTCAGAAACTACTCATTCTGTCCATATAATACATTACACAGGATCTTATAAGCCCAGACCCGATAGTTCTTTCTAGAAATTATCATCAGAATTATTAAATCAGACTTAATCGGTACAGGGGGTGCCTGGCTGGCTCAACCGGAAGAGCATGCGACTCAATCTCAGGGCCGAGAGTTCGAGCCCCACACTGGGTGTAGAGATTATTTTAAAAAATACATAAACAAACTTAAAAAGAACTAATACAGTATTTTTCTAAGTAAAGCAAGTAAATACTAGTACTTCACCTTCTGCGTGCACTTTTGTTTTAGTTATCACTTCTCTTGCTGCTTGTTCTTCAGGCACATGAATTTCTGCATCATCCTTTATAAGTTCATCCTTAGACCCATAGCCTTGGTCAGACTGACCACCTGTTAAAAAGAATGCCGGCTTACAGGTGAAAGTTTTCATCTACTCATAGTCCAGCTATAACACGTCAGAAGAAACCTCCACTGATTGACACAATTAAACTTATAGAAAAGGAAGACAAGAGAGCGCACAAAGCACACAGAACGTGGGAAACAAATGATAAGCAGCAAAGAACAGGAACAAGAGGACTATCAAAGACTAAAAATGGAAGCACTGAACCTTAGGTTCCTCATCTGTAAATTAACAGATTTGGACAAGATGTTCTGGCAAGTTTCTTTTGGGAGGATGTCTATAGAATGCTACCTTTTGTGAAAGAAAGAGTAAATAAAACAAGCAGGTATCTGTTGACTTTTGCAAAAAGAAATACAGAAGTAATATACCAGAAAACAATAAGACACGTCAACTATAAGGAGTGGGGGGAACTAGGATGGAAGAGATAGAGAGAGAGGAGGCTTCTCTAAATACGGCTTATTGTCTTGTACTTTTATTTTTGGAAATGCATCAACGTCTACATATTCAAAAAAATTAAATCAACAAAACTGGGTAGTGACTAAAACTGAAAGCAAACAGGAACAAATGGGACCAACCGGATGTCACAAGAATAACCATATTGAAAGGATGGGGAACAGAGGTGGGGGGAGAGGACTAATCCAAGAAACTTTTCAATACGTTATTTTGAGTATATACCCTAAACTTGGGGTGGGGGAGGGGGGTGGTAATTGACAAATCTTGACCTCCTTAGAAAGTTTGTTTCTCCCAGAACAATAGATGTAGCAATTCTGAAATTATTTTATATGTACTGCAGGACAGAGCAAATGAGTAAACAGAATGATGGTTATTGGAAGCCAAGATAATTACTGTGGAAGAAGAGAGATTTTTAAAAAATGAAATGAAGGAAGACAAAGAAAAACCTGTAGGGTTGATTTGAAAACGGAAATATTTTTAGGGGTGCGTGGGTGGGTCAGTTGGTTAAGCGTCTGACTCTCGGTTTTGGCTCAGGTCATGATCTTAGGTCATGATCTCAGGTCATGAGATCAAGCCCTATGTTGGGCTCAGCACTCAGCAAGCAGTCTGCTTGAGATTCTCTCTCCCTCTCCCTCTGCCCCTTCCCACCCTCAAAGAAATAAATCTTTTTTTAAAAAAAGAAAATGGAGGTATTTATAAAACATCCTTTTTTTCCTCTCAAATTTCAGCTCTGCTGAAAAATTCTAAAAGCAGTAATACCCTGTACGGTAAGCATACCAAGAGCCCAGATCTCGGCTTCTAGAATCTATTGCCCATTGCAAGGAACCTGGGATCCTTGAAGAAATGGCTGGTTTCAGATCTCTGGCAGGAAAGCTACAAGAATGAGCCAGGAACATTTTGTCGTACAAGAAAGGAAGTGTTCAAGGGCGCCTGGGTGGCTCAGTTGGTTGAGCAACTGCCTTTGGCTCAGGTCATGATCCCGGAGTCCCGGGATCGAGTCCCATATCAGACTCCCGGCTCTGCGGGAAGTCTGCTTCTCCCTCTGACTTTCTCCCCTCTCATTCTCAGTCTCTCGCTCTCTAATAAATAAATAAAAAAAAAAAAAAAAAAAAAAAAAGAAAGGAAGTGTTCAAAAACATAATCAGGGTATGTCTGAGTAAAATGATTAAACCAAAAGACATAGAATACCATCCTATAAATGTGGATGGAGGACAGAGTTGGCAAAATCACTACTTTTTTTTTTTTTTAAGATTTATTTATTTGAGAGAGAGCGAGAGAGTACAGGGGAGAGGTAGACAGAGGGGAAGAATCTCAAGCCGACTCCACACTAAGCTCAGAGCCCCACACAGGTCTGAGATCATGACGTGAGCAGAAATCAGTCAGACGTCTAACCAACTGAGCCACCCAGGCGCCCCAGTATCACTACTTTATAGTAAAGACCAGTTAAGGCAAGAATCATAAATGGATGCTAAATTTAAAAGGGACAGTGTGTTGAGAAGGAGGGTACTACTGTGTAATCTCAGAGTCTCCTCACAGATGGCTTATTATCTGCAGGGATGATAATGATAATGAGGAGGAACCAAATGCCAAGACCAGGTGATCAAAATCAGTGTCACCAATGAGAGGCAGACAGACACTGTGTGCCTCTGGGATGGACAGTCACTTCTGTAGTAGAGCCGTGAATGTACAGCCCAATCGAATCCCAAGGGAACATCAGACAAACTCAAACTAAGGAACATGCCACAAAATAACTGGACTGAATTCTTCAAAAAGGTCAAGGTCATGAAAGACAAAGAAAGGGTAAGGACCTGTGCCAGGTTAAAGGAGACCAAAGAGAATGAGCTAGAGTCCCACAAAGGGCATTACAGCCACTGACAAAACTGGAACACAGACTACAGATTAAAGTAGTGTATTGATATTTTCCTGAATCTGGTTAACTATACTATGGTTTTATCAGAGAAAAACGCCTCTGAAATACTTAAAAGGTAAAAGAGCAAGATATATGCAACCTGCTCTCACATGACTCAGAGAAAAGTGTACGGTGTGTACAGAAAGAAAACGAGAAAGCAAATGTGGCAAACTAAAAGAGTGACTCTAGATAGAAATTATTCAGGCGTTCTCTGTACTATACTTGCAACATTTTCTTAAGTTTGAAATAACTTCAAAACAAAGTTTTAAACAAGTCTATTTGACTTTCGAGTTCTATCATTTAAAATGGAAACGAAGACTGAAGACTAAACTAGGACTAACTGAAACTAAGTTCCTTGAGAATCCTTACAGCGGACGTCAGTGAAACATGAAAACAGGAGCACAGGGCTGACCCTTGAACACTGGCCCTCCCACTCCGCACTATCGAAAATCCAGGCATAACTCTTCAGTCCCCCAAACTGAGCTACTAATATAGTCTACTGTTCACTGGCAGCCTTACCGAGAACGTAAACAGTTAACACATATCTTGCATTCTGTGTATTATATACTGTATTCTTACAGTAAAGGAAGCTAGAGAAAAGAAAACTTTATTAAAAAATCCTCAAGTATTGTAATAGTGCTGTCCGGTGACAGACGGAACCTACGCCTATGGGGAGCACAGCGTAAGGCAGAGAGAAGCTGAATGCCTGTGTTGTAGACCTGAAACTAATATAACATGTATAAACCATACTCACATTTAAAGAAAGAGGGGAGGACGAAAATCATGAAGAAGAGAAAATACATTTACAGTACTGGATTTATTGAAAACAACTGGCAAGGACATGGACCTGTGCCGTTCAAACCCATGTTGTTCGAGAGTTAACTGTGGTGCCTTCTACCTTCCGCTATGTGTATTCTGCCAAACTCTGGGTTTGCAATAGAAAAAAAGAACGCAACTTCTTTATAAACCCCTCGTTAGAATGAGGAATTTGTCAGTTTTTTTATTGGCCCCTCAGAAAGTCTGGTGAGGCATGACGGTGCCATGAAATGGACACTAGATTGGGGACTAAGTAGACCGATTAAATCAAGACACGTCCCCCAACAAGCTAAGTGACTCCGTATCGGGTACCGAGTGGAAAGGTTCTACAAGAGGACCCCTAAAGAAAGAGTAACCTAATAAGCACTTTGGTTGGAAGTCTCCAAAAGTATCAAACGACATCACCAGAAACTCTACAAGGACCCATAATCACTGCAAATTCAGTAACAAGGCTTCAGCCATTTGAAATGTAACTTTAAAGATACATATAGAAAAGGAATCTGAAGTTTCTTTCCCAACTACTGGAAACTTTATGCCAATTACCCAGAATTACTAGGAGATTGTTTTTTTCATTAAAGGAGATAAGTTTAGAAGAATAAGGACATAAGTAATAGAAGAATTACTATTTTAAAAATTATAATTATTCTGGTGAAATGGTTTCATATCACAAAATTATTCCCTTTTTTTTCATAAGTGAAATCCATTTCTTCTTAATAAGTTTTAGGAACAAATACAGGAAGAAATAAAGTAAGGCGACTTTAAAATTAAAGTCGTATAAAAATTCCTACTGCTGAAAGAAAGTTAATTTACAAACAGGAGTGTAACTTACAGCTCTATGTTGACCTTCAATGACTTATACATGGCTCTGTAATTATGGGATCATTTTTAGCTCAAGAACTTAGCAGATGAGTTTTAGCAAGCAAAACCATCTCGACAGCTGGAACACAGAAATATTTAATCCCCATAAAACTACTGGATACAACGATGCTACAAAGAAACCCCAAAGGGAGAATTACAGCAAGGGACAGTGTGTTTTCAAATAAGGTAATAAATACGCTTTGCAAAATGAGAGTGAAATGTTGGCTGGATATTTTCAGGGGTACATATGTGATTACACTTATCTGAAGAAGAAAAAGTCCAGAAAAGCGAAATTGCTTTCCACCTGTAACAATACTTTTGACACAACAAAAGGTCTCTCCCCCACCCCTGCGTGTCGGCAAAATTCAACCTAATAAACGGGAAATTACCTGAAGCGGTTAACATTCAAGGGTAGAATTAATGCACACGTGTATCCATAGCTTCGCGTCATACAAGTCTGTCCGCACCCCACACCATGAGAGCCAACGACAAATGCAGCACCAAGAAACAGCACAGAGCAAAAAGCAGAGCAACAAAGAGCAGAAAAAAGGAAACTTCAGTCATTGAGACAAGTTCATCAGATGAAGCACAGGAATTAGACTTAGGATTCTTTTTAAAGAAAAGCTTGAGATATTAACAATAACAACAACAACAAAAAAAAAGAACAACACAAAAAGAGGGATGTGCAACACACACACTTTGGCTCAATGTGCTAGGGGAATTACGCATATTTCTAACTTCGGAAGACGGGGGGTGCCCGGAGCTTTGTATGTAAAAGGAGCTTCAGAAGTTTCTCGGATTTTAAAAAGGGTTATTGGAAAGAATGACTATGCAAAGAGACTACTCTTTCTCATGGTGTGTGATTCATTTTCTTCCCTCTTTAATATTCACAATCTCAAATTCTTAATATTTTCCACTTAATGAAAAAAGATCTGCAATTTGTATCACTAAATTCAAGTTCCTCAGTTCATCATTCCTAGAGTTGTATCGTACACTTTCACAAATTAATGATGAACAAGTACAAAGGAGCACCATGCCGGAGCCTTTTGCACAGCACTCCAAAGTTATTTTTATATATTTTAGGAAATAAAAACAAGGGATCTGCAATCAGAGGTGTAATTTCTTCCCTTATTTATATAAAGTATTTTTAAAGTACTCATTGCACAAACTCTTAAGAAAGGAAGGTAAAAGCTTTTTAAAAAGGTAAAGACTTTACAAGAGAGTAAGTGAAGGGTTAGTAAAATCCAGATTTTAGTACCTGTGCTAAAGTGATTATCAGTGGAATCAAGCCTGATTAAATCTCTGACGAAGACTGTGTGCTCCCCATTGTTAGCATCATTAGAACTATCCACGCTACCGTGGCTCACCGTGTCCCCATCACTTCCACCTGTGGCATTCTGCGGAGCTAAAGATAAGGACAACAGCAGTTCAATAACTCATGCACTGACCATCTCTGAAACGAAACACTAATGCCCCACAATTCATTTCCAGTTGCAGAAAACTTTCTAAATTTGTAGGGGCAAAATAATTGGGGACTAAGGTAATCTCTATCTGTAGTTGTATATGAAAATAGCGACCAAAATTTCATTTATGTTTTCCACTTCATACAATTAAACGCTCGTATGCCTATATAAAGCTTATGGTTCAGCAAGAGAGTATCTTTCCAACCACGTGTATTACCTGATATTGAGGAGACCTGTGACTTTTGCACGGTCTTTTTAAGCGGCTGCCTAAATTGTGCCAAGCCACGTACCACATTCCGTACCTTCGTCCATAAGAAGATACCACTGCGGGTACTGCTAGGCCACGGGCTCTCCAAAACTACCTACAGGTAAAATAACGGTTAAAAATAATGATTATTAGGAATACTTGATTTTTTAAAGAAATACATACATACAAAATATATAAGTCACTATAGCTTAAAACTCTAAAAGAAGTTTCATGAATAATAAAACATACAAAAATGTATCAATCTTAGTAATATGAAGCATAGATTGTCCAATGTCAATTCCACTTACCTTATTATAATAACCATAAGTAATAGCATTTGGCTTTATCTTAGCAGTTTTCATTTCAAATAAGACTCTCACTGCTAAAACAGGGTGACCCCAAAGTCCACAGAGCTGCATGACTACTCGATAGCACACCTAAGAGAAAAGAACACCAAAACATGAGTAGTTGGTTAGTTACTCTATGGCTCGTAGAAATGTTTAAATTACTCAATTCTTCTTCTCAAAGTCATTAAGTACTATTTTATCCTTTGTTCTGAGTCTCTGTAAATTATTTTTAAAAATATATTCATTAATGAAAACACCAGCCTTAACTACATCACATAAGACCTACGTGCACGTGCGCCATTTGTTTCCAACTAAGTTTATACAAAGAGAATGACTATCATTCCCCATAATTTGAGAAGGAATTTATTTTTTAAATCTAATATGATTAAAATAACTCTCTCCCAAATCGGGTTCTATATTCTGTGCCAAAGGAATTAAAGACAACATCTCCAGGATGTCTACATAACAAAAAAGATTCTGTAAACCTACGTCTTAGAAAAGTATAAGAAGAAACTTTAGGGGCGCCTGGGTGGCTCAGTCAGTTAAACGTCTGCCTTGGTGACCCCCTGGGATCGAGCCCGGAGTCCAGCTCCCTGCTCAGCGGCAGTCTGCTTCTCCCTCTGCCCCTCCCCTTGCTTGTGGTTGCGTGCTCTCTCTCTCTCTCTCTCAAACAAACTAAAAACATCTTTTTTTAAAAAAAAAAAAAAAAAGATTTTTACTTATTTATTTGACAGAGAGAGAGAGAGATCACAAGTAGGCGGAGAGGCAGGTGGGGGGGGGGGGAGCAGGCTCCCCCTGAGCAGAGAGCCCAATGCGGGACTCGATCCCAGGACCCTGAGATCATGACCTGAGGTGAAGGTAGACGCGTAACCCACTGAGCCACCCAGGTGCCCTCAAATAAATTTTTAAAATCTTTAAAAACTTTAAAACACTTTAATATTATTAGCAAAGGGTTTTCTGAGAATATATGTTTACTGAGGAGGGCTAGATTTGATCACAAGAGGACAAGTGAAGTTAGAAGACGGAGTCAGACTCTCACACATTCGAAGACTACAGTAGGAAGCATGGAGAACAGACAGGGATGGCAAGGGCTCCCGGTGAAGAGGTGAGCCAGCTGACGGGAGCAGTGACGGTCCTGCCACAGACTCTCTCACAACTTAGTCTGAGAATAAGCAAATACACAGGCAGAAGACACTCTTCTTGGGACTTGTAAAATGTGCTCTGTTTATGACAGAGTGAGTTAACAAAAAGGTACTGTAAAGCCAAGTTGCTCTCAACTAAAGGGGAAAGTAAAAAGATTTCAGAAAGGATATTTTAGTTAAGAGAACAGAAGAAATGAAATAGAAAAAGAGACATGAAAAGGTCAAGGGTCATAAAGATGAATATTTGGAAGCCAGAAATGGAAAACGTAATTTAGAAACGGGAGGTCAGAAACTGAGAGCAACTCCATAAATGACTACATGAATCAGGAACAACTGAAGGAACTCGCTAAGATGTGTGAAGGGAAGAAAGAGAATGTGGCACATGAGGGTTCTTCAAATATCCGAAGGGATGTCATGTAAAAGAGGGAATAAACAGTCTGTACAATTCCTAAAAAGCCAGAGGGAGGTGAAACTGAGCTCGACAAGAAACACACACACTTCCTAAACATTAGACCCAGTTCAAGAATCGGCAAGACCTCATATGCTGCAGACTTTCTATAGAGGATCTCAGCTTTAGGTTCAAGTTGTACTAGAGTATCTTAAAATGCTTTCAACCCTTAAGACTCTGTGAGCCATAAAGAAGTAACTCACTTTCCATGTCAAATCGGGATTAACCTGAATCTTCTAAAACCATTCTGGGCAATGAATTTATTCTGAAGTCTGCAAAGAGCTCCCCAACCTCCTAGTTTTACCCATATAAGGGCCAGTCACCAAACTAAAGAAAACAGTAATCATGCCAGAGATATAATTTTTCAATTGCAGTATTTTGTTGCCTGCAACCTATCTTTTGGGTATATTTCGGGTAAATAAAAGATGGCCATTCACTCTTCGCTACTTGTCCCAGTGGGTCTGTGTCCCTCCCCCTGAACGGAGGGACAAGGGTGTCTGAGACTGTGTGACCAACAGAGTTTGACTAAAGAGACACTGTACTAGTTTCCTGGCTTAAGCGTTAAGAAATTGCCAGTTTCTGGGACGCCTGGGTGGCTCTGCTGGTTAAGCAGCTGCCTTCGACTCAGGTCATGATCCCAGGGTCCTGGGATCAAGTCCCACATCGGGCTCTCTGCTCAGCGGGGAGCCTGCTTCCCCCTCTGCCTCTACCTGCCACTCTGCCTGCTTGTTCTCTCTCTCTCTCTCTGACAAATAAATAAATAAAATCTTAAAAAAAAAAAAAAAAGAAAAGAAATGAAATTGCCGGTTTCCACTTCTTCTCAAACAAATGCTCTTCAGGCTCTAAGCTATCATGAAAGAAGCCCAAGCACCACAGAGAGAAGTCCTGAGCCTACGTGGAGGGACAGGGGCCCAGGCGAGCCCCACATTCTGATCACCCTTGCCAGGGTACTTGGCTGGCACTGGAGTTAAGCTACCTTGGGCCCACCAGGCCAGATCAGCTAGCAACTGATTATAACCAACGGATTCCAGTAACGCAACATGGAGCAGAAAAACCACCCAGAATCCTTCCTGAGTTCTCAGCAAATAAAATAAGGGCCAGATTTAATAAAATCGTTGCTTTATGCCACTAAGTTCCAAGGAGGTTGTTACTCAGCAATGTACAACAATATCATACGAACAGACTGATAAAAAAAAAATGTAGGAATAAGTTTGATACAAATATTTCATTTTCATTAAAAGTTCAGTTAAGTGGTATTAAAAACAAAATGCACTATGCATTTTAACTTTATGTGGTGTATGCTATTTCTGGGTCTTTGAATAGTTTTATTTTAAAATCTAGGTTATCAAAAAAATAAAATAAATAAAATCTAGGTTTTTACACCTTTTACAAACATAACATGCAGAACAAAAAGCTGTCAAATTAAAACATTAAACATATAAATGAGACAGTGTGTTCTAATGAAACAGACCTAGAAATTAAAACCACTCACTTATTAATGTGTATGTCATTTTATCTAAGTTTCAAATTATTTTCTTTGTAAAATGTAGCTAATATATAAATTGCCTCATAGACTTGCTGGAAACACCAAAGGAAAGAATGTACATGAAAATAATATAAAGGGGCGCCTGGGTAGCTCAGTCGGTTAAGCGACTGCTTTTGGCTCAGGTCATGATCTTGGAGCATCAGGCTCCCAGCTCAGCGGGGAGTCTCCTTCTCCCTCTGACCTTCTTCCCTCTCATGGCTCTCTCTCTCTCTCACAAATAAATAAATCTTTAAAAAAAAGAAAGAAAAAGAAAATACTACTGAAAAACTTTAATATGTTACTATACTTGCTATATAATAATCAATAAATAGATAAAATGCACAAAATATACCTAGCAAATACGCATTTTTTATTTTAATTATTTGTCAGAGAGAGTGTGAGAGAGAGAGCACAAACACAGGAACTGGCAGGCAGAGGGAGAAGCAGGCTCCCTGCTGAGCTAGGAGCCCAATGTAGAACACGATCCTAGGACCCTGGGAACATGACCTGAGCTGAAGGCAGATGCTTAACCAACTGAGCCACCTGGGTGTCCCCCAAATACGCATTCTTGAGTTTTAAAATAAATATTTCTTTCTTCCAATTGTGGAGATGTAATGACTTCAGGAAACTAAAAATCTGTCAAAATAACTTGTTAGAAGTAGGAGTACTAAACCAAAGAGATCATCTTCAGCGGGCCTGACCTAAGCAGGTGAGTCCTTGATGTGCTAGAGGTCTCCACACTCCAAATAGCATCCAGGTCTACTCACCGGATCATCGCTCACTGACTGCCTAAGGATAACGGCTTCTGGCCACACCTGTAAATTTCCCTCCTGCTCATGACCCTGACCGACCACCTTATAATTTTGGACTTGTCTGGCCAGCCCCCAGAATCACATAAGCCAATTCCTTATCATAAATCTTGATAGATATATGACAGGTAGAAAAATAGACAGATAGATAATCCTACCAGTTCTGCTTCTCTGATTGAATCCTGATTGATACAGGGAATTACATGTCAACACCGAATTCAAGAGAAAGTTCTAGATTGGAGCTGTAATTTCAAAAGTCATTATCATAAAGACAGTACTTAGAGCCACAGACTGAATGAGCTCACCAAGGGAGAGGATGTGGATGAAGAATACAGGAGGACCGGGGCGCCTGGGTGGCTCAGCGGGTTAAAGCCTCTGCCTTCGGCTCAGGTCATGATCTCAGGGTCCTGGGATCGAGCCCCGCATCGGGCTCTCTGCTCAGCAGGGAGCCTGCTTCCCCCTCTCTCTCTGCCTACCTCTCTACCTACTTGTGATCTCTGTCAAATAAATAAATAAAATCTTAAAAAAAAAAGAAGAACACAGGAGGACCAAGAACAAAGTCCTGGGACACACTAACATTAAGACCTTGGGGAGGAGAAGCAGCAGCAAAGCCCCCCCCTGTTTTCACCCTGGCCCTGTCTGTGACATTCCAGCCACTCAGGCCTTCTTCCTGGTCCACATCAGGGCCTTTGCTCTTGTTCTTCCCTTGGGCTAGAAGGCTCTCTCTTATGTATGGCTGGCCATTTTTCATCAAAGGTTACCATTTCCAAAAGGCATTCCAGATTTCTATCTCCCACCCCACCTATCTCTAACCCACGGGCCCATTTTATTCTCTTCAGAGAACTCACAATGATAATGAATCTGTTTATGTACCTGTTTACATGCTTATTATCTAGCCCTACCTCTACCCCTTTAAAATTAAACTCCATAAGCAAGAAAAAAAAAAAAAAAAGGAGTACAACAAATTACACTCCAAATTTTAAGCTTCCTTATTGGGGAAAGAGTCTAAAAAAATTTTTTAGCTTACTAGTCATCATTGCTGTATGTTAGAAATGAGAGAATGTAATTCCTTATACCAAAAAGACTACCACTGAACTTTAATACCTACAGAGGAAAACACTTTTCAGGAAATTTATGATATGTACTATGAACTTATAACGTATTTAACAAACTTAATCAAGTACTGTGCTTTGAATTTAGAGTATAGTAACATAATTCAGAGCATACTTTAAAACACCTTAAAAATACTTTCACAGAGCATACTTTAGAACACTTTAAAAAATATTTTATGCCTTTCACAAGTTAAAACACATCTTAAAACACACATCTTAGATAGAAAACTAAATAACTCTATTAGAACAAATTTTTTAAAACATTCAAATGCATAAGGTACAAAGCACTGATTCTAATCAAGTACTTTTAATTTCCAAATAGTTTCATAAACATCGGATGAAAGCAAATGTAATTGAATATGAGAATGGATATTTTAGTACTTGTTTTATAATTTTATATTTAAAGCTTTTATAACATACAGTTAATACTTAGAGAAAATCAGTTTGAGTGTGCCCACAAGCATTATCAAATCCCCATATTATACGTGTAGATTCACTAAAGATCTTTAAGAAAAAATACATAATTACGGCTGAAGCCTATAATGCGCCCCTCTTCAATCCCATTTCTCTTCTACCCTTGTGCTCTTTCCCTTCAGATACCCATTACTCTGAGTTTTTATTTCAACTTCATTTTAAATTCTAATCTGATTCTAAAGATCATTTATAGTTATTTTAACACCAAAATTTATTTTTAAGAGGGAAAAGTAGCAAAGAAAAAGGCTAAATAAGTGGTTCAGTTTCCTCAGCCATTAACTGGATAGTATCACTATCTATCTCTCAGGACGGTTCTGAAGCTTAGGACAGAGAGTGCCTGTAAACCCTTCAGCATATCAGTCACTGACCGCTTGCACCGGGAGCCAGGTACTAGTCTAGGCACACTGTACATTAACAGATTTAATCCTCAAGGTAACCTTATAAAGATGGTGCCAACTGTAACTATCTACATCAGTGGGGCAATCCTGACCTCCAGGGACATGTGGCAATGTGTGTGCAGACATCTCTGAATGCCACGGAGAAGGGGGATTGCTCCTGGCATTTGTGTAGAGGCACCAGGGATGCAGCTAAACGCCCTACAATGGACAGGATGGGCCCACCATAGAGAATTATGTGGGCCGAAACGTCAACAGTGCCAAGGTTGAGAAGTCTGATCTACATTTTCAGATACATAATCCAAAATACAGACAGGTTATAGAACTCACCCCAGGACACAGGGCCTAAGTGGAGAGCCACTTACTAACAGCCTATTCCCTATGTGCTTCCCTAAGAAAGTTATATGAAGAATAAAATGAAGTAGGGGCACCTGGATGGTTCAATCGGTTAAGCATCTGTCAGTTAAACGTCTAACTCTTGGGGTCGGCTCAGGTTGTGATCTCAGGGTTGTGAGAGGGAGCCGGGCATGGAGCCTGCTTAAGATTCTCTCTCTCTTTCCCTCTGCCCCTCCCCACTCTCAAGAAAAAACAATAAAATGAAGTCGATATTATTTTCTATTTATCAAGTGCAAACTATCTGACCTAAGGCAGTCTCTGCTTCATTCCGCAGCAGTAATTTTTATTTTTTATTTTTTAAAAGATTTTATTTATTTATTTGACAGAGAGAGAGAGCACAAGTAGGCAGAGAGGCAGGCAGAGAGAGAGGGGGAAGCAGGCTCCCTGCTGAGCAGAGAGCCCAATGCGGGGCTCGATCCCAGGACCCTGGGATGATGACCTGAGCTGAAGGCAGAGGCCTTAACCCAGGCGCCCCCCAAAGCAGTAATTTTTTAAATATATTTATTTATGATACTTATTATATACTTATAATACTTATACTAGCTAATATCATTTATTTTTTAATATATTTATTTATTAGCTCCATGGAACAGAGGAATATTTAACCTTTAATGCTTAATGAAAATACTTGAGAACAATTTAAAGCAACTGAGACCTAAATTCCCTTGGAAATACAAAAATAAAATGTATCGTAGTAATGGTAACTCAGTTTGTTATACTCGCCTCATCCAGCGGATCCACATCTGTTTTCCGCATCTTAATGAGAACATCATATGCCTGCTGCAGTGCTCTGACCTTAGGGTGAGAAACTCTCACGTGGGCTGGGAGACAAATAAACCACAAGCTGTAACAGTGACTGAAGAGGCACTTGGCCCACTGTGGTGGATTTGTGTAACATCGCTTCGCCAACTTATGAGCTGTTCTTATCTCCTAGGAAGAGAATAAATAACACATTATGATATTTGGGACACTTGGCTGGCTCAGTAGGTATAGCATGCAACTCCTGATCTCTGGTTCATGAGTTCAAGCCCCACACTGGGAGCAGAGATTACTTACAGAAAGAAAATTAAGGAAAAAACATCAAGGTATTTATTAAAATCCACTAGGGTGGGGATAAAGGTGAGAAGGAAAAGAGAGGACTGTAATGTAAAATCTGACTCTAACATTAAGCATTTCAGTTTCACTTTCATGAGTGGCTTCCTACTTAGTGCCATGTAGGGCCCCCAACACTCACCTAGAGAAGCACTTTATCCTGCGCTGTAACTATTTACTGGCAAGCACAGGTTTCCCAATAGACTAGAAATCCCTTAGAAATAGGGATCACTCATATTTATATAATATAATGGCTAATTAAGTTGCCCTTCAGATAGAAGGCACTCATATACTGGATGGATAAAAGGGTTTGAACCATTTAGAGCTTGTCGGTCCGTCGATGACATTCTTGAAAAGTGACAGTCTTTCCACCTTTCTCCCTGCCAAAAATGTTCAAGATCCCAGAGGCTATCTCCTGCCAAGATTTCCACTGGACCCTCCCTCACCACAGTCTTTAATTCTTTCACTGACTGACTCCTTTAAAAGACATATGCCATTGCAGGCAACGGTCTGATCAAGATCACAGACTTTCTTACCCTATAGACCAACAGTCATGTTTTCTCCCTCCGATTTTCATTCTTATTTAGGTGGAAAAGAATAGGTATCAAAGCCACCTGGAGAGCTTTAATCAAACTATCTATATACTCCCATGGGGCACCTGGGTGCCTTAATCGGTTGAGCACCCCGCTCAGGTCATTATGTCAGGGTGTGAAACCAAGCCCCATGTCGGGTTCAGTGCTCAGCAAGGAGCCTGCTTGAGATTCTCTCTCTCCCCTCTTGTAACCCCTCCCCCTGCTTGCGCGCATGTGAATGCTCTCTCCCTCTCACTCTCTCTGATAAACAAATAACTCTTAAAAAAAAAAAAAAACTATATATACTCCCAGAAACCACAGAACCTTCTAGATACGTCAGACTACCACTGTGTGCCTCACACTAAATATCCCTCTGCTGGAATGTGTTCTAAATAAAAATGTCCTGGCCCATTCGTTGTTTTTTTTTTTTATGAGCTCTATTTCCATTAGACACAGAAGATATATTTGAAAATACAGTCCCTCGTTTTTCTAAGACGGGAACGTTCTTTTCTTTTCCAGCTAGCTTGGGGGACAAAAATTCTGTTGAGTAGGAGATTTAAAGATCTAGTAACCCAATTCTCCCAGTGTAAAAACCGGGTTTTATTAAGCCGGTAACAGCAAAATACATATATGCTAACTTCCTTTCTGACATTGAGAGAAACGTGTACTATATGAAATTAAGGAACACTTCAGGTTACCCCTAGGATTTGGGGGACTGTACATGAACTGGTAACACCTGAATTAAAAACTTCTGAAATTTGCCATGTTTTGTAGACCACAAATATGTCAATATATGTACAAAGGATGTTTCATTTTAACTGACACCAAACCATAGATTAGCTCTTTATACCTAAAGCAGATATAGTATTAAAGTGAGATGCCTAA
This sequence comes from Nasua narica, assembly GCA_028533885.1. Lineage (NCBI taxonomy): Eukaryota > Metazoa > Chordata > Mammalia > Carnivora > Procyonidae > Nasua > Nasua narica. The sequence continues at coordinate 37,347,668 of CM052813.1, read as the reverse complement.
CTTGTCCTAAAGTAACTCCTTTTAACTTCCTTTAAGTGTAATATTTGGCATAGAGTATATTTACATTAACTGCGAGAGAAATGAAAACCGAAATCACAATGAGATGGCACATGACCCACACAAGGATGGCTACCACCAGAAAGACAGATAAACACAAGAATTGACAGGGACCTGGTACGACCGGGACCCTCACACGCTGCTGGCAGGAATTTAAAAGGGTAGCGCTATTCTGGAAAGCAGTCTTGACAGTCCCTCAAAAGGTTAAAATGTACAAATACCATATGACCAGCAAACCTACTTCTAGGCACTTACCCAAGAGAAGTGAAAACACACATGCACACAAACACGTGCACACAAATGTTCACAGCAACACTGGGCACAACAGCCAAAAGGTAGGAATGACTCACGTGTACATGGACGAATAGATAAAATGTGGTATACATCCATACAATGCAGTATTATTCCACAGTAAAAATAAATGAAGTACTGGCACACGCTGCAGCACGGAGGAACTTAAAAAGATGCTGTGTGGAAGGAACCCCTCACAAAAGGCCACTTGCTGTGTATTTCCATTTATGGGATATTTATTATGAGATGCCCAGAATAGGCGAAACCATAGAGATAGAAAATAGGTAAGTGGTTGCCTAGGGCTGTGGGGAATGGATGGGGGAGGGGGGGTTAACAAGTCAGAGGTGCAGGCTTTCTTTCTGGGGTAATGAAAATGGTCTAAAATGGACTGTGGTGGTGGTCATATGACTCTGTGAATAAAAGCCACAGAGCAGACTTTGAATGGGTGCATTGTATGGTAAGGACTATATCTCAATGAAGTTGTTTTTTAAAAAAGTGTTTTGGTTCCCCAGGATTCTCTTAAAGCATAAACATACGCATTCAAAAACTTCAGCCTCAATATTATAATAGGGTTGCGAGACATCTAGTTTACTTAACAACCACAGAGGATCTTCAAATGGTTGCCACAGGTGATAATTCTAAACTATGGGCCGCATATCACATATACATATTTTACATTTTAAATTAACATGTATTAGATAAAGAATATCTGACCTGTTTAGTTCTCTTAGCCATGAGTGCTGGACTGTTTGTAATGCTAGTCCCAGTAGGGTGTCTACTAAAACAAAGTTTCAACTCCTGTGGTCTGTCAAAAAGCTTAAGGTCCAGTCTTGGAAAGTATTTGTAACTAAAATAAAAAGCAAAAATAGAACTGCTGATTTAAAATACATTAACTCTTCATATTATTCCAGAATTTAGGTGAGTATTTCTAAATCTTAAATAGTACCCAATATTATTTCCCAAAATCCGGATATAGAAAAATAATATTTTTCAAAACTAGAAGGCAACGTAGTTATAAGATACACAGACTAGCTACATGGAAACTTTGGCTTCCTTCCCATCCTGTAAGTTATTTTCAACCAATCCCTGGAAAACAGAAAATCTTGGTATCTTACTTGATACAGGAATTAGTAACTTTGAACAGAAACCCTGTGTTCAATAATAATTCCTATTAAAAAGTAACATTTAGTATACTTTGTAATTTTTTTTCATAACAGTACCTTGCAGTGGTATTTAAGGCGGAAAAAATCCATTAAGATTTTTATTTTAGGGATATACCACAATTTCACCATTCCTTATTACTGGACATTTTTAGGTTATTTCTGAATTTTTGCAATTACAGATCTGTGTTACTTATACGTTTGTGAATTTTTTGCTTAATGTCTTGGGATACGTCCAATAATAGAGTTTGCTATGGTCAATGTTTATCAAGAGAATCAAAATTATTATAGTCACTATCAAATTATTTCAATATTTCAATTATAACACTCTATATAGTAGCATAACCTATTTTCCATCCGATAGATTAAAAATATTTCTACTCACCATTTTGGTTTGCATTTCTTTGAATACTAGAAAAACTTAATATATTTTCATATTATTAATTATTGGGATTTCTTCTTGGAAAGTGCCTACTCACTGCCTTTGGCCAATTTTCTTCTGGGAGATATTGCCTTTCCCTATTTGATTTACCTTATTCATGGATTCCAATGTATAGTAATTAAACCAAAGTAAAAAAAAAATCTATAATTAACATGTGATCAAAATAGCACTGAATTAAGCTACTAAATTCCATTATATATACTCTTCATTCTTAGCAGTCTAGGTAAGATAATATATTAATTCCATATCTTTGGAAGACAATTATTTTATACTCCCTTTGCCTCAGATATTCTTTTAGGAATGGAGCCTAAGAAAAAAACTATGTATATACACAAGGATATAGATAGCAAAGAACTATCCACAAGAGACTAGTTAAACAAATCATAAAAAAAAAATCCACAAGAGACTCATTAAACAAATCATAATAAATGCAGGCAATATGGTCATTCAAAATGATATGGCACAAAAAATTTGTTAGCATGGAAAAATGTCCAGACCACTAAAGGCAGACACAGATTACAAAGAATATGTACAATATGAACTCATACCTGTTTTAATATAGTAAATGAAAATTTGTAGGAAAGATATACATACAGTTGTTAGCAGACATTAAGTATTGGTGCTTAGCCGATGTGCTGGTTTTCTTTTTTGGTTGATTGTCTAAGTTTGTTAAACTGTGTATTATCATAACAACAAATAACAATCAAGTACATTTTAATTTCTTAAAAGGTTCCCATCCAAATTCTACTCTCCAAGTTTATTATTTTTATTATTTTTATTTTATTTTAAACCCCAGTGTAGTTGACATACAAACTATTAGTTTCAGGTATACAATCCAGTGACCCGACGACTCCATACATCACCCAGTGCTCATCAGGAACAAGTGCACTCCTTAATCCCCATCACCTATTTTAATAACTAATGATTCCTGGCCCTCTACTTTTAAGTTTTCTCTGGTATCTTACTAATAAGTAAGAATTTCAGTCCTTACATTGACAACAAAACCCCAAACATAGGAGAAACCTCACAGAAGTAAGCTTATTCTTCTCCAGAAATGAAATTTTTAAAGATTAAAATATGATTAACTGTTTAGGTGAACAGTGATTTGGCTCCCCTTCCAAAAAGGCTGTTCAATTTTTAAATTATAATACTTGGTATGCATAACATTCATCTTCATTAGTTCGTTGAATTAATTTTGAAAATGACTTTCATTTGACAAATGACTAATATACATATCTACTAATAATCACAAAAGATCAAAACAGATTATTAATGCTGAACTCAAACAGCAATCTAGAAAAATCCCTGCTACCTGTACTTCGGGGACAGATCCTTCCCGTCATCAGGAGGCGGCTCCAGCGGCATGATGAATACCGTGTGCTCACTTTTCTGGGAATCATCTAGCTCTATCAGTCTGGTATCTTCGGCTGAATCAAAATCAACCTGGAAATAATTATTTTCTCCAATTAATCTGCATACAAATAGTATGTAGTTCTAAAATTTTAAAATGTAAGAAAAATACCTTATCTGTTTTCTCTGTGCCTTTATCAGGAAAGAGCTAGAAAAGAAGAAAAAAATTCTTGGTGAAAATGTCTACTGTGAATTTATCAGAGATGATCTTAAATTCTTATTTTAGAAACTATCATTTTTTAATACTGAACAGATAGGAAACACTTCACATCTATTTTGGGAGCCCCACACTGTCAGGTTACCATATAATATTTTTCTTATGGCTATTAGGATAGAAATAATTTATTTTATATAGGTTTTTCATAAATCCTCTTTACAAGCAAAAAATGGCCAGTCACGAGGGGAGTCTGGCTTCTCAAATCAAAAATTTCTTTGTTATTAAAACCCTGCATTACAGATTGATAATATCTAAGCTTTCCTCTAACTGAATGATGTCAGACTATCAATTTTGTAAGTAACCAAAACGCTGAGTAGTTTTAATCTTATCCCCAGAGGTCTACATCACATTAGAATGGGAGAAAATGATTCAAGTCCTCCAAGGAGACTACAAGCAATATGTCATAATATTCTACCTTTTTTAGATACAATCTCAAATTTTATATACTACAGCTCACATAAACAAATCAACCCCAAGATCCACTTAGCAAAAATTAAAACTCTTTAAAAATGAGAAAAAAAAAGGGTGCTTGGGTGGCTGAGTGGGTTAAAGACTCTGCCTTTGGCTCAGGTCATGGTCTTGGGGTCCTGGGATCGAGCCCCACATCGGGCTCTCTGCTCGGCAGGGCGCCTGCTTCCTCCTCTCTCTCAGCCTGCCTCTCTGCCTACTGTGACCTCTCTCTCTGTCAAATAAATAAATAAAATCTTTACCAAAAAAAAATGTGAGTCATCAATGTGAAAAATAAAGAAGCTTCCTCACAATGGGTAAGTAAAAGTTTGATAGTCATATTTCCAAATATGCTTCATTAAAACAAAAAATATATATTTAGCAAAAGTACTCAGAAAGACATTAAAACAAAAGAACAAAATGGCATATGATGACTACCCTGCAAAAACATAAAATGTTTTTTTAAAAACATAAAATGTTTAAAATGTGTAATTTAATAAAGAAAAACTAATAGTTAAAAGAAAAAAAACAACACAAGACTCCATTACCCATAAAACTAAACTTTCTTTTTTTTTTTTAACTTTATTTATTTATTTATTAGGAAAGAGAAAGAGTGAGAGCGAGCAGGTCAGAGTGAGAAGCGGACTCCCCATGGAGCTGGGAGCCCGATGTGGGACTTGATCCCGGGACTCCGGAACCATGACCTGAGCCGAAGGCAGTCGCTCAACCAACTGCGCCACCCAGGGGCCCTAAAACTAAACTTTCTTAATGAACTACTAAATCTTACCTTACTTAGGTAAGTAAAAAATTTTAAAAACTTAAAAAAAAAAAAAAAAGATTTAGGATTTTCAGTGAAATGTTCTTAGTACTTAACAGTTGCAAAACCAAAGAGAGATTCAAGAAAAATTAGCTATGTATAGTGGAAACTAGGTATCATAAAGGTAAAGTATTCTTCTATTAAGCCTAGAATTGGACACTTGAACACACAAATATCCCTCTACTTGTCCCTCAGGTCATCTGGACTAATAATAATGACGATTATACAGGCAGCCAAACTGTAAATGTTTTTCTTTAACACTTACATACAGGACAAACTTACCTTTTCTATGCAGTCATCAAAAAATGCCAATCCAGTATCTTTATCACTGACAAAACTACATTCTTCAATGAAACGAATAAATATCTGTGTTTTGGATAAATGAGTATAGAATTTTGTATAGGTACGATCCCGACTTTTTAAAAATCCTGAAGAAAACAAAATTATAATTAAGTTCACAACTTAAAGTGGAACTAGATGTTAGATCAAAAAAGTATCTTAAACCTGTACATATTATATTCTCTTTACATATATTCACATTTACAGAAGCTTTTAGTAACCATATTCTAGTAACCATCACTCCTGCCTGACTCAACCGTAAAAATGTTAACTTATACCATTAACCGTTTCACGGAAATCTTTTTTTAAAGTAAGTTTGTTTGTTTGACAGAGAGAGAGAGAAAGATCACAAGTAGGCAGAGAGGCAGGCAGAGAGAGGGGGGAAGCAGGCTCCCCACCGAGCAGAGAGCCCAATGCGGGGCTCGATGCCAGGACCCTGAGACCAGGACCTGAGCCAAAGGCAGTGGCTTAACCCACTGAGCCACCCAGGCGCCCCTGTTTCACTGAAATCTGAACCTCCTATAAGGAACCTCTAGCCCTAAAGTTCTCAAGCAGCAATTTCTCTTTTATACTTTGCCTAGTCTTAAGTAAGAAGGGTCAATGTCCTTACTCTGCAATGCCACCAGACAATTCCTGTCCTGGTTTGTAAAAATTTCTGCTTAGTGACAGTTTGAGTATCTTGGCTATCCCACCCTTTCCCTTACTAACTGTAGTCATCTACTGACTTCAGGGACACTCTCCTTCATTCACTGAAGACTCGAGCACATAATTTCAACTTCTCCTCTCCAACTCCTACCATTACCATTCTTCAACATTCATAAGCACAAACCATCCAAGACTTTAACGAGTTCTTAAGGCCTTGAATTTCAATCACCTATGGTCTAGGCCACCTCAGTCACCAACTTCTACACAGTCACACACTCCCTGGACCCTTCTTGTTGGCATTCAAATGAATTCTGCGTCTTGAATCTAATTTACATATATATTACTTTCTGCCCATTACCCTTGTATGATTTGCTTACTTAAGTACTCCTACCAGGCACGGGGGGGGGGGGGGGGGGGGGGGGGGGGGGG
>CM052813.1:37327791-37341314 GCA_028533885.1 Nasua narica | reverse complement strand
GTATTGCCTGCTTTCTCTGCATCTCCACCCGCGTGGCTGAGCACGACTTGAAAGAGGAAAAAACCAATTCCACAACTAGGCTGGTCAGAACCACTTATACCTTCCTCTCTGACTAGTAACCCTACTAAACTAAATTTCTGGAATCAACTTAATTTCCCTTTACCCATGTTTTCACAACTATTTCCAGTTTTTTAATTCTCTATCATGTTCTCTCCCTCATCTCTAAATGATCACAGCTTATACTGCAGACAAAATGAAACTCATAAAGAGAATTACCATCATTATCTCACTACAAAAATCTATGACTTTCTACAGCTATCAGTCACTCCTTCCCTCTTTCTACAATGGCCGTGTCCCTCTTATCTAAAGCCAAACCCACCACATGAGTCTGGGATTCCAGCCCTTTCAAGTGTTCTCAGAACAAGTTTCCACCCAAGTCTCTCTCATTTTAAAAAACTTTCCTTAAAAAATAATCAGATCCTTCCCCTTTCTGCTGTTTCCCTTCTCAATGAAGGGCATGGCCATCCATCCACTCAGTTGACAAAGTCAAAAATTTTGAAGTTGCTCTTGGCATCCTCATCTTATATCCCATATTCAGTCACCAGGTTGTATTCAATCTACCTCCTAAAAACATCACACTTCTACTCATACTACTGTTTTTTTTTAAACAAGATCTTTTTTTTTTTCTTAAAGATTTTATTTATTTATCAGAGAAAGAGAGAGAAAGTGAGAGAGAGCATGAGAAGGGAGAAGGTCAGAGTGAGAAGCAGACTCCCTGTGGAGCTGGGAGCCCGATGCGGGACTCGATCCCCGGACTCCAGGATCATGACCTGAGCCGAAGGCAGTCGCTCAACCAACTGAGCCACCCAGGCGCCCCTACTCATACTACTGTTAATTAAACCAGGTCACTTCCATAATCACTTGGACCAATGCGAGAACCAACTACGTACATTTCTAATGGACAATGTGTCTCTTAATCCAGCCACAAGTTTACAGGCAATACACCTGATGGAAGAAACGTTATACTGGACCAGGGGGACACGATCAGCCAAAAGCACATACCATACATATCTAGGAAATTCTAAAGGATAATTCAAAGTTTATGGGTAAAATGATGTCCTATTTGGAATTTGGAAAGAAAGGGGAAGGATGAAACAAAAATGGCAAAATGTTGATTGCTACTACTGCTAAAATTGGAAGATGCTATATGAGAGTACATTATTCTATTTTCATACATGTTGGGAAAGTCCCCCTGATAAAAAGTTAATCTTAAACCCACAAGTAATTCCTCTTCATTTTTTAGGCCCAAGTTTATTTGTTACTTCTTCAGGGAACCCTTCCCTGACCTAGCACTCTCACTATAGCCAATACTCCTTTACAATATACTTAGTAAAATGTAATTAGTATTTGTATTACTAATATCGGTAGTCCTCACTACACTAAATACTGTTCTCTTAACAACAAAAATCTTAGGCCTCAGATACTAACTTGGTATCTTTCTTAATTCCATTAGTAATGCCACTCTCCCACTGAGAGAGAGAGAGAATATGTATGTGACCCACTACTGCCTATTAGGAAAACTCCATATTTTTAGTCTGGTACTTAAGACTACCCATAATCTGAGCCCTAATCTTATTTTCACCCTTATCTTTCACACCACTAAAGCTCTTCACTTTGGTCAAACTGTACCAAGTGTGCTCTTATGGACTGAACCCCAATGTACCCCCTAAATTCTTATGTTGAAGTCCTAATCCTCAGTATTTTAAAATTTACTGTATTTGCAGATAGGGTCTTTAAAGAAGTAATTAAGTCAAAACAAAGTAATAAGGGTGGGCTCTAATCCAATTACAATGATTAATGTACTTATAAGTAGAAATCTGGGGGAACCTCGGTGGCTCAGTCAGTTAAGCGACCAACTCTTATTTCATCTCAGGTCATGATCTCAGGGTCATGGGACTGAGCCCCTCGATGGGCTCTGTGCTCAGCACGGAGTCTACTAGAGATTCTCTCCCTCCCTCTGCCCACACCCCCCTACACTCTCCCTATCTCTAATGAATAATAAATCTTTTTTTTAAAAAAAAAAAGTGGAGCAGTGCCTGGGTGGTTCAGTCGGTTGGGTGCCTGCCTTCCGCTCGGGTCATGATCCCAGGGTCATGGGATCGAGTCCCGCATCTGGCTCCTTGCTCAGTGGGGAGCCTGCTTCTCCCTCCTGTGCTCTCCCTCTGACAAATAAATAAATAAAATCTTTAAAAAAAAAAAGTGGAAATCTGGATACAGATTCACCCAGAAGGAAGATCACATAAAGACACAGGAAGAAGATGGCCATCTTTACAAACCAAGGAGAGGCCTCAGAGGAAACCAATCCTGCCAACATGTTGATCTTGGACTTTAGCTTCTAGAATTGTGAGAAAATAAATTTCTGTTGTTTAAGCCACCCAATCTATGGCACTGCGTTATGGCAGCCATGACAAACTAATACACATGCCTTATACATTTGCACTTGAGGTTTCTCCCATTCTGTTACCATTAATGGTAACAGCTGTTACCATGAGTACTGTAATTTTAGTAGTTGCTTTACATACATTTAATCCTTACAACCATTCATGAAGTAGGTATCATCCTCATTTTATTCATGAGAAAACAGAACCTCAAAAAGGCTTAATAGCAAAGGAGAAACTCCATTCAGATTTGGCTTTTAATACATATTGTTTTTGTTTTTTAAAGATTTTATTTATTTGTTTGTTTATTTATTTGCGAGAGAAAGAGCATGGGGGGAGGGGCAGAGGGAGAAGCAGACTCCCTGCTGAGCAGACAGCTCAAGACAGAGGGCTCAATCCCAGAACACTGAGATCATAACTTGAGCCAAAGGCAGACGCTTAACCAACTGAACCACCCAGGCGCCCCTAATGCATATTGTTTTTTAGAAAGCCTTTCCTGATCATCTCCATTTATCTAAATTCTACCCATTTTTCAAAGTTATGCTCTTTTTCCATGAAGTCTTCTGAAATAGTCATTTGGGAAAAATGCTCCCTTTTTCTAAATTTGGGAACTTCTCAATGAATTATTAATTGTGTAAAATCTGTTTCCTTGAGTACCTGCTCCATTTTAAAAAGCATTTTAGATTTATTTTGCATTTACTATCCTTTAGAGCTAGATTTTAACACTTTTTTTATCCCTATCTTATAACTAGTTAGACTTTATAAGTGGTGACTAAATATTTAAGAGATAGGTTATCCTGAAGCTGAGATGATAAAAGTCAAAAGGATTACGAGAAAAGTGGAGATTTTTTTTTAAAGTAAGTACTAGGTAAAAGTACAGAAATAGAAAATAATTTTCATATGAATATTATTGTATTTATAAGGCTACCACATAGAAAAACAACTAATTACAACAAAAATCTTTATAATTCCCTAAAATAACAAATACTCAAAAGATGAGTATAGTGTTTTCCCCTGAAACAAAGCTATGTTTTTAAAAAATTCTAAAGACTTGTGGCCTTATTCCAAAAACTACCTGTTAGGGAATATTGTAAAGCCAAGAATGTATAAATCAAAGAATTATGCAAAATTGAGGAACCATCTAAAAGCAAATCATGAGGTATGTTCTACTAAGATAACTAGCTATCTAGTAAATATAAGCAATATCTTTGACTTTTCATAATTAATGATCTCCACTTTCAGATTTCTCAGGAAAAAACAGAGTACAAAGGAATTCTTGGGTGCCTTGGTGGCTCAGTTGGTTAAGCGACTGCCTTCGGCTCAGGTCATAATTCTGGAGACCCAGGATTGAGTCCCACATCGGGCTACCAGCTCCATGGGGAGTCTGCTTCTCCCTCTGACCTTCTCCTCTCTCTCTTTCTCGCTCAAATAAATAAAATCTTAAAAAAAAAAAAGGGAATTCTTCATAGAGCTAGATCACAACTACCCAAAAGTACATTGTATTTTAATATACATTTCTAAGAACTTACATACTGAATTATTTTGGGGGGAGCAATACCAAATAGAAAATATTTTTCATTTCAATGAAACGTTAACTATATTTTCAATGCCACTCACCCTGTCGGTCAAACAATGAATCAACAGCTGTGGCTTTATTTGAAGGAGCCTCTGTGATTGGTCTGAGATATGTTCTATATCCTTTTAAAATAGATGCCATAAAACGCAAAAATGCCTCTTGAATTTCCATCTCAAGTTGCGTTGTCTTCTTTTGCCAGGAGAAATCCGCTTCGATTGGAGTCATCTCAATTGCTGAACCTTCTTGAGTTTTTCGGTGAACTGACAAATCAAGAAAAAATGGCATTAATATATAATATAATATAAGTGGGGCACCTGGGTGGCTCAGTTGGTTAGGCACCTGCCTTCAGCTCAGGTCATGATCCTGGAGTCCCAGGATCGAGTCCCGCATCAGGCTCCCAGCTCCATGAGGAGTCTGCTTCTCCCTCTGACCTTTTCCCCTCTCATGCTCCAGAACTCTCTCTCTCAAATAAATAAATAAAATATTTAAAAAAAATAATATAAATAATGATTAAACAATTAAGAAAATTGTCAAAATAAAACCCATGACTTCTTGAAATTCCTCTCTTCACTAATGTAAAGGGATCACTGGCAGGAGCTAACAAGCAGGCTCAAGCAGACGGGACACAAAGAACGTACTCAAAAAAATCATAAACCACAATATTAATATCTTAAGAGTACTGAAATTTTGTTTTGTAATGAGATTCCTTTTAAGGAGAGCAAAATTTTGTGTAAATTTAAGAATTTTCTTATATTCTTTCATTAAAAATATTCCCTTCCCTTCACAATTACCTGAAGACAGCTGGGGATACAACTTCTTTAAGGTACCAAGCAGATTTTTGCACGGCTTTTTGGGAAGCTGCTTCCAGTTCATGTTCTTCTTTTCATCTGAGCTATTAAATAAAAACGTAATTAATAAAATCTGTTATAATCTCTTTCTAACTCAGCAAAATTGTTACACCAAACTAAACATGAAAATGGAAAGAGTATTTTGGCTCAAATTACAATTGACACGGGCAGTCTGAATAAATGGTTTTCAAGGAAGTTCCCCTTACATCTCAAACAACCTCAATCAAATGGTTTGGTCATGCTCTAACACAGATTTTCAAGGCTGGAGCTCTGAATTCAACACGGATCTTGCTTCAAAAGTTACATCTTAGAACTATAATATTTTAAGTGACAAACTTCATGGATACTTCAAACTATCTCTTAGAAGGAAATTTCAATAAATATCAGAGAGTAATATGTAAAGCATATTCTGACTGTATTTCAAATAGCATTTAAGGAAAAAAGAACTTGGAAGTTCAAAAGAATACTTCTAAATAATACATGAGTCAAAATATTTTAACAGAAATAAGAAACACTTAAAACTCTACAACGATGGGGTGCCTGGATGGCTCTGTCGGTCAAGTGACCGACTCTTGGTTTTGGCTCACGTCATGATCTCAGGGTGCTGGGACAGAGCCCCACGTCAGGCTCCACATTCTGTGTGGAGTCTGCTTGAGAGTCTCTCTTCCTCTCCCTCTCCTCCTCATGCTCTCAACCTCTCGCTCTAAAATAAATAAATAAATCTAAAAAAAAAACAAAAACCCCTACAAAGATGAAAGCCTATATATCCACCACAGCTGGCCACAGCTAATACCATATACACCATCAAGCCAGTATCATTTATGGGCATCAATGCAAACAAACAAATTTTTTAGAAAATTTAATCTGCTAGGATATAAAAAATAAGATGGTATTTATTTCAGAAATGTAAAGATTATTCACTATTGATTTTATAATGTTATTTACCACACAGAAAACAAAGGAGAAACAGTGCTCACCTCAATAGTTGTGCAAAAGTATGAAATTCAACACCTATTTAAGAGGTCTTTTTAAATCATTATGTAGAAGTAGAAGGAAAGTCCCTTACTTTATTAGTAAGCAATCAACACCGTAGAGTGGGACTAGCAAACCTTTCCTATAAAAGGTCAGATATTAAGTATTTTATGTTTTGAAGATCATACAGCGTCTGTCACAACTTGTCAAATGTACCATTATAGCATGAAAGCAGCCTCATAGAATATGTAAATGAATTAATTTTGTAATCTTATCCACAAAAATAGGCCATGGCCAGATGTCAATTCTTGCTGAAAGCAAGAGTCATACTTAATGATATGGTGCTCAAAGCACTCCCCTTAAAATTAGCAATAAGACAGGATACCAGCTATGACTATTCTATTCAACACTATGCTAGGATTCTAGCCAGAGAATTAAGATAAGAATTTAAAAATATGGGTGGCTCAATCGTTGAGCATCTGCCTTTGGCTCAGGTCATGGTCTTGGGGTCCTGGGATCAAGCCCGGCATTGGGCTCTCTGCTCAACGGGAAGCCTGCTTCTCCCCTGCCCACTCCCCCTGCTTCTGTTCCCTCTCTCACTGTCTCTCTCTGTCAAATAAATAAATTTAAAAAAATAAGGATTATACATGATGTGATTGTTTACAGCCAGAAAACGGAAGAGAATTTACAAACAAAATTGAATTCAATGAAGTCACCGTGCAGCAGACTACCTGAAACCCAAATAGCATTTCTACACTGCAGCAACAGAAAATGTAATTTGAAATATCATTTATAGTACAATAAAAACCACACAGTACTTAAGAATAAATAAGTCTAACAAAAGATGTTCAATAGTCTTTATGGAGAAAACAGCAAAGTTTATTTAAAAAAAAAAGTGTAAAAAGATCTATGAAGTAAAATACTACATACATGGGTAAGGAGACCAAATCAAAAAGAAGTCATCTGTCCCCCAGTTAATCTATAAATTCAATAGATTTCTAACACCAAAATCACAGCATAACTTTGCGTGTAACTTAACAAATATTAAAATTTATACAGAAAAGCAAAGGACTAAATACAGTCAAAACAATTTTAAAGAACAAGGGTAAAGAAAGCGACTTGTCATCTCACGATACAACTTTTTAAAAACGTTATTGAGATGATTCACACGCAATTCACCCATCTGAAATGTGCAACTTCGTGGTTTTTTAGCATATTCACAGGGCGGTGTAACAACCCACAATTTTAGAATATTTCCATCACCTCAAAAAAGAAACCCTGCACCCCCACCTCAGTCATTAACTTCCAATTCCCCCATCTTCCTATTCCTCACTATCTACTTTCTCTGTCTATAGATCTGCCTTAGACATTTAGTATAAACGAGATCATCTAAGCTCTTTCAGCACAATGTTTTCAAGGTTCATTCATGTTTTAGACAACCTAATTTTTTGGAAAAGATTTTATTTATTTATTTGATAGAGAGAGAGAGAGAGAGAGCACGCAAGCACAGGCAGTGACAAGCAGAGGGAGAGAGAGAAGCAGGCTCCCCGCTGAGCAGGGAGCCCGATGTGGGACTTGATTCCAGGACCCTGGGATCGTGACCTAAGCTGAAGGCAGAGGCTTAAGTGACTGAGCCACCCAGGCGCCCCTTAGACAACCCGATTTTAAAGCCGGTAAGATAGTATTATACTAGCAAGAGGCTAAAACAGACCAAAGGAACAGAATAATAAGCATATTATAAAATTGATTTCCAAATTAATATAAATACAGAACTGTAAAATGTAAAATATGTATAAATATAAAGTATAAAAATTGATATGCAATGGTGTTGACACTAAAGATCACTGGGAAGAGATGAACTGGTTACCCAATATACAGTGCTATGTGAGAACTATTTATACATGTAAGAAAAATGAAACTGTACTTCTATGTCAAATCATACAGTAATATCAAGTTCAACTGAATGAAGGCCCTACATGAGAAAGGCAAAACTTTACAAATTTAAGAATATCCACAATAGGGGTGCCTGGCTGGCTCAGTTGGTAGAGCGTGTGACTCTTGATCTCAGGGTTTTGAGTTCGAACCCCTATGTATGATGTGGAGTTTACTTAAAAAGTGAAAAAAAAAAAGAATTTTCAGAAAAATATTTCATGACCTCAAGGCAGAGGATTTCATATACAAGAACCAAAAATAGCAATCAATAAAAAGAAAGTGATAAATGTAATAAATTAAAATAAGCTTCTGTTTATCAAAACACACAACAGAATGTAAATACAAGTCACAATGTAGGAGAAGCTATTTGCAAAGCATATAACAGATCAAGAATTAACCAGATTATATAAAAAACTGGTACAAATCAAAAGAAAAAGCCAATCTAACAGAAAAATGCACTCCCTCAAAAAAAAAAAAAAATGCACTAATTCACAGAGAGGAAAACCAAAGGTCAAAAAGAAATTAAAATGCCCCATTTGCAGAGTGCCTGGGTGAATCAGTCAGTTCGGCATCTGCCTTCAGCTCCGGTCATGATCTTGGGGCCTTGGAATTGAGGCCACGCATCAAGCTCCCTGCTCAGTGGAAAGCCTGCTTCTCCCTCTCCCTTCCGCTCCCTCTACTTGTGCGCTTAATTGCTCTCTGTCAAATAAACAAAGTCTTAAAAAAAAAAACAACTTAAAAAATAAAATAAAATGCCCCATTTGCTACTAATTAGGGAAATATGAATTAAAGGCACAATGAGATTCCATTACCATCAAATTAGCAAAAATTTTAAAGTCTGACCATAACAAGTATTGGCAAAGAATAGAACAAAGAGAATTCTCATTTGCTTCCAAGGAGGAGGTAAACTTGGAAGAGTTAATATGACATTAGCTATGTCTACAAACCAACATTAGCTCTTCTATGTATATACTTCAGACTGCCCACAGACTCAAGGAAATAGGCACAATAATAATCAGAGAAGCCTTATTAAAAATTACAAAAAAAAAAGGTACAACCTAAATACTGATACACCTACTGATACAAAATATAGGTGTATTTTTACACCCTGATAAACCCTAAAAATGAAGTAGAGCTACATGTATCAACACAGATAAACCTCATAAAGAACGCCAAGTAAAAAAGCAAGTCACAGGAAACAATACAAACAAAATTTTTAAAACATGCAAAACAAAATATCATTTAAACCAATACATGTATAATAAATGTTTCTAAAACACATGGAAATGCTAACGATAAACCCCAAATTCAAGATAACAGTAAACCAGGAGCAAGATATGTTGCAGAGAACTATCCAGGGTTTCAAATTCATTGGCAATATTCTATTCCTTTATTTGTGTGATGGATACATGGAAGTTATCTAAATTATTATTTAGAATTCTTGGGCATCTAGAATATTTCATAATTATTTAAGTACAATTGAGCAAAGAGTTCAAAGTTATTTTAGAAAACAAAGTTTTTTTTTTTTTTAGAAAACAAAGTTTTTGATAAAGAGAAATGTTACAGAAGAATCTCTATATTATTATTTTTTTCAGAATAGTAATGAAAGTAAGGCAAATATCTTGAGTTACTGCTTCATAAATAATCATTTCCAAAAGCACAATGTATACAACCCTGAAATAATTGTTTTTCAGGGATAGCAGCTGAAAAACAACAAAATGTGTGCTACAGGAAATATCTGGTGGTTCATTACTTCAAGGCTGTAAGTAAGTCAAAGCATACATAGTAAAGAGCTACCATAATTATACAGTTTCAAAAATAAATGGCAGATCCATTTACTATGGATTATCATTATTATCCAAAAACATTTTAAGTGATAGCAAATGTTTTTTTCCTTCTTTACCTATTCCTCTGGTTCACTTAGGGATATTTTCCCAATCTACTCTACTGTTGTTACCACTGAAGTCTCACCACAATTTGTACTCTATTTATTTTCTGCCAATCTCAAAAAGGAAAGAATAAAAGTACTCCAGGATCTGGAGTTTGGCATCAACACTGAGGTATTTTCAACAATTACTGCCCTTTCCCACTTTTTTTTCTGGGGGGTGGGGGAAGAGATTGACTCTCCAGCGTTGACCCAGAGCTGCTTTTATTAATGTCATACTCTCGTCTCTGAATCCTCAGTTACACCACTGCTGTACATTTTATCACCTCCAGTAAACACAAAGTCTGACTAATTTTTCATATAAATTTCTCTGCAATAAGGGGCGCCTGGGTGGCTCAGTCAGTTAAGTGTCTGCCTTCAGCTCGGGTCATGATCCCAGGGTCCTGGGGTCGAGCCCCACATCTACCTCCCTGCCCTCTCCTCTTCCCCATCCCTCTCCCCACTCGTGCTCTCTCTCTCTCTCTCTCTCAAATAAATAAAATCTTTTTTTTTAATTTCTCTGCAATAAAATAGATCCCTAAAAAATCCTAAGGAAATGGCATAATATTATCCTATATTCTAACTAAATTCAAACAGGTAAACTCAATTTTCCAAAGCTTACATATGGATTTTGAATTAAACCTAGAAAGTATATCATCTCTTGAGCTCTGAAAGCAGTTTAACCTTTTTTTTTCCCAATCCATATTCTCTTTTGACAAACATAAATATTTTCTGCCTACTGCCAACATTATTACCAAAATATAAACTAATGCTGAACACGTTCTTTTCCAAACTTTCCAGGATTCTGATAGCTGCCCCGAGAATTACTGTATTAAAGATGAAAACTTACTTAACAACATCAAAAATAGCATATTTCTAGATGTTATCAATGAACTGTAAACTACAGATGGGGGAAAATATAAATGGAGATAATATAAAAACAATCAACTTACATATACAACATGTTTGTATCCAAGTCAATGCAAACAACATCTTGTGGTGGGTCATGAAGATCAAAATACCTTGAGTCAACTCCAACTATAAATGGTAAAGGTGCACTGAGGACTGCCGCCAGCGAAAGAGGACAAAGAGGAATATATGGGCACTGCCACTGAAATGGAAAGATCATCTGGGAAAAAAGTTTTAAAAAATTAACCAAATTGAAATTTGCAATGAAAAGTATGTAATTAACTAGTATTAATCAAAGGAAGCATTAAAAAAACAGTGAAGTGTAGTTTCTTTTACCTTACACTTCATCCCAAAAGGTAAAGGACTATAAAATATTACTAAGCAGTACTATGAACCAATGGGATTAAAAGCTTCAAGCATGACAATTATCACAAGCACAATAAAAAAGCTAATAGCTCTCTGCATGTTAATTCTTCTAACACCATATAAAACCCACAGTCATATTTTTTGGAAAAAGTCAAAGCAGAGAGAGGACACTGCCCCCCAAAATTATAAAATAAACTCATGATCTTTAGCTCTTATGCATCTAATCCCTCTATTAATTCTCAAAATAATCTTTGACTAAAATCCAACTAAGAATTCCAAGGACTGAAAAAAATTAAAATGATTCTCTTAAAAATATAGTAGTCAACTGAAAATTTCAATAAAAATTTCCTAACTGCTCAAACACAAAATGATCCGACTTCAATGAAGCATGGCATCTTAAAAAATGCTAATCAATATAAAACATACCTCAAGAATCTTTACAAAGCTCTACCTTGTGTCATATGTGCTTTTAAAACAAAAAAGATAAGTTTTGATAAATTAAAAAACAGACTAAAATTTTAATTATCAGCTAATATGAAAATTCTAATCACTGATTATAAAATTTTCCTCTACTATAAAGCAGTCCTTGTTATACTTTATCCATCATCACTCACCCCCAAAGAAATGCCTATAGCATTTATTACATCTGCCAGTTAATCCAGATGGTTGTTCAGGATAGGATTTTGTCTTCAATCATTTATTTACTTATCAAATATTTCAGCACTTAGTATGAGCCAAGCACTGTTCTAGATGAGGCTATAACAGTGAATAAAACAAAGATCTCTGCCTTCCTGAGGTATACAGCTTAGCAAAAGAGCCAGCAAATTTTTTCTGTACAAGAAAGACAGGAAATATCCTAGGCCTTGTGAGCCGTACTGTCTCTCACAAATATTTAACTTTGTCTCTATGCATGAAAGCAGTCATAGGCAGTATGTAAATAAATGGCCTATGCTCCACTAAAACTTTATTTACAAAAACAGTTGGCAACCAGGATTTGACCAGTGGGTCATAGTTTGTCACCACCTGGTCTAGCAGAAAGAGGCAGAAAATAAACAGAGGGCACAATAACATATATATATATCCTGTCATGACGTGCTAAGTGCTATGGAAAAAGAAAAAGGAAAGCCAAGTGAAGGGGATTAGAGGTCAGAATAGGAAAGAGGAGAGGAGGCTGTATTATTAAATAGGCCAAACAGGGTAGACTTCCTACGAAAGTGACAACTGAGCCTAAACCTAAAGGAGGTACCTAGGACATATCTAGAAGAGTGCTTTTGAGAGAAGGAACAGCTACAGCAAAGGCCTTACGGTATGGGGCCTGCCTAACAGGCTTCGGGAGAAACTTGTGTGCTGGAGCCGAGCAGAGCAAGGGGGCAGAGTCCCAGGAATCAGATCAGAGGCCAGACGGACAGAGCCACTCCCACAGCACCTTGCAAGGACTTTGGACACCTACAGTGAAAGCCATCTTCCATTCAACAAAAGGTACATTACACCTGCCACTAGGTAAAAAGTTTTATTAAAAACAAAACAGAAAAATGTGACTGCCTTGTATTCACCTTTGACTTTCACTGCTCAGTCATAAATAGGGTCATTTTTACAAAACTATCCATTGATTTCTTCAATGTTTGCCATGGGGCTCCATTAATTCCGATATTCTTTGATACTCAAATCATTCTCCTTCTGAAGAATTTATCCTGTCATTATTCCTTTCCATTTTCTCTTCTTTAAATGGTAAATTGCCAATCTTCCTTTATCGGTGGTTTTGCATGCAATCAGGCAAGTTCTCCAACAACTGCCAAATCCTCATTTATCAATGGTTTTGCATGCATTTCAGGAAGTTCTCCAACATCAGTTACATAAATTTCATGCAATCTTGCATTTTACATAAGATTTCCCATTACATATTACAATTTTTCCACCTGTTCTTATATTGCTGAAATCAAGAGACTGGGCCACAAAGACTCTGACCAAGGAACATAGGTAAACACTAATGTTTTACAGGAAGGACTGGGAACTTTCTAAAACTGGTCAATTCATTAACAGATATTTTCACGTTATAATGGATTTTGCTTTCATATCCAACTGTGGAGGTTTGGAAAATTAATACACAATGAGGATCTCTGCTTCCCATAAACTATCTCACATTGGTTACTTCAGTTTTTACTCATAGTAGCATTTCTCTGACCAAATTAAGATCGTGGAAACATATCCCATTTGTTGATTTAAAAAGTATTTAATGAGTGCTTACTTATTCCACGCTATTAAGCTGTGATTAGTACTGAGGACACAAGGATAATACAGAGACAGGTCTTTATTTCCATAAGAGTTACGTTCTTTCCAGGACAAACAAAAACTAAAGGACTTTGCAAACACCAAACCAGCCCTACAGGAAATATTGAAAGGGGTCCTCTAAGCAAAGAGAGAGCCTAAAAGGAACAGAGACCAGAAAAGAGGAGAGACAATATACAGTTAACAGTCACCATACAGGCAATGCAATGGCACTAAATTCATATCTGTCAATAGTTACCCTGAATGTAAATGGGCTCAATGCCCCAATCAAA